>CM039680.1:70816580-71013945 GCA_022537955.1 Schmidtea mediterranea
TTATAGGTTCTGTAGTCCCTGGGGGTCATATAACTCTTGTCATTTGGTTTACTTTTTTTATATAAGAACAAAGATTCTATAATGGCGATGAATGATGATGAGAATTGTTTTTTTGAAATATATTTCATATTTAATTACATGATATTCAATGTATGTATTTATTTCTATCTTTTTATTTATTTTAATAAATATTTTTGTTTTGACTTGAAAATGCAAAATGAGAATTATAAAATGTATATTATTTACTTAAAATTAAAACTAGTGATTATGAAAATTTGCCTAAAATTATCTATAACTTTAATGTTTATAAAGAAATGTAGAAAAATATTCAAAAATATTATTAACAAAAATCAGTTACTCTCTGTTAACTTCTTCCTTAGAGCTTAGACAAAAAAGAACATCTTGATATTTTTCCGAGAGTTTGAGGATTAACGTTTTCTAAAAAAAATATCATTTTATGCTTGCAATGAAGGGCTGCACAAATTCAACTGTTAGGTCATATGCAATAATTTGGCAGCCACTTATTCCACTTTGTACGATTTGTAAATTTACAGAAATCGCAATATCTAAAAATGTTCTGATAATTTATCAGAAAATATTTTTTTTATTAGATTAAAAATAAAGTTCTAGAAATAAGCATGAACGATTTGCCAATTTCATTTTGATAATCTAAAATTTTTCTTTCATTTTCCTCACCGAAATGAAAATTGAAATATTTATAAAGGAAACCAAGAATTTTATTTGAAATTTTATATTGATAATAAAATTCTTTCCTATTATTTTGATTAAAATATCCCAAAATAATTTTTAAGAAAAATTATATATTTTGATTTGCCAAATACACCTATTAAAAAAATTATTTATTTAAAAAATAAAATAAAAATAAAATATAGTGATTTTTAAAACAAATAAAGTAAATATATATATATAATAAATTAGTTCAGTGGAAATTTTTCATTTGATTTTGTAATTGCTCTTATGAAATCAGTGAAATATTATTTTTAATTATCATTGTAGAAAATATTTTCCATAAAACTAGGAAAAAAGCAAAATGTAATCTACAAATGTTTTTTAAAAGATCAAAAGGTTTTATTCATTTATGGATAGAAATAAAACATATTTTAGTTAAACTATTATTTAAATCAAAGAAATTTGTTTGAATTGAGACTAATTAATAAAAATCATCCCTTTTAAGTTATAAATTTAAAATTAAAAAATAAACAAAATATTTAATAATTAATGTTTTCTAGTTTTCAATAATAATAATCTTAACAATAATAATAATCTTAATTAGGATATCTATCAAATTTGACGAATTACAAATTTTTGAAATAAACAGAAATTTATTTTTAGAATGTTATAATCGCATTACGTCATAGATGCCAGATCAAGCATCCGTATGCCAGATTACGCAATATCCTATCGTGATCACTAGCTGAGCTGATGAAGTACTTTATGAACACATATTTATCTCTAATTAAATTTTTTTTATTAATAAAGTATTTCTGGTTATATTTTCAAGTAAAAACGATATTTTAAATTTTAATTATATATTTATAATGTTTTATGATATAATTAAAAATTTTTAAAAATATTTTAAGTCGAAACTTTTAAAATCTTTTTTTGGTGTTGTAATAATTTTTTTTTATTAATAAGAATAAATTCTATATGGATTTGAAATTATAAATGAATAAATAAGAAATAAAACTCAGTATGAGAGTTAAACAAAATAAATGTATGAATATGTTAAAATTGGAATAATAAAATAACGTAATTTTTTGTACGACTTGAAATACTGCGCTGGGACAAACATAAGAAATTTAATAACTTACCTCACATAAATATTATTTTATGAAAAATTTCATATTAATAGCTAAGACAAATTTTTCACCTTTATGTGAGTTGTTCCATATTATCCTTTTACCAATTTTGGTGATTCTTTTATTTTAAATATAAGGCGAAACATTTAACTTTTTATTTCTCTAATTTGTTTTTGCTCAATAAATTCAAATTTTTTTTGAAAATTACGAATAAACAATTAATGAGTGCGATAGTTACATGGTGAGCGTTGCTGAAGTTTATTGGTATTAAATTCTTTACGTGAATAGTGTTTTGATAACATTATTTATACATTTCTTTATTCGGTGTTTTTATTTTCGGTAAGTATAAATTTGGTTAGTTTTCATTTAAATAAATTATAGTTTAGCCCAATGGAGAAAAGCAAGCATCGTTTTTGTGTGAATTTTTTATACGATGTTTTTTTGAACGCATCAACCACATTAAAGAGACTTTGCTGTAAATTGTAAGACTTTACTGCGAACTTTTGTTAATCAACTTTTTTATTAATTTAATCCCAGTAACATGAAATTAAATGCCTATAAATGCATTTAATTTCAAGATTTATTTTTGTTTGTTTGTTTTTAATTTTAAATATATACAAATATATACAAATATATACAAATATATACAAATATAGAAAAAGACGAAATAATAGTAAAATAAAAATTTGGTTCTGATAACTGAAAATGTTTTCTTTCTCAAAGATTGTTCTAATAATTAATAAAATAATAATTAATATACCATGTTAAGCATGACTTTGACACTAGATTTGATATTAATACTAATTATAAAGCAATAGTTTGCTAACATTATTTAATCCTTGCATATTTATTAGTTTTAGTGCAATGGTGTTCAACTTACGACCCGCGAGTCACATCTGATCCGCCATCATTTAAACACGAATTTTAAAATATTTAGTTTTATATATACATATTTTATTACACAAATAATTAACTATAATACAATAGTTGAACATAATGTTAATTTATAATTTTAAAGTTTTGTTAAATGCTTTCGTTGCAACAAATGAAACAAAATTCATTAGAACTAGATCCAAAACAGAATTTGTTTAAAATCATAGTACTAAAAACTACTGGAAATTATGTGCAGAGCATTAAATACAACTCTAATTTTAAATTAGTATTTTTCTTTGAATAGACTGTTTATTTTAATTACTGAATTTGATTTTTTAATTATTTATTTATTTATCGTTTTAATTTGAGCATAGAAAACGGTATGATCTATTATACATTTTAAAATATTTGTGGCCCTCGAACATACTGGTAATTTAAAAAAAATGGCCCACAGTTGATAAAGGTTTGGGTAGCACTGTATAAGTGTAATAAATAAATCAGTGTGGAAATTTTAAATTAATTAGCAACAGAATCAGCAGAGAAATTAAATTATTTTTTGAAAATTAATAAATGAATATGAAGCTTCAAACAAAAACCCACAAAATACATCTGAATAAATAAAACACTATTTGACATAATTATGAATTATAAAAGCCCGTATTCGGTTACAAATTTACATAATATGGCGTTTGTTTTCAGGATTTAAGTCTAACAACAATTTTAATAGCATTAATATTATTATTTGATATATTTGATATTTAATTTTAAATTATTAATTTAATCTCTTTCTATTTTCTTCATTTAAATAAATTTTTCATAGAATGCTGTAAGCACATGAGAAAGTGACTTCAGCTCGTTAAAATAAATACAGATAAATTCTGGTTGGTACTAAACTGCATTTATAAACTCACACGGAATACAATGCACTTTGATGCCGTTTTCACAAATCAAAAATTATTGTTTTTTACTATCTTAGTGATTATTTTAGTTATATTATCATAAATAACTCATATATAACCAATATTTTAATGTACATAGAATATTTGTTTGATTGCGTAATAATGATATAGAGTTAATGCTTTTGATTTGTGACCACTAGATTGAAATCAGAGACTACTAAACGAATCCTGACTAGATAATATTAATTGAATTCTTTCAAAAGGAGAAAAATTAACAAATATTCTTAATCAAGTATGTCCAGATGAAAATATTTAGAAATTTCCCTCAAGTCGTGTTGGATATTAATTTTAAAGGAATCCCTGGAAATAGAAGACAGAGCATAGAATGTTGTATTACATTTATGAATGGATTGAAAATAAATTAAGAGAATCCATACCCGATTCTGGCGGTTACCCAAAGCTCACATGGACGAAAATGGCAGAAAATAGAGGACGACCGCGGATGCAGGCTTGGCGCGGAAATTGTCTTTTATAGTCTTTGTTATTGTTAAACGAGCAAGTTTTAAATATAATTTTGGAAGTCATTTTTGACTGTAAATTGAGAAGTGAAGTGTATTGAAGTATTGCATATCTAGTTCATAAAGTTAGACATGAAGAGGCTGTATAAAATTAAATTAACTTGTAATAGTTTCTTCAAGTTTAGCTTGAAGAAGTCGTAAAGAAAAACAACACGTCGATCTTGTGATTTTCAAAGGAAACGTAATTTGGGAACAGATAAACTGGAAGAGAAATTACGAAATTATATATTGAAATTTGTTAAATTGAATCAAGTTATTTCTCAAAGCTCCAGCTCTTACTCATCAATGGCTTCAACTTCGCACTAAGCCCAATTCAAAATAATTTCTCCTTTTGAAAATTTGTCAACTGTAGGTGTCTGGCAGGCAGTGTTTTGATATTCGAAGAAAAAATAGATATTTGAATTGAAAACACATCTTTAACCGGCAAGAGTTGACTCAGACGAACCCTCTACTTGATCTTGGAAAATTAGCAATATTTTAATGGGAATTCCTATTGACAAAAGACCTACATTAGTTCAAGATAACATCAGATTTTATACAGAAAACAATGGAAAAATAATTGTCAGTTTCTTAATATTTCAGAGTTTTATCAAATGGTATAAAGGTTGAAAGAATACAGTTGGAATATTCGTCCAAGGCAAACAGTACATCTAGCAATTTTGTGCCAATACAAAACTTAGGAAGCATTGGACATAAGATAAGTTATAAAAAATTAAATTAATTGAAAGAGATACTTAATGAAAATTTAACTGGATTGTGAATGTAATTAAATTAGTTAATATTTTTTATAATTTCTTATTTGACCCTGTGAAAATTTTGTTTAAATAATATTATCGAGAAAATTAAATTTGAATTAATAAAGTTTAATTACAATTTAAGTTTTAACTATGGATGCAATTAATGTGAAAAGCACTGTAGCTTATATGGCAACCACGATTGAGAATGTTATTAAACTACCAGAAAACTATGAAAATTGTGCAAATGCCGAAGATTGTATTCAAGAATGTGAGATCTATTTTGATCTAATTGCAACTCCAAAAGAACATAGAGGTAAAAATGTCAAAGCATTTCTATCGACAAATACAACGAAATGTTAAGAGAAACTTTTAAAAAATCATTTAATTTATGATCTAAGTGAAGCACTTCAGTTTCGACAAGGACTTAAACTGCAAATGATTTTTGAAATAAAATAGAAAAATTGGCAAAGCTGATTCTCAGACATAAATTTAATGAGGAAGAATTACAGAAATGTTTAATGTATTTGAAGATAATGATGTAAAAAAGATGCAAAAACTGTTAAATTTAAACTAAAATGAGAGTCAAAAAACATGAAAGTTACACAAATACAATTATTAGTCCAATCGCAGCAAAGTTCAGATGCAAGGTATAGCGCAGGGTCGGATTAACATATTATAAATCAAACATTTCGTTTCCTAGACTTTGAAAGTGCCAAATTTCCATACAATGCCTTAAGCACGTACTTAGTGTGCTTATTGGTCAATCCGGTGCAGGTATAGCCCGACGAAGGTCATAGACTTTCAGATTATTCAGGTTTTAAATACTGACGATGCCATAAATCAAGACATTTCATACACCAATGCTTTGAGATGCTATTAAATAGGATTCAACAATGTTCAAAGGGATAATGAAAATGGCAGCAAATGCCCAAATGGATATGCTTCATAAACGAGAGCAGCAAAATATGATGACATTTATATGAAGCGGTTTGGGGAGAAAACTAATTTATTAAATCATTGTTATTAACCCAAGACGACAACCAGCTCAGTTGGTAGAAAATATAGAAAAAAATATACACTGTGCATGTATGTTAAATATTAAATTTAATATTGAAGAAATTCACAAAATCGTTCAAGGAAAGTTTTTCAAAAATCCGCTTTTACACACTAAAATATACCGAAATGATACACGTGAAGGGGTCTTGAAAATTTCATATTTTGTATTAAGATACCGTCACTTAAAAGAGGTTGTGAACCACTGGAAATCTGCAAATTTTGTGTATAATTTGAATTCATTGATCTATTGTCTTATAAAAACGAAGGGAAAAGAAATTGACAATCAATGTTGTATATGATAAAATTATCATCTACGCTATTTTGCCTTTAACAAACATACTTTATACCAAAACTCAACGTTCAACAGTTTTATCCAACATCTACATTAACTTATTTTCATAAGACTAATTTTAATAAATTTATTTTTTAAACATTAAAAATATTATTTTAATTTTCTAAATGACACCACATTACATAATAACCGAAATAATAATAATAATAAAATCATATGTAATTAAAATAATTTTGTATACGTATAAAAGCTAAATTAATCGAAATTAATACAATTGACCCAAACAAATTTGATTAATTTAAACAAAATTGTTGTTCGTTTTAATAATATCCAATCAAAAAACGCTTGGAATTTAAAAGAGTTAATTAAAATTTTAATTAAATCAATCAATAAAAGTTAATCAATTAACATTTAATTATAATAATTTTAAAAAATTTAATTAAAAAAAATAACAATTATTATTAAACTAATTAAAAGATTGACTTACCACTTGAATGATTTGTAAAAATTCTCTCAAAAATATTTCTATAAATCAACAAATGATTCTAGTTTCGGGCGGCTGATAATTGACGAAGCACTAAATTTTCAATCTGTATATTGTTGACAAATATGTTACACGATAACTTTTACCGCAGGAAACCGCGAGAGCGAATCAACAAATTATTTGCTCTGCGAGTTTAATAACTGGTGCAAAAATAAAACGTGACCTTATTCAATAATATTAAGCAAATCAAATAATCAATTTTTTTTTCTCTGTATTTTTTTTTCAAATCAAAGGGAAATTGTCGTAATAACACTAGGAGAATTTTCTTTGACATTTTTCTCTAAATATGTTGTCTCAGATAACTTTTCTAATAATAACAGTAACTATGGTCACTGTCAATGTGGATAAAATGAAACGCAGCCACAATTGAAATATTAGGCCATTTAGATAGCGAATAGTTTTGCTGTTTTTTATCTGATTTGTTTTTGAGATGTACATGAAAAAATATCACCATACTCTTCTCTGTTTAATAGGGGAGGGGAGGGGGGTGGAATATTTTTTTCGGTTATCTACTAACTGCCTCGTTTAGGAATTGGAACATAAGGATAACTAATATCAATTAAATATTCTGACTAAGCAATGAGAGTTTTGTTTTTTTTTCATCTAGTTCTTTGTTTATTGCAGCAAAGTTAATTTATTTGATTTTTTTTTATTTTTGAAAATACGTTTTAAAAAATGGTTTTTCAAAATTTGCAAGTTTTTATTGAATATGAAAAAGATAATTTAAAATTTTGGTTTTTGTTTTAAATATTAGAATAGAAAATTTGAGTTTTAACGTTTGTTTTATGATGTAATTTCGAGAAAGAAATTTAAATATTTTTATTATTGATTTTCGTGTATTAAAACAATTGTTGAATTTTTGAAAAAAACATTTCGTTGAAGATTACTATTAAAAGCTTATAAAAAATTAAACTTTTATAAATTATTATATTAGTTATTATAAATTTATTATCAATTATTCTTCAAGAAACCAAGTTGTTTTAATATTGGTCTAGCAGATTTCAGTTTAATTGTAATTCAATAAATTTTGAAGTTTTAATTACTATTTTATTATTAGTTATTGCTTAATTGTTATTTTAAGTTATTGAGAATCATAATAAAGTAATTATCAGTAAAATTTAGAATTTTCTTGATCACTTAAGATCTTTTTTCTTTTTATTGATATTTCATTTATTTAACTTCTCAAAAAGGATCAAAAATTTGTGTCGAACAGAATAAAATTTTTGATCTTTTTATAACATAAGTATAAATGTGTAAAAATGGAAAAAAGAATTTAATACCTATTATCCTTTTAGTCACGGATATATTTTCATTTTTAATTTCCTTTATCTTCATTTCCTTTCAGACTATAGGTGCTTAATTTTTGCAGATATCCAGAATAATGTTTAATAATATTTTGAAGTATTTTTGAGCCGGAAGGCAATTTGTTATTTCAGTCAAACTTTTATTATTGAATAGAAGAGATATTTTTCAATAAAGAATTGAATATTTTTTTTGTTTTAAACTTTCCCTTTGACATTGTTTGTAAGTTCTTTCAGATATTCTTAATACTTTTCTCGATCATGTTTATTTAAATTTCTGCATCTTCTTTTTTTCGGTTACTGAGAGTATTATCCAGATCTTTAGCTAAGTTTTAATTTTCTTCGATTTTCTTAGGCTTTAAATTTAACTCTCTTCATTAGGATGACAATTTTCACCCAAATATGCTCAAACAAATACTTTTGTTGGCTGTTACCCAAGTGAACTGTTTATAAAGATTTATTACAATCATTTCCAATTGACTATATCTTCCGGTAAAAGAGAATTCGCTATTATTCTTTCACCGTGAAAGATTTATGAATGAAAAGCAAGCAATAAATATACAACATGCGTGCCTAGGTTCTGGAGCTGTGGTTTTCAACCTTTATTTTCATTATACCACCAGCAAAAGTCACATATTCAACAACTAATAAAAGAAATAGATGTACATGTTAAGGCGAAGTTTTAGAAAATTTAAAACAACAAGACGCATGATGGACGATTATAACCTTTGAAATTAATATGGTAAAAATGTTAAATTTTAAGTTATGTCATTTATAAATAAATTACATTTATTTTTTCGCGTACCACTTAGCGACATCTGGCGTATCCCCGTGATACGCGCAGCACCGGTTGTAAACCGCTGTTCTAGAGCACATACATCATTGAAATAAACGATAACAATTCTATAATCTGAGGATCCCGAGAATAAAGATCAACCAGTTGAACATTTAGGAATTCATATATACTAATTACATTCATATATAGAATCGATCAAAATAAACAAAAGTTTTACGAATTTACTGATTTGCACTTGGTGAATAGCGACACTGTTAATTTACTTGATGGAACGTATAAATTTTTATCCAACAACGTTTCACGCGGCATAGTGATTGGAAACGTTTTAATACATTTTGCGTCGTAATAAAAGTATAACTTGACATATTCATAATCGAATTGGATCATTTTTATGGCACTGATGTGTCTGGACACCCGTTGTTACACGAACCACGTTCTCAGATTTAAAAAAGTAAAGTGAAAAATTTATGAAGCTTACTAATTGTTTAATATCAGAAGATGGAACATTAGAGCGAAAAGTAATGAAAAATTCAAGAAATGAAGAAGTTGAAGAGTGTATTTTATGTGGTTCATATAAAGACGATCATTGGTCAGCCAATATCTAAAAAAGTAGTATTTTTCATTATAGGATTAAATGGGGATCCAACTTTCAAAACAACTTTGGGCTGGCTTGAAAAATTCAAAGGACGACCGGGATAAGTTTTCTGCTGACATACGTTAGCAAATACTTTGATTGACACATCAAAGATGTTTATTGACGAAGAATTTATGTACGATGCTGACGAGACCGGTTTAAACTGAAAGAAACTACCATACAAATCAAGGCGTGTATATACTGCAACCAGGGTTATAAATTAGTAAAGAACGTTTCACTATTATGATGTGTGCCAATGCAGTAGGCAGACACAGACTCCTACTGCTTGTCATTGAGAAATCAAAGTACCCAAGATGCTTTAAAAGTATCAGAAGTCTTCTGATTAAATATGACCATCAGAAAAACTCTGTGTGAAAGGTGAAACGAATAAATGAATTTTCGGAAAGCAATTCATTCCACAAGAGAATAAGTATCACAACTTCAAAGATAAAAGAGGAAAAATCTTATTTTTTCATCTATAGAATGTTTAAACGAGATCGATGATAAGTATACAGTAAAATTTCTTGCATCAAATGTCACGTCAGTAATACAGTTGATGGATCAGGGTCTGGTAGAAAAAGTAAGATGCTTATGTAGAAAACAGATGCTTCGACGATTATTGCTAGCAGATGAAGATAATGAAGAAATAATTATCAAATTCCATAAGAAAATAAATATAAAAGACTGTTGCTACATGGCAACAGAGAGTTGGAATTCTAAAGATGTATCACTTTGAGAAAATCATGGAACAAAATTTTGAAAATAGCATTAGTTAATTCTAGTGGTAAAAGAGAGATTGAGGAAGCAATATCACACATTTCAATATGTGCTGATTGTGACGAAGAAGATGTAAGCGAGTGGTTGAATTGTAATGCGATTTTAAATTCTGAATGATGAGGAAATAACTAAAGACGAAGAAGAAATTAGCTAAGTAAGAGATATTGGTCCTATACTTTCTACAGTTTTTGAGTGTTTAGTTGTCACTATGAAATGATTTGAGACCCAAGAAGAATGTAACCCAGGACAACTATATATCTTAAAAGTATTCGCGATTTAGCAACTTCAAAAAGAACAATTAGCTTTAAGCATAAATCTATAATTGAATTTCTTAGTAAAAAATAATTTTATATTGAAGCTACATGTAAATCTAGACAAATAAAAATTATTTTTACACCGGTTCGATAGTACAGTTTGTTAAATTTTTTAATATTAATCGAACCGATTGTTATTTCGGAATAAATTAAATTTTAAAATAATAAAATCTATTATTTATTACAAAAACTATTTATAATTTCGATTAAATAGGTTTATAATATATATCTATAGAAATACGATTTCCAGTTATAATTATATTGTGAGTACACTTATGTTTTCCAGTTTATATCTAAATATTTTTAGCCCTTTCATTTAGAAAATAATATTTGCTGAAACGCAATAGTAATATTTGTGATTATTTTATAAAAAAGTAAAAAACAATGAAGAAGAAGAGGAAAATATTTCAAATTATGTATGCCTGGAATCACCAACAGAATTTTGATGTGTAATTCTATCAGCCAATCCCGAAAAAGATAGATACGCTGTGAATATTTTTCCAGATTGCTGGAATGGTGATAAATTAAAGCTATTTCAGGATAAATACGATGGTTTGTAAGTCAAAAATAAAAAATTTGGATGTATAAAATGCTCCTCATTTGATAATTTGGGTATGTGTACAGAACAGAATATTCACATTTCGCAAGTATGTCGAAATGTTGAAGTTCAACCATTGGGAACAAGGAAATCTATTCAGCAGGCTTCATTAAGGAAAAATATGTCTGAACATTTTCAATCAAAAACACATTTATTGGTTTTAAAAATGCTTGAACTAAAAAAAGAAATGAATTAACCAAAGTCATCAATTCAATGAATGACAAAAATATGACTAATACCAATAACATTTTCAATATTGTTTACAGCTTAATAAAAAGAAAAAGGCCGCTTTCAGATATGGAAGCAGAAGTTTTTTTTACCGAAGATTCAAAATATCTTGGTATGGCAAACTGACTTTCAAATCAATATTTTTTAAAGGATTTAGCACTTATGATCTATATTCTTCAAGAAATTTATTATTTATCAATAGGATTTCAAACCAGGTTTGTTTCTCTTCAAAATTCAACCAAACTAGTAATTAGAACTGTAAATGTTATGATACAAATGAAAGAAAATTTAGAAATATTTGAAAAAAAAGTTGAAGAAATGTTATCATCACCTGCATTTGCAGATATTCCTTTTATAGAAAATAAAAAATTTGAAAGTCTCCCACGAAAAAAACGTATTGAAACAATAATTGACAAAATGAATTCTTGAATGTTAAATTGTGGACATACAAAAATGAACAAAAATGAGAAAAAAACGATGTAGCTGAATTATTTAATTTACTAGAAGGAAGTGATTGGAATTTGGAAGAAGTTACATGCCAGTGGATTTATGGAGAAGAAAAATTGAGAAATTTGAATGAAATAATTAGGTACGAAATTCCCATAAACGATTTCAGAAATGATGTACAAAATATAATTGTGTAAGAAAACTCCGTAAACATACAATTCAAAAAGCTAAAAATAAAATTAATACTATTGCTATAAGTTCAACAGAGGCCGAACGAAGGGTTTCATTAATGAATATCATTTGTGAAAAGAAAAGAGCTAATCTTTCGGTAGAACATATTTCTAGTTTAATGACTGTTAATATGGTTCGGCCACCACTTGACAGATGGAATGCTGAAGAATATGTTAAAATTTGGTTAAGGAATCATAATTCAGCTGATGATACCAGGTTTCGAAATAAAGCAAAAAAAATATTAATGAAAATAGTGAACTTATTTGGAAATTGTTATAATAATTGTTATAATTTCAGCAAAGGCTAATAAAATAAATAAAAAAATTAATTCTATTCAAATAAAACGATCTTCTACTAAAAAAAGTTTTTTTGTTAGTTTTTAGTATTGAAAGAACCGGTTGTTAAAATTTTGACAGCTCATCACTGTTTATATTGCATTATGTACATGTCTTTCACTGTCAATTATGATTTTTTTACTATTATCCGGACTGCCTTCATCACCAATTAGTCCGAATAATCGAGGTTCTACTGTATGTGAGCTACGTAACATGTTATAAGGGCCAGAGCAATTAAATATCCCAATACAATTACAGAATATTCAAATTTAAAATACCAAAACGATTTCACAATTAATGAAATTTTAAACATAAATATAATAATTATAATTTATAACTACTGATGTAAATTTATATTTAAAAATATAAATAAATCATAATGAAAGTTATAATGAAAAATAATTGTAAATATTTGATAAATATTGTTCTGTAGAAATTTTAAATATTTCGAGTAATTTTTCATTTTAATCATCGTGAAGCTAGACTAAGTTTTTTTATTAAAAAACATTTTTTCAAAACTGAAGTAGACAACTTTTTAAGAGATGGCAGAATTTAATTCTGTTCCTTTCAATGAAGATAAGAAAAAATAAGTTTTTAAATATTTTATAATTTATATTTGAACCATTAATAACTTCGGATTTAGAAATATTTTTGAAATTATGGAATTAAGTTTGTATTAAATTTGTATGATGAATTGATATATATATATATATATATATATATATATATATATATATATATATATGTGTGTGTGTGTGTGTGTAATTTATTTATTTAATTAATAAATAAATTATAGTCAGATTAATTATGTAAATAATGTGAAGAATGATACGGACCAAGATTTGTACAGTACTTCACAGTACATTTTAAATTTGAATGTGATGTAATTGTATTAGTATATTTAATTGATCTGAACCCAATAATATGTAATGCAAACTCACATAATTAGTATTTAACCTTTGCCTCAAAACCCCTCCAACTAGTGACATAAATTTTTTGCGACAGTCGGCCACATTATATTCGTAAGATATTTAGCTTAATTTTTTCAAGTCAAAGTGAACTGTTTTTTTAAGTTACAACAGGTTTTCAGTCAATCTCGTACCATACTCAGAGGATATTTTAAGTCAAAATGAACCAAATTGCCTACCGTTTAAAAAACCATGAATTTTAATTTTAGTTAAAAACAGAGATTTGAACTCTCTATAAAAAACTCTAGTCAAAAACAGAAACATTTTACTATCGAGAACAACAGTAAAATTTTCAGTTTCGCTAAAAACCAATAAGATTTCAACTCTATAAAAACACGTGTAAATATTTTAGAATTTGGTCTCAGTAATTTCTATAGGTAAATATAGTCATGTTTTAGATCGAATATAATTTTATTGTGATAATAAAAAACTTCTGTAATTATTAAATTAAAGTAAGTAAGTAAGAAATGATAAACTAGATAATAAAAATGATAGCTAATGCCAAAATGGATATGCGCCTCTACAATAGGACATGATTAAAGCTCTTCAGTAAATGTAAGTAATGTATTCAATAAGGAAAGTATGATTAAGATGAATGATGATTGTATGCATGTTTTGAATGATGAAAATCGACGATATACAGTAATTGGTGTATTGGTAAATGGATGATTTTAATGTAAACTTGAATAATTATGTTTGTATTCTTAATAATAAAATTAATATTGATAGCTCACTTCAAAAATAATTAAATATGATAAATTAAATGGCAGACCAAGTGCTTCAATATGCATGAATAATAATAAAGTTTGTTGTTTATTAGACACTGAGGCTAAAATTAGCGTTATGGATAAGAGTGTATTTAAAAAGATTGGAATCGATAAGTTTGAAAAATGCGGTGTTGCAATGAATCACCTATTACAATTTTAGACAAATTTTAGTTTCAAATTTTAGGTATTACAGAATAAAAACGTGTTGAGGTTATTGAGGATGATGAAATTTCTCTAAAATTAATTGGCAGAATTGACTTTTTTAATGAAATTATATAAAATGTTAAAAAACATTTTAATACAATTGACTTGGGTAATACTTATTATCAAGGTGAATTGGAGGACCAATCAAAACTGAAAACAGTATTTTCTGCTAAAAGCAAACGGTATTATTTTAACCGAATGCCATTTAGAATAGCAGTGGCGCAGCAAATTTTCAAAATTTGATGAATATTGCATTATGGGAAATTAATTGGAAATTAGTGATTGCATATTTAGATGAATTTCAATTATATTCATTAGAAATTAATTGTACTCTATTACAATATTGAATGTGTTTTAGAGAAGGTTAACCAAGTCGGATTAAAGATCAGCCCATTGAAGTGTCAATTTTTAAAAGTCGAAGTTAAGTTCTTGGGGCATGTAATAAGTAAAATTGGTTTGAAAACTGATGAAGATATCATTTTCGTGATAAAAGACGTTAAAAGACCCAAATGTATTAAAAACTAAGAAACTTTAGTATTAATTAATAATTTATAAAAAATTACACAGAAGATTCAAAAGTTTTAGAAAAGTTGTATGAAAATAAAGAAAAGTAATTAGCTTGATCAGATGAGTGTGAAAAGGCATTTGTGAAACTAAAAGAAAAATTAGGAAATGCTTGAATTTTAAAATTTTACAATACTGACGCGAGCTTTGATTGTATAGGTGCAGTTTTATCTCAAATAAATGATTGAGAAAAGAAAATTTAATAGCTTGTGGTTCCCATGATATATCTAAACATGAAGTTACATATTGAATAACAATAACATACTTATTAGTAATTTATTATTTCACAAATCATTCTAAACTTTATCTTAATTACGATATTATTAAATATCTCAATAGTTAATATGGATTTGAGGTTGCTTTAATAATAAATAATTTTTTGGGAATTACGAATTTCGATATGGATGATATTAAACCTACAACTGGCTACCACGATAAAAATATTAATACCGTTACAAGGCAGTAAAAAAAGATATTAATAGTTGAAGCATTATAAAAAAAAGAACAGAATTCATTCAATTTCAATATTCGAAAATATAATGGACGAAGTATCGAAGAAGCATCGAATTGGATTAAAGATATCGAAGTATAGATTCAAATGAACAATTTGTGCATTATTAGTGTTTTCGATTTGTTAATGTCTGATGAAGCTTGGGTTTTATTGCATGATTTCAAAACAGAAGCAGTTACAAAGGAGGAAACAAAATCATGGTTTTTAAATACATTTACAATAAAGAAATCAATTACCAAAATGATTGTGGAATTAACCGAAATTAAACAAAACGCAGATGAAAGATTTGCTACATTTGAAATCAGGGTAAGAAATCTTTTGGAAAGTATTTTTGATTCAGGAATTAATAGTGAAGAAATTGTAAAAGATATTATTTTTAAACAAGCTAGAAGTACGGCGCTTAAAGAATGTTAATTCGAATGGTAAGTGTCTATTAATAAATGTGTTAATAGTGGCAAGAATTCATCCAAATTTTATTGGGGCGATCGATGTTATGAAGAGTTTTGGTATAAAGCTGATGGAAATAAATAATATTGATGCTTCGCTGATTTTAGAAAAATGTTCAACTGAAGATAGAGTAAGGAACGCGTTGAAATATGTTGAGAATCCAGAAAGCATAAAACTGAAAGTTTTAATACAAAAATATGGAACGATATTTATGGCTTCGACATTTGATCTGGGTCACACAAAAATATTAAGCCATGAAATTTCTATTAAAGGGTTACCGATTATACAACATCCTCGTGCATTTGAAACATAAAATTGACTAATTAGTTGGAAATTTAGTTGAAACCGGAATGATAAGCCTATGCCAAAGCCGTGGAACTCTTCGCTAGGGATTGTTGGAAAAAACGACGGATCAATACGAATGTGTGTGGATTACAGAGAAAAACAGTTACAGAAAAATTTACGTTTCCAATGTCAGATATACATCAGCTTCTGGATTGCTTAGCTGACTCACAGTTATTTTCTTTTATAGATCTCGGACAGGCCTACTGTTAGGTAGAATTAAATTAAAGCTTTAGGAAATGTACAGCTTTTAGTCCTAAACAAGGACAGTTTTGTTTTAATCACATCAATTTGTTTGAACTTGATTTATTCATAAAATTCCCGCTTAAGGTATCTGCTATATAATTTATAAATTTAATTACTGATTTAGAACTTTAGCATCATTGTGTTTTGTTGTAGCTAGAAATCATAATCTGATAGGTTTGCCATCCAGGTTTTAAAATGATGACTTATTTGTTTCTTCTTTCATTTAATGAAAATCAAGACCTTGTGATCTCCTCTTGCTATAAATCACTTTCCATACAAATACGGTTTGAAATACATGACATACTCATGTAATGCTAATAATTCTTTTCTAGTCACACTATAACCTTTTTCATGTTCTGACAGATGCCGTGATCCATAAGCAACTACTGCTTTTTAGCCATTTTCTTTTATCTGACTTAACTTTCCATGATAATCTAAAATTGGTGCTTTACATAGTTTAATTTTTAACTCATTGAAACTTTTTGTCACAACGATCAGTCTACTGTAAGCTTTTATCACATCCTGAAGTTTCCACGTAAAGTGCTGTCACTATTTCGGCATACACTCTAATAAACCATACGATAATTATTAGCTAAACCAAGAAATGATTTTAACTTAGTCGAACACTTTGGGGTTTCGGCTTTTCAAATCTTTTCATTCTTTAAATTATTTGTTCTAATTCCTTCTGAACTTATAGTATGGCCAAAAAATGTAAGTTCCTTTTGATAAAATTTGCCTTGGGTTCAGTTTTAATCCTAACTTCAGAAAAAGTCTAAAACCTTTAACTAGTATTGTATCATGTTGCTTCTCCGATTTTCCATATACTAATATATTGTCAATTTATATAATAATACCGTTGAAAATTAATCCTTCCAGAAGTTCATGCATAAGTTTTTAGAAAGTGACTGGTGCTGTTGCTAAACCAAACGAAATTCGATTAAAACAAAACTATCCTTTTTTAAATCTAATTCTACCTGATATATTCAAGATCTATTGACGAAAATATCTGTGAGTCAACTAAGCAATCGGAAATGTAAAGCATTGGAAATGTAAATTTCTCTGTATCTGTGTAAAGTTGTTTGAAATCCACGCATATTCGTAATGATCCGTAGAGTTCCACGGGCTTTGGTATTGGCTTACCACTCCTGCTACAATTAACTTTCCGACTAATTCATCAAATTTATGTTCCAAATGGATTGGTTTGCTACGAGGATGTTTTAAAATCTGAAATGTAATCTCATGGCTCATTATTTTTGTGTAACTCAGATCAAATGTCGAACCAATAAGTATTGTTTTATATTTTTGTATCAAAACTTTCAGCTTATTGCTGAAATTTTCGAAAGTGATTTAAATTTTAATATATTCTGCAATAAAAAATAAATGTAATAATAAAACATACCAATATTTCAAATATTAGTTGTTTAAATCAATGAATTAAATAAAAAACTTAAATTTAGATACAAAACATTTCTATTTTTGAAATTACAATTAATTAGATAAAAATAATTTTTCACCTGTACAGGAATTTCAATTGTGATGTAGTACAATATTTGGCGCTTGTTTAGAATTGCCCCGCATTTTTTAAATAAATTTTATTATAGGGCATTTAATACTTTTAAAGATGGATTATCAACCTAACAAAAAATCAAATGCTTGAAGGATGTTGGAGTTTAGCGAAACAAAGAAATAAGCGTCATTTTGGGACGCATCGTGGCATGTTAGATAGTTATTTATGTGAGTATATGTGGCGACGAATATTAAATGGTGCAAATCCATTTGAAAAGAATTTACATGATATATGTGAATACTGGCCACCTGCCCAATGATCGAGTTAGATAACTGTTTTTACAGTCATGTTAGCTATCTTTAATAATAAAAGCTTGTATTAAAAGTTTATTATTTAAAATAAAATTTATTTAAAAAATGCGGGGCAATTCTAAACAAGCGCCCAACATTTTAATTAATTTATAATCAAATTATAGAACATTCAAATCATTTATAATCAGTTAAGATTAGCATATATTCAATATATTTTCATCTTGAATCGTCAATTACAGACAATATTGGATGCGTTATCGAAGCCCAAAATGTATCGCTAGGATATTATTCAAAGCACAACTGATTCCCCAACCCATTGTGACTTATCCATTGTAAGTGACAAAAGCAAAGATAACCTATTGTGTTCGAGTGTTCTATCTTCGTCCAATTTACTGCACTCACTGATTATTAGAAGATTTAACTTTATTTATAAGTCGTCTTTTAAAATATATTATTTAAAAAAAACAATTTTCCAATTTAATATATATGGAGAATTTTCCTAAATATAAATATTATTTCAAACAATGCAATTATACAATTTCAACATACCATAAATATACGAATACATAATAATATTCTAAAATACTTTTTACTTCCCCCTCCTTTTAAAATCTATCTTTAGTTTTTAAATTTTTTAAGCCATTCTAAATTTCTTGTTTTTATTTTTCCTGTTGGCATTTTTATCACGTAGCTCTGATCATGTCTTTTCTCAATTATTTCCCCAGGATCATCATATCTATTATCATCCTTTGTTGCTACATCTTCTTGACAGCAAATTGGAGATTAGTTCGAGATTAAATTTTATATCATATTTTCCTTTCATTATTTTCTATTTGGATCTTAATTATTTTTTTTTCTCTATTTTTTTATTCAATGTAGTCTTCCGTATTTGAATCTTGGTTGTCGTTTGACTGCCATTCTTTATATAATTTTTTCCCATACACTTCTTCTGCTGGACTAAATCCTATTGCACTTTAAATTGTTGAATTAAGCATACATTCTACTTTGGTAGTAAATCTGCCCAGTTTTTATAAGTTTTATCTTTTAACGAAATTTGGATGGCATCTCGCATTGCTCTAAGTTGTCTTTCAATTATTCCATTAGCTGAATGATGATACGTACTTGAATACACTATTTTAATTAGATGAATATTCATTAAATCTTTAATTAATTTTGCTTCAAGTGATTTTCCTCTGTCACAGTGTATAAACTTCGGTGTTCCTATTTCAAAATCCAATTATTTTTCAAAACCGTCACTGTTGTTTTTTCATCTTGCCTTGATACTGATCTTAATGATATATATCTACTGAATTGATCCATAAATACAAATATGTATCTTTTTTCACGAATTGTGGCTTTCAGAGGTCAGCAAAAGTCAATAAAAACAGTTTCAAATAAATCTGAGTCTTTATGATTAACAATGGTTTCCTTCGTGCATATTGTCAATGTCTTCCGTCTTTGACACTCTTCACAACCTTGAACTACCTTTTCTATTTGTTCTCTTTTATTTTGAAAATCAAATGTCTGTGAAACATAATCCTGGACTTATTTTACACCTGAATGACATAAAGGTTGATGAATATGCTCTATAAACTGTCTTATATTTTCCTTCGATATCCATATTTTATTTTGTTTGTCTTAACAACATTATTATAAATTTCAAACTTAGTCTCCTCTCCTTTTATTATCTTATGCCAATTATTTCTAAAAAGCATTTTTGCCATACTGAACCATCATCTCCTAGTATTTAAGCTAAAACTCATGTCTTTAATTTTTCTTTCTTTGGTTCTTCTTGTGTATCGTCTGACATTGTTTACATGTATCACATTCGTTTCTCGATAAAGCATCAGCATTATAATATGTAATTCCCTTTTCGGTACCCTAATTTCATATCTAGACTACTAAGGTGATTAATCCACAACTGAAATTGTGGTGTGATTGGCTTTTTGGTTTTGAGCATAAATGTGATTGCTTTATGATCTGTTTGTAATTGAAAGCGCTTTCATTATAAATAGTATTTAAAATGTAACGTAATAGTAAATTGCAAGTAGTTCCTTTCTAGTTATGTGATATCATGTGCGTTCATTGCATGCGATCCATAAACGAATAAAATCTAGTTGTGAAAGTACAGCTCCAATTCTATTAAAACTTGCACCTGTAGCCAGTATAAATTCCTTTTTAAAATCTTCTTAACTTAATCCCGATTCTTTGATTCTATCCAATACATTTCTAACTTTTTGCATAAGTTCTTTAGCAGTTGAAAATATCAAAGAGATAAACTACAGATTCTTTCCAATTTAGCGGTCCTAGCAGTTTTGTTCATTAGTTTCTGAAAAGTCGCTGGAGCGGCAGCAATTCCAAACGGCATCCGATTACAGCAATATTGTTCATTTTTTTGTTGAAAATGCAGTTTGGTTTTTTGATTCATCAGTAGATTCATTATATGCAAATCATTCACACATTTAGCAGAATAATTGAAAATTAAATTACTATCATTCACATTCATATCATACACGCATTCACAATCATTCAAATACACACATACATTGCTCAAAATATTACTTACATTCAGTTTATGGCTTCGATCACTTCTCCCGATGTCGGAGCAAATTTGTTTGGGTTACAAAGATTTCCGAATTGACAACAAACAGTTTAGAGAAAAATGACAATGAATTTCAAGCAATTCTAATCAACAGAATAGAATGAATTCATATTCAAATTAAATGCTCTATTATATTAACTCCAAGCAAGTAATCACCACAACTTTCTTGATACTTGTGTGCGGACAAAGTTCAAAATACTTAAGTTTAGAATTGGTTATTTCTACTCAAATTCAGTTTTTACCACACAGGCTTTTTAACAATTTTGCCACCCTGAATTACTACCAAAGCAAACTAAATCAATATTGCTTAAAATCAACTTTTTCTGACTTAATTAGCTAAAATAATCGCTTATTTATATTAAATTTTATTAATTATGATTTATTTTTAGTAATTTAAAAATCAACGGCATACAATTGATCATCTTATTAATCAATAATTTCCATTTGACTAACATCTATTCTGTTTAGCTGATGTTTCACACAAGTCACAATCCTGGCAGCATAAATACACTTTTCCGCATGAAAAAATTTTAATGATATTATTAGGATAGTAATAGCATTAAAATATTATCACTAAAATTAATTGAAAAAATGAAACTATTATGACCAACTATTTTTCGTTCAAAAAGAGTACACTGCTTGGTTAAATGCACAATCTGCAATAGGGAATTTTCAATTGCAATTCATGGAACTTTTATGTACTTTAGTTTCAATGTGTGCCGTTATTGAACTAAGTCCATGAATTGCAATCAAAAATTCATTTATTGCAGATTGTGCATTTAACCAAGGAGTCATCATTTCGACTTTTAACTACAATGAACGGAAACTCTTTTTTTAAATTTTCGTTTAAACGATTTTTCCTTCTTTTGTTATCGCTCATATTTGAATTAATCTAAAAATTATATTAGTAATATATTTTTTATTTTGATTTTAAATAGATATTATAATCTGATATTAAGCAATAAAATTGAAATAAAATAATCTAAAAAAATGTTTTAGAAATACAAATTAGTATAAAATTAAACAAATGAGACTTTCAGAGTACAGGATTTGAAGAGTACGGTTTGCGAAAAAAGAGTACAAAACTCAGTAAATGAGCATAGTTGGTCACCTTACTATTAGGAAAAGTGATACTATTAGGAGTTATCCGTTATTATAAATCCAATAATTAATAATTTATTCCGATTATCTTTATTCAATTTGTTAAACTTATAATCGATTTTGTTATTTATTTAGTATTAAAAATATTTAGAAAAAAATTATATTTAAAACCTTTTAAGGTAAATTTAGCGAAAAATATAACCTTTAACTTAACATCTGTTCATAATAAGTCTTAGATAATTTATGCGCTTTCGTGCATCTGGTGCTGTTACGCATGGACAGTTGTAGAAAATATATAATTAATTAGCCCTTTTGTTACTAGAAACATATGCATACATTTTTGTTTTAGTCCGGTGAATGAAGAGCGTATATTTTCGATTGATGTTTCTATTAATGCTAGTACCTAACACCAAAATTTTTATACCGAAAAACGTACGGATACAAAATTCTTTTAAAACGCCTTATTTGCAGCAGTGTAATCTTTAAAATATTCCGTAAGGAAAGTGTTAAATATATTTTATGAAAATCAGCAGTTGAAAATTCTATCTTTATTTGTCTAAATTCGGATTTTTCGAAATAAAAATGTCTAAAAATATAATTAAATTCCTAGGTCCACCCACACATACCAACTTTAAAGAACTAAAACTCGTGAACCAAAACAGTCAGAAAGGATGAAATTTATATTAGAATTCAAACATAATTTTAGATGTATAATTTAAGCAGATTTTAAATGGTGCCAGAAATCTATTCTCACATATCCGGTGGGGCGATAGTTCACTGTGGTTCATTTTCAACAGTCAAATGTTTCCCGGGAGTAACTTTATGTAGGGAATAACTTTATAACAGAACTTAATACACATGTATCATTAATACACAATAAATTAATTTTCTGAAAAATAAATATTATATTATTTATAATTCCTAGACACTCAACGGCAATGTAAGGACGTAGATCAAATATTATTTTATAATTACTGAGCAAGGCTTGACTTTAATTACAAAAAAATAATTAGTCGAAATTTAAAAGATTTATTTAAACGAATAATTCAAACAATTAAATAGTGACAAAATTGTTTATGATATCCTTTTAAAGATCATCGTGAATCTCTTCTACCATTTTCTAAAAATACAGAATTCTTAGACAAATAAAAATAATGATAAAATATATAAAGTTGGTCAAAAAATTTGTTTTTCTTGTAAATTTTATTAAAATGTTCTTTTTTATTAAAAATTAAGTACAATAACACAAAAACATATTCAGGATCACTATAAAGTTCCTATGAAATTTTATAACTTTGAAACAGTTTATAAATAAAATGTATTTATTGCTAATATTCAAACAATTATTTATAAGTAATTAAAATAACCGCAGAATCATTTATATTCTTCACAAATGGTTTTTTTAAATTTATCTAATTGTAAATTATTGATCGACAACACAGGGCAACAAGTATTTTGATGTCTATGATACAAAAAATGATTCTGAACAATTCTGATATGCCGAAATCAAAAATGATGCTTATTTTGCTCAATCAGAATGATCATGGCGTATTCTGTGATATTTGTGGACAATATACTTTAAAACCTAACAGAAATCATGTAACATGTGTTATTAAGTGTGCTTACTTAGCAAACTTTTCCCTTAAAACTTGATGACAAAGATAAACCATGGGCACTATACAGAATATACAAAACGTGCACAGTACATCTCCGACAGTGAAGTCAGGGAAAGCGAAAAACATGACCATACCAATGATATAAAGAGAACCCCAAAACCAGCACGATGACTGCTAGTTTTGCTGCATAAATGTTAAATGGACTAATCTTATCAACAAGAAAATGTTAGTTTATCCCGATCTACAGTCGGCGAGGCTTACAAGAGCACATTGTGATGAAGTTCATGAAAACGAATAAACCTAGAATGACAGTGACGAAAATGTCAGATGATGATTTTGTTGACAATCCCTCAGCACCTCAACAGTTTATTAAAAAGAGTTGAATGACCTAGTCAGCGAAATGAATTTATCAAATAAATATGCGGAAGTGTTAGTTGTTTCTAAGGTAAAAGAAAAAATATTTTCCAGTCAGGCATACAAATGACTGAGATCATTTATATATTTTTTCATTAATGAAGCTAACTTTGTAATTTGTAATGATGTTGAATGTCTTCTTTTGAAAATGGGCATGGAAAAATACAGGCCAGAAGAATCGCGTCTTTTTATTGACGGTTGCAAAAGATAGGGCAATGAGAGGCTAGATTACAATTGGTCAACCTACAAAAATGTCAGAAACATATTAAATTCATGCTGCAGAAGATAAAATTACAGACATCAGTATGGGATTTGTGTAGATCTCAAGATGTTGAATTGGCTTACTTAGCCAAAAATCTAGATATACAAAATACCCATGCTTTATCTTTTTATGGGATAATCGAGCCAAGCATCAACATTGGATAAAGAAAGATTGGCCTTAGCACAAAGAAGCAAATCAAGCAGTCACTGTCTCATTGTTGCAAAGCAATTAGTACCTAAAGATAAAATCATATTTCCGCCATGTCACCTTAAACTGGGCTTTATGAAGCAATGTCAAAACAATAAATAAAGATGGTGCTTGCTTTCAATACTTGTACAACAAATTTCCTTGACTAAGCATGGTGAAACTTAAAGCAGACAATTTTGATGGCCCTCAAATAAGAAAATCTTTGTCAATTCAATGATTGATGTTGAATCGGCTGACTGACTCTTTTGTATCTGTCGTTGAAAATATTTGGGTAACCACATAAAGCTGCACTTTCTTGGCTCAGTGTAATGTTTTCTGAAAAAATGTTACGCTTAAAAACCCTAGATATTTCGACCATTTCGGCTAGGAAGCGTGGGTGCAAGTTAACCCATACATCCCCTTGGCTACTCGCCTTATATGTATATATATCTTTCAATTAATTTAATATTTTTATTAAAATTTGATTCAACATAAATGAATTACAATAAATTACAATTTTTGAATTTACACTACAAGTGGCATGATTCGCTTTTCATTTTCAAATTCTTAGGGGACGTTTATTAATTATGTCACCATTTTTAGACAACTTTTAACTCCCCTCCCCCTTGTCTCAATTGTCAAACTTCCAGTGATCCCCATAGTAAAATTATGTCAAACAATTTTTATCCCCCCCCTCTACAAACTATTAACATTATATACGACTGGCCTGCATATTCTAAATAGAAAATATAGAGATTTAAAGGTCTAAGAATAAATTTAAATACACATTTACTCGTTTTAAATAAGTAAATAATAGATTTAAAATTTATTAGAACACTTAGAATTAATGAACAAATTGAGAATATATTCTAGCTTCTATTATTTTCAAATGGGCAACCCAAATATTTCTCAAAAGTTATGATAGGCATAGGAGATGATGTATCCATTTCCTGCGGAACCGAAACACCCGACAAGTCAATTTCGTCTTCAGCTAACTTATTCTGCGTTCACCATCTCTTCACGAGAAATAATTGCCATCAGCTCTCTCTGTTTTTTCGCAGCCACTAGGATTGGCCGAATTCTCTGAAGTTAAAGAGATTGTAATAATTGTTTTGGCCCACGATCGTGCTGTCGATACTGTTGAACATGCTTCTTCAACATGACTATGGAATAAACATAGATGTGACAGATTTTGCATATTCGTCTAAACAATGACAACTGAATGGAAGGACAATATAGATTATATAAAAGAATTTTGAATGCCTTTAAACGATCGAGGTAACATGTTATCAACTTTCAAAGACTGATTGAAGAAAAGTGAAGAAAATCTGCGCAAGTCGATCTGAGATTGATCTGGTGCTTTCAGGCCTTCACTAGTTTAGCAGACGGGAATTGGTGGAGAAATGAATCCACGGGCAATAATTTCAAAATACGAGCTTATAATCGTTTGGCAACAATTTATATCATGTAATTTCACAATTTGTAAAAAGTATTGACTTGTTCTTACATTGTTTTTTCACCAATCTTGATCAAATTTTCTGCCTCAAGTGCAGATACTTCAGGAACAATACACTCTGATACCGTTGGAAAATTTCCTACGGTTACTTGTGTCTTTACTTGTGATAATGTTTCTCCAGCATATTTGAAATTTAAATTTTCTAATTCTTCATTAGTTATTCGACCTTGTGAGTCAAGGTGGCTTCCAAGAAGTTCATGCTGTAAATTTAGGCCTGACAGTTCTCGACTCAAAGAAGCCATTCGCCTTTCTACTCAATTGAATGCACTCCTACCAGGCGCGCATTAATTGGAACGAACAACGCATCGAAGTTTTTGTTTTAAAAAATGAATCGCCACATCAATAACTTCGTTTTGGAATAAGTCTAGAATAAAAAGAACTTCTATTTGATTAAAAACCTTCATTCTTTAGCTGTTATGTCCATTCATCGAGAGTTCTGATATTGCGGTAAAAATCACTCTGTCTTTTCTTATGAAAAACAGACCCATATAACGGAATGCCAATAATTGCTTCAATTGTTGTTCAGTCAACTTTCTTTCGAATCTTCAATTTACTTTATATCAGGATTCTCTGCACAAATTTGAGATAAAGTTTCTTTCTTAGTTTTATTAAATATCTTCTGCTTTCCTTGGTTATATTTTTTCTTTTTAGTTTTGTTCTTATCTCTTCAACCTTTGGTTTCTTTTCTTTAAGCTCCTTTTCCTGGTCTAAACTTAAAACACCACTACCCTTTCGCTTATACAAGCCAATTAAGTCGCTCGTGATGATGTTTATCTGACCCAGCAACATTTTAAATTTTAAATATAAATCATTTAATGAATTTAATAAATAAATTACCAATATTTATAACACTGTTAATTTTTTTACGATTGAAAAAGCCTGTGCCGAAAATTTATAAGTTATATAAGTTTAGACCAAGAACAAATTTATTCAATTTCTATTTTTCTATCGATATTTTTATTATTTGAAAATGGCTTCCTTTAATGTCAAGAGCTCAACTGGGTTTCCTATTTATTTCCTCTTTTATTTTATTAAATTTACTCTAACAAAAAACATTGTTGACGTCAATTTATTTGTAACTCACCCCCTTCCCCATGTCAATATGTTTCAAACTTCTTCAAACCCCCTCTCCCCTATTTTGTTGACATAATTTATGGACGTTTCCTTATTGTAAAAGAATGTTTTTATCACACTAAAACCAATAAACAAAAATAAAAATTAATTAGTTGTCAAATTATAAGTTTATGTTTGAGAGGTTACCTGAGATCGACTTTCTTAGTTGTGCTCGATAAAAGCCAAATAATCTCAAAACTATTCTGTCATTAGAAATTTTATTGAAAATCACATTTTTTTTATTTTAAAAAGTAAGTCATTCAAAAATAAAACTATTTGCTTTTTATCTGATAGGTTGAAATTAATATACCAGTAAAATAAATAAATATAAATATAAAGCCACGGTGACTTAATTAAATATAAATAATATATGGGGGGTTATTAATGTAGGAATAATTCTTATTTAATTTTTTTATTTAAATCATTGCAAATAATAAAATAAAAAAATTATATTCTCTTACTTTTTCATTTATATTTCCAGAATTGGTTTGAGGATTTTGTGGTTCAGCGGCTGAACTGCTAGAGTCTACATCATCAAAATCATCACTTTCATCCGATGCATAGTTATTAGCATCTCTAGGTACAGCATGAGCTAGCTTCTCATCGTACTCAAATGAATTTTCTTTATTTTCGTTTGAATCATCTTCTTCATTAGCATCATCATGCAAATTTCCTTGATCCTTATAATTTAACTTCAGTATATCCTCTACCATATTTGCGTATTTTGTTACGTCACTTACTAAGTAACCCGAACTGATAATAGCAGTTTCAAGAAGAGATTGAGCATAATTTATTAGCAATAAATCACTTCTAGGATTTGCGTGATTATTAATAAGATTATTTAATTTAATAATTATAGGATGCTTAGGATTTATTTCTAAATTTTTTTTCACTTTTATATGCTGCTGAATCACTCCAGATTCTTCTTGTTTGCCTGACTGGGAACGAGCCAACCTTTCCATGTTCCCTGTCCAGCCTTGATCTTGGGGAACAACCATCATTGGAGCTGAAACTAAACGATCAGTTAAAACAATATTTTCAATAAATTCTTTCCCAGGCTCAATATCGGTTTTTATGAAATCTATCAGTGGTCTAAATTCATTTTTTTTATTATTTAACCTTGACTTTGATCCTTCTGTTTTGTCGAAAAATATTCCTCCTCGCGCCAGATTAGATAATTTGGTACCTTCATACTTTTCCATTAGGTGTAAAGCGTGCTCGTCTAATGTATCTGTGAAAAATAAAACTTCATAGTCATATTTCAAGAATTTTTCGATAAATGGTGAGTTTTTAGCTTGTTCTAGATTTTCCTCAACAATATAGTATATCTCTTCCTGTTGGGATTTCATTCGGGAAACATATTCAGCAAAAGTTGTTAGGTTTGCTAATGATTTGCTACTATGCATTTGGATGAGTTTAGTCAAGCGGTTTCTATTAGTGTCATCTTCAATCAAACCCATTTTGATACCTGCCCGAAATTCTTTCCAAAATTTGCCAAATTGTTCACTTTTAAGTTTTTTAATCATATCCAACACTTTTCTAACCAATTTCTTTTGGATCACCTTCAATAACTTTTCTTGTTGAAGCGTTTCTCTAGAAACGTTCAAGGGTAAATCATCACTATCTACTATTCCAATTATGAAACTTAAATATCTTGGGATTATGTCTCGAATTTTATCAGTAATGAATACCCTTCTCACATAAAGCTAAAAAAATTAATAATTAACTAATTTATTATTCTAATATAACAAGATGAATAATAATGTAATTAATAATTAATAAAATAATAAAATAATAATAATAAT
Organism: Schmidtea mediterranea; assembly: GCA_022537955.1. NCBI lineage: Eukaryota > Metazoa > Platyhelminthes > Tricladida > Dugesiidae > Schmidtea > Schmidtea mediterranea. The sequence continues at coordinate 70,845,523 of CM039680.1, forward strand.
AATAATAATAATAATAATAATAATAATAATAATAATAATAATAATAATAATACCAATAATATTAGAAATAGCAATATCTATTACGCATGCTCAAAATTGCTTAATATTATACATTTCTCCATGCGAAAGTATTCACAGTTAGACTACCAATTGTGCTCTATTATACATAAATCGAATTTTACTAAATGTTTTTGAACCAATTTTTTATGGAAATGATCTAAATATTTGAACTATTCCATCCAACGAGACAATTTAAATGACTTCATAGACTTCAATGATTCAATGATACCATTTTTATGTTACTATATTATATATTAATATTATTCTAGATAAAGTTACAATTTTTTGACGAATTATCAAATTAAAATAAATATTCATGATTAGACTTTATTGAATGATAGGTGTAAATGGTTTTCAAATCGCGATTAACTTCACGATTATATTAAGTGGGTTAGTTAGTGAATGTTAGTGAATGAGTTGGACACAATATTAGTAAATTCATAATATTGCTTCACATTTATAACATAAATTCTTTTTCGGTTTCTAAAAATTCCGCTTCTCCTTCTAAAATATAAAAATTTATTATATTTAAGTATTGTTGATGCAACCAGTCATAAATTAAATAAAATTATGTTATGTTTAGCAGTGGCGTATAAGGCTAATGGCTTTAAGGCTGATGTTATTTTAGTGCTTAAACATATACAACATATGTTCACACACACACACATATATATATATATATCCACAAAATATATCCATGCCATCAGAGATAGAGAAAAACTTAATGTAGCTCAACAAACCACTCGACAGCTTAGGTTCCCCATGACTTGACGGAGAAAGATTTAATGGACGAATAACTACTAGTCTATCGTTTGAGCCACTTTTGGATCAAGTGGTCACTAACCATAACAAATATATCAGACATGATTGGAAGAAGTTGTTAATAACATTGGAAATCATGAAGTAAATTAAATAATAGTAGACATTTTATAAATATTAACTTCTTTTGTTTAAAAATTGGACAGAAGTTTTCGGCACACTTAATATATTAAATTACTATTTACAATAATAAGTAACAAAAAAAGCTGTTAAATATTCAAATACAACAGAAAACCGTACAGTAATTATATTTCTTGATATTAATAAAGATTTAATGAAATATTTAAATCAGCTTACTCTTATTGATGAATCCTTGATTTCTCTTTCAAATAGGTTTGCTGGCGCCTTCGATGGTATATATAATAAAGATTTGAATGAAACCTCTCCTTCTGCATTAAAATGTATTTTCGATAAGGGTTTGTCATCACTTTTCAGCAATGTTTTAAAGAATTCGTTGTATTCTTCTTCACTTACTTCGGCTGGTTTACGGGTCCAAATAGGTTTTTGTGAATTAATTCTTTCCCAATCCCACACTACTGATGATTTCTTTGGTGGTGAAACATCTGATTTAGGTTCTTCGTCTGTCACTGTTGCCTTAAATTCGATAATTTGACATTTTTACTCAGACTTTAATGCATAATAAAACCAATTTACTGTATTATAAGGAAAGAAAAACTAAATTTTCATATAATTAAAGTTAAATAGTTCAACATGATCAAGTTAAAGTCAGTTAAAACTTCATTCATATCGAAAAGATTTAAGTTCTATAATTTGCAGCAAATGTTAGTTTAATAAATTATTAACATTTTATAGAAGGCTGTTGAGTCTTTTGTGTAAAATAAGAATTCTTTAAGATTAGATTTATTTACTGTAATGTAAGATTTTGGTCTAGTTAATGCAAACCGGATTATTTTTCTTCATTAATTATTCACCATTTAATTTAAAATAAATATTCGTGAGATAAATATGCCTAAATGACATTTGTCAATTTAGTAGTAGATCTTTCTTCATAATATTTAGTTTGTTTGCATATTCCATTGGTATTGATTCCACAAAATTACCAGGAGAAATTAATCCATCATCTGAATCAAAGTTATGAATATTGGTCAAGTCGTTACTTTCTTCTATGATTATTATTTTCACTACTCTGATAATTTTAATATGAATTATCTTTTGACGATAAAGTTAGTATTTGAAGTTTGTAAAAACATAGAATTGGAATAAACAAAACTATGGATGTGAAAATATTTTACTAATCCAAAAATTCAAAAATCAAAATATATCCTCTAAGTTAAACAAAGTTGCTTGATTTTCATTATTTAATAAAAATTTTAATTTTTACTTTTAATTATTTATATATTTTTAAAGGACCCCGAGTGAAGTCATATTATTTTAGAAATTTTCTTACGCAACCTTTTTCAGTTTTGTTTAGCTTTTGAAAATTTTGAAAATTAAATTCTCAATATTTCACTTAGCAAATGAGTCTTTATTGTAACCATTGCGCTGAAAGAGAATCGGTTGCATTAGATAATTTATAGACGAATTAAAACTTCTATATTATCATAGAACTAAACGTGAAAATTATAGAGGTTACCCCCTTTGTTAAGACATAATGTGAGAAATCTTTTACGGAGTCACTCAAATGTGACTTCATTGTCCAACTGAACCATGTTATAGAATAATAAATTGGATTATGTTATTGGATTACAATAAATAATTCTTAAGGATAAACATAAATTTCAAAATAGAAAAATTTGAATTAGTAATTTTGATTTGTTTGTTTTAATCACAATTTTAATAATTTATTATTTTCCTAAATTTTGTAAATTTTAAAATTAAAATAGAAACAATTGAATTTATAAAACACTATAGCTAACGGATTCATCATCTTTAGAGTCAGCTTTCACTTCATTTGTCTTTTTCAAAGAGTTTTCTTCGCTAGTCTTGGATGTCCAAAGATAGATAGGAAAACTCAAATATTGACTATATTGTCGAACGAGACGGCGTAAATTTTCTGATTCTAAATATTCACTGGCGGATGGTTTCAAACGTAAAACTATTTCAGTCCCACGTCCAAGTGTATTTCCTCTTGGATCCTTTGTAACGGAGAACGTGTTGGAAGAATCAGACTCCCAAATATACTGATCGTCATTGTTATTTTTCGATATCACTGTTACACTATCCGCAACTGTTATTTAAAGAAATGATAATGTGAATTAAAACAAAAATTAATTAAACAATAATAAATTTTATAATATTATAATTATTGAAAGGGAACTTTAAGTTAATTAATTATTAATCAACTTAACTATTAATAAATGTATTTTTCATCGTGAAATAATAATTAAAATAATTTTCTATATTATAAAATGTAGGAATGCTTGTATGAATTAGTGACTGATGATTATAGATAAGAATATTAAATGTGTATGAGCTAAGAAAAAAAATAAACAGAGCTCTAAATTTTATATTTTTTCAACGAAAGTTTTCAGCAGGAAATTAAGAAAAATTATTAGAGCAATCATCAATATTTATGAATGTGACACTTAAAATAAAATTGTAATTTTTATTTATTTTCTATCTATTTAAGAAATATTTTGCTCCTTTTATTAAGAAATAAATCATAAAAGAAATAAAACATTATTTCCAAAACCGATCGGTAATGTTTTAGAAAAGATGTTATATAGTGAATTTCCATTTACGTGTAATTACTATTATTAGTTTATATTGTATTTAAATTTTCTGCATCCATTAAAACTAAATCAATAAAACAAAATTTTATTTCAAAAAAATCTAAAAATTCCTAAGTTCTTAATTCAGTACTATTGAAAAATATATTTCATTTTTGTGTTTTTAAAATTCTGTCATTAAATTTTAAAATCACTCAAATACAATCATGCGATAATTCCTCGATTATCATTATTAAACTTATTCTTAAATATTAAAATAAATCTGCAAATTTTTTATGTAGGAAATCAATTAATACAAAAAGAAAACATGAATTTATGTATTCCACAATAATGGAAAGAGTTCCATTTTGGAGATTGATTTGTATTCGCCAAGCATGATGCTAGAACGAATGATGCATGGAATGAATCCAGATCTGAATGAATTGAAATATGTTCCGACAATGATACAGTGGAGAAATTTCACAATTCCAACTAATAAGACATATCATATAAGAATCAGTTAACCTTAATATTCTATGTGTATTTTTGACATAATTAAATGCGAAATTCAACATAATACTTGAATTAATTTTAGAGTTGGGTTTAATTCTTTTGAGTAAAAAAAATAAGTCGAAAAAATTAAAAATATCCATGGTAATTTAAACAAAATTATTTAATTTAATAATGCGTTTGTAATTTTATTATTAAATTAATATATATATATATATATATATATATATATATATATATATATATATATATTAAATTGGAATGTCTAAGAAATGTCTGAAGCACTGCAATTTATTCGTTGATTTTTAATATATTATTTTTATAAATATTCTGCTTGAAATTTACACATTCTAAATTGCATTCTACTTTTTCTTTGTTTTTTCATAATACTGAAAGATCACTATTGATGGGAATAATATTCATAATATTTTTGCTTCATTGTATTTTCGTCTACTGGGCGATGATCAGTTCTTGAAAATACATAATTACAAAACCCAAATGACAATTTTGTGAATTTTATAGTAAATAAACTCAAAATTATGTGATCATTTGCAATTTCAATGGATATGAATAGATTCCGAAATATTTAACATTCGTTTTCGTAGTCTTCCCTTTAATATGTAACATATTTTTACTGCTTATAGTAGATTAAATTGGGCAATAGTGTAAAACTGAATAAAGTACAAACAGATTTTTAAATTTCCGAAATATGACGAATTCGGTTTGGAATTCGGTTTGGAAATAGTGCCTTAACTGTACATAATTTGTGTATAAGTGTATACAATACAATATATCGAGTTGATAAAATTTCTTCAAAAGTTTTACTCTAAAGTGGAATAGAGAGGGGCTGAAACAATTTTTTGAAATTCAATTATTTTAATAAAAAAATGTATAAATATTTGAATTCTCTTATTTATCACTTGCTACAAACCGAAGTTTAATGTTAAAACTTTCTCTATAAAGTTTTAAGTCAAAATTTAATGTTGGGTCTAGGAATTTTTGAAAACCTATTTCTATTTATTCTCAATTTACGCTAAAAATGTTTGTTCTAAAATAAAAGAAGATTATTATTATTAATTTTTGTTTATTTTTGTAATTATTAATTTGATAAGAAAAGAAATCTGTCGGGAGAATTGACAAAAGAAATATAAAATAATTATTTTAGTATAAGCTCGAATAGGACACATTGAAATTTGTCAAAGAAAATGCGAGTTATGAATTCCCAAAATAAAATTATTTTTTGTTTAAATTTCTCGTCAGAATTTTACAGAAAGACATTGAATTATTTCATGCTAACCAAGATAAACTGAATAGAATCCAACTCCGAATTGTCCAATAAAATCACTCGTATTTTCTGTTTTTTCCTTTTCTATTTTCGAAAGAAACTCAGTCGTCCCAGATTTTGCAATCGTTCCTAACTGCTTAACCAACTCATCTCTTGTCATTCCGATGCCAGTGTCTATAATTCGTAGCATATTATTGATTTTGTCTGCCTGTGAAAATGGGAATCGGTTTGGGATTTTCATTTTACTTTTAATAGACTCACTTTAATTTTGATTGACAGTTCCGGAAAGTTTCCCAAAACTGAGGGATCCGTTAAAGATATAAATCGTATCTTGTCCAATGCGTCAGACGCGTTAGAAATTAATTCTCTGAGGAATATCTACAAAAATTATATAAATTAAAACTAAAATGTCACGCCTATTCAGAATTATGAATGTTTAGACTGAAATATTTTTCGTTGTTTAAAAAAATAAAAAATATTAATTAATTTTATGATAACAATTTGAGTCATATTTGAACAACACAAGTCACAAGCAGATTCAAAAACAGCAACATTTATATTTGTTTTACAGTCGGAATGTATACTACCTTCACAAAATATTTTTAGCTTTAAGTCTAAAAATAGGTGAGTGCGATTCCCATTGCACTATAAATTTATTCATACCAAAATTTACAACACAAAATATAGCAATAAGCTCCAAAATTTGTCAATAAATGCAAGTAGTTATGATACTATACCGTACATGCCAACAAGGGCAAAACGGCTATGCAATTTAACAGTAATACAATTCTGCCAATGAAATAATTTGCCTTTCTTTAGTTCTTTATCTTTGCGTTCAAAAATTGCAGTATCATACAAGTTCCATTGGACTCATCGAGAGAATACAGAAAATGATTAAACGTACTTTTAAGATACGATTAAAAGGTATTGCTTATATCCTGTAATTCCTGCATCGAGGAAGTAGGAATGAAACTTCGACAAAATTAATATTTGAAAGACCAATCAAACATCCATTATTCAGACAGGTTATTTGTTTTAAAAGACCAAATTGGGTAAGTCAGAGCACCGAAAGTTCAGTGTTTTGAATTCTTGAAGAATAGCTTACAGAGAAATAAAAATTCCTTTCAGAGGAGAGTAAGTTGTAGTTTGTTTAAATATTCTAATATATTTTTGGTATAATTAGTGAAAAAGAAATTGAAAATTTCAATACTCCATTGTAAATTGTAAAATTTCAGAAATTATTTGAATAAATAACAATAATATTGCAATTATTTTATGATTAAAAATAATAGAAAATTATTATAAAAACAAAACTTCTAAACCGTTTTTTCTCGAAAAATTCTGTTGACAAAAAGGAATAATCTAATTTTAGAAATTCATTATAAACAAATTTGAGATGAATCGAAATATTTCAACTAATTTAATTATTCAAATTAATTTCACGTAAATATAACTACATATTTTATGAGAAATAAATTAATGTAAAGAAGCATTAAAAATATCAAATTCAAAAGACAAATTTCAAATATATTTTCAAAATTCAATTTTTAAAAACCATGAAATTATTTAATTAATGAAATAAAATTTTAAATTAAAACGTACTTCTTTGTTTGTATAGAGTGAATTGATGATTAATTTCATCATTCGATCAACTTCAGCTTGAAATTGAAATTTCTCAGCTTTTTTACGCATTTCTTTTAATTGAGCCCCACTTAATCCATCCAATTTAATAGCCTCTTCTTCTCTGTATAAAATATTATTTTTATTTTTTTTATGGAAAAAATTATAATTTGCAATACATTTCTTCTTTTAAATTAGATATTGTAATTATTGTAATTTTTTAAATTATATAATTTTTATCTTTTTGCCATAATATTTTCTACAAAATTCGTGAATACCTGATTAAATAAATCTGATTCATAGTCAAATTTTGTAGAAAATATTGTCGCATTAAGAAATCAGAAGTGAAAAACAAAAACAGTAGTTTGGGTTTAAATTATTCATTTTTGTTAAATTATAAGTAATTATTTTAAATTAATATTTCATTAATAAATTTAATATAATTTTAGATCAAGATGCATTATTAATCTTTGAAGATAAATTTAAATTGATAACGATGATTAATGATGAAAATGGATTTAAACAACAAAGATTTATGAAAATAATTTTAAATGTAGATATATTTCTATTATCAATGCACTTTCTATATTTACCAGAGTTTCTAACCGGAGCTAGAGGTGATGATGAACAAAATAATTGCAATATTATTTTAAAATTTATTTTAAAGTATAAATGTTTTTTGAAATTCTATTAATTAAGTATATTAATTAAGGTTAAGTTAAGTACGTTAGTTAATTTTTGTATATTAATTAATTAAATTAAAGTAAATATTTATTGATTGTAAATGTTTTGTAAAGTGTTAATCATTTTAAATTTTAGTAGTAATAACTTTTCGACAACAGAGATGCAGATGACGAATGTGCATTTTAATAATGTGTTTAAACACAATATGATTATTATTATCATAGACATACCAATTTTTAATCCAAACCCCTGTTATTCCAATCCATTTTAACATAAAGTAAATTTTGACGTCAGGGTTTGAATTTTTCATACAAAATAACCTTAAAATGTAAATAATTTTATCAACAACCGACTTTTTGTTCAAAAGTCAACACCATCCTGATCCCTTTTAACGACTAAACCACTAAAAGTACCGTGAAATCAAGACTTGAGCACAAATTCGACTTACATTCAAAATTATTCTAAAAATGGCCTTGTTTGACAAAACCTACCATTTCAACAAAAAATTTAAAAATCAAAATGTCGACTTCATTAAAACAAAAACTTTAAATGGTGACCACATTATTTAAACAAATATTCATATGGACTTGAACTATTATGTCATATGGCCTTGAAAATTTAATTTGGGCCTTTAGGGTGGAGGTGGTATGTGGTTTTATAAGCTAATTGTATACTACTCATCGAATACATGAAAATACAGACTAACCAGTGTTTGAAATTTATTATAGAAAATGGAATAAACACAAAATTTCGTTCATCAATCTATTCATAAAACCTTTAGCTGAACTGTAATTTCGGCTTCAGTTACTTGTTTAATTTGCTCAACATCGGCGACAGTTTCATAATTCATGTTTGAATTAAGTTCTTCAACTTGTTCAATTCAGCTCAATTTAATTTTAGCTTCTGAGGTATTGTTAACAATTTGGATTTGTTTTTGAAAAAAGAAAACAAAGAAGTATTTACCTGATTTTAATTTCAATTCAATTTACTTTATATTTAATTTAAATTAGAAATATTTATAAATTATATTTATATTGATACTTTTTACGACAAATAATTTTTACAATAATTTTTTTTATTTTATATGAATCTTTTTTTTGTGTTTTTTTGTTAACCATTGTTTGACTGTAGCAGGTCTCATAGTTTTTATGACTTGATAGCAAATTATCATCGACAATATTTGAAATTAAATTTATGAATTAAATGAAACCTCAAATTTTCGGAAACAACTTGTATCAGGTTTTCAATAAGTTTTCGAATAAAAAATGAAAATACCTTTCAATTACTTCGTCATCAGTTTTCGAGAGTGGCTCCTTCATAGTTTTTTTAAGTTTTATCTCATTATCTTCAATTGTTGAATCTAACGTTTCTGGGGTTATTTTACTTTCTTTGGTGGCTTGGAAAACGGATTCTTGATCAGATTCGTCAGTGTGAATAAATTCAAAGTCTTAGAATAAAATTAGAATAAAATAAAATAGAATAAAATGAAATTTAATATTGGTTAATGTTTTTCTAAATATAGGAGAATGATTTTTATTTTTAACGTGTTGATTACCGCAAAAATCGGAAAATTTTTGTCAAAATAATTTTTACACTATCTGCAACATTCTTCATTGATTATCATACTAAATTCAATATTATATATAAAAAAAAGTTTTTATAATTTGTTTTAATTGATTTAAAAGTCACTTCCATTTAACATTTCATTTATTTTCACTATGAAAATGCATCAAAGTTATATGGGGAAGTTGTAAATGTTAAAAGAAAAAGGCAAATCAAAAGCAAACAAAAATATGAAACCATATAATTTCAAATTGAAAAAATAATTTCGATATTACTAATACGATTATTGTTTACATTTTGTTAAACATATTTTTAAGAAACAATTAAAAGGTATAGCTAGGCTGGCCAGAGGTTTTCCTAGAAAATCCGGGACATTTTGTGGATCTCGAATATTCATGGGGTCTATTAATTTAAAATGGTTTTCAAATTTCAAAATGTGTTATTAATAATAATATTAAAACAAGAAGATTATATTACGTTGAAAATATCTTGAGGAAGAAGAAATTAAAAATTCTATTATTTTAAATTACATATTAATATTATAATTAAATTTATTTTTAAATAGTTGATATATTATTTATAAGTGTTATTTGCATTATGAATTGAATTTCTGAGAACTGATCGAGTATATTTTCACGTTGCATAATGCAAATAACACTTGTAAATAAAATATCAACTATTTAAAAAGAAATTTATCTTATAATTTATTTATTTATTTCCAAAAATCTTTTTTTTATTTTACACTCTGATATATTTCAACCCGCCACTATATTTCTAATGATCAAATTAAGTTTTATTTTTTAGCCGGTTAATTTAACTGTCATATTAACGGGCTAAATACTCTTTATGTCATTTAATTTTTGAAAAGTTGATGTAAAAAATATTATCTTTTATTTTGATATATTTACAGATTTTCAAGTTTGATAAACAATAAATTATAACATTATTGTTAGTAACTGGTTAAAATATAAACTAGTTATTTTAAAACTATTTCCAATTCCAAATAATCTTTTCGTGCTTGATTTATCTTTTAAAAATGAAATTACAATCCATCTCAAATGAATTCTGTGGCATCATAGACATAAATTGGCAATGTTGGTTTGCTTGGTATTAAAATGGAATTATTTATATTTTAAAGGACATTTTATAGATTGGAAAGGATTTACTTTTGTCTTTTAGATTGAGGTCATTTGTACAGTGGCTAAGTGGGTCACCCAAAGATTTTGATGAAGTCTCCTTTACAAATAAATCAAACATATTTTGTAATCTTTAATTATAACATTATTTTATTTGAAATATTTGATCAAATGAAGTTTAAAAAGCCCCATATATTTATATTTAACTTCTTATTCTCTTTCATATTAACATCTACAAAACAACGGTGTCCCGGTCGATTTAAAATTTACGAAAAAATATTTTTTTTAAATATGAAAACCAAAAATAACGAAATGTTCCCGAGCGAAGCTGGGTACGGGTCAGCTAATATCTAGTATTGATACGCGCACGTGACAAAGCCGATATTCGAAACAACACCTCCGCCCTCAACCACCCCCTACACAAGTTATCAGAAAAAGAAAGTCCATTTTTTACATGATAATAATTTGAGTCTATTATTTATAAAAAAAATTCTAACGCCTATGACAAATGTATGATTGTCGATAAAAGTTTTGCTGTTGTTTTTTTTGGAGGGGTGAAGCATAACGAGAAGGGATGGGAGTAGTCCGAGAATTATGCCAACCCTATATTAATGACAAAATTTCACTAAATCAAATAATTTCTCTTGGCGAAGCAAATGTACGATAGTGACTCAATTATCCAAATCGCTTGGTTCAGAGGTTGGTTTTTAATATTATCTTTTATTATTTAAGGTTATTAAAATTAACCAATTAGATCATTGTAAATTACTTGTTCTTTTACCCAATACTAACTTGTGTAAATTAATAGGAAAAAATAATGATTTTACAATGAATGATTAAGAAACATAATGCAATAAACATACATTCAAGCTAAGACAGTGCAATAAAATTTGTATGTTTCACGAAGATCTTGATAGACACTACTCAAATAGTAAGTATTATCTATGTTCTTTACCATATATTCCCAAATTTGTCACGGGAATACATTTTTATATTATTTTGTAAAACATATATAAATGGTATTATATATTGTTTACTCACAAAATTGAGTAAATTAACAAATCTAATAAAATAAACAATTTGTATAATATTTCCAGCTCCGGATTTACCTATAGGCAATTTAGACAATTGTTTAGAGCGCACTTTTTTCAAAAAGGCGCAAAAAAAATTGTAATTCATTATTTCATATATTTATATAAAGTTTTCAGTTTCATATAAATTTCAATAAAATTTTTATAAACTAACATATTTTTGATGAGCTTAATTTTTTTGGTCTCTATTTTCTGTTTATGTTTAGAAAACTTACAGAAATATTTTTTTATAAATTTAAAAATAAAGTTCTGAATTGAGAAGCAATAATTGTGGTTTTGAATATTATTTTAAAAAACGAAAATAATTTTTGATTGACTTTATTAAATTGAAATTAAGAAGAAAATTTTAATAAATATTATTAATTTAAAAAAAGAAAGATATATATGTTTAGATTTCCTATAAATAAATATTAACTAGTTCTTTAGGGAGCAATTTTTAAAATTACCATAAGGCGCAAAATAGTTAAATAAGAGCCTGAATATTACTAAAAGATTACATAGTTTTTTTCTGGTCATACATAGATTTCCATAAACATATAGCAGAAGCTTGTGTTTATTATGTCGGTTTGTAAATATGTAATAAAATTGAAAGTCTCAAAAATCGCTTTTTTAAAAAGATAAATTTTTCAAAAACCTTTTCTCCTAGAAAAATCTAAATTTCCCTCCACATTTTTTTAAAAAGGATACGAAACAGCTGTCTACCGAAGAAATGTACATGTAAAAATTCTTTAGAATTTCCCAAATAAATGATAAATACCTCCGCACTATAATGAAATATAACAAAACCCTCAAAAATCAATATATAACTAGTTGGAAATATAAAAAATATTTTCCTGCCAAAAAATCATTCTTCATACCACGAAAAATAATTTTCTATAAAAAACGAGTGCACGATAATTGGAGATGACTCCTGCAGCTAATATCCAACTACTTCCTTGTTATTTTAAAACATTTTTAAAAAGTTTTAAAAATTAATTAAAATAAACAGAAATTTGAAATTATTTCATTAAACTATTGACGGTTTTGAAATACTATTTTTTTGCTCTGTTTTTCTTCCATGACACCAGAGAGATTTCCGACACAATCGTGATTTATTTTATTTTATTTTAGTATCTATATAGGATAATAAACATTTATAGAATTAATGTTTTAATTTTAACATTTTTTAAATAAATAATTAATACATTTCATTTTTATCCGTTTCAGTTTTATTGGAAACAGAATTTAAAGAAGAAAAATCCAATTTAATATATTCAGACTTGTAATTTTTATGAGCTTATTTTTATTCTTTTTTAAATTCTATAATATTATTCATTATTTTTAAAATTTCCTTGTGTTGGAATTGTTAAATATCGAAAATGTTCATAATTATATTAACTATAAGCGTACAATTTAAGGACTGAATAACCACAAATTAAGGTATAATCAGCATATATAATTACTATTGAACGTAGATGTTGCATGCCCGCTTGTCAGTAATCAATATATATATATATATATATATATATATATATATATATATATATATATATATATATATTAATTTAAAAGTATTTAATTTTTATTAATATATGTTAAAATTAAATTACTGGCAATTCTGTTTTATTTATATATAGTCACAATCAGCATATTAATTCCATAGCTTTTGTGGGTGTTGGAATAGTTATGTTTAGCAATACTATTACTGGTCAATTTCGTTTTTCGCGTCTGTGTGTATGATTGTAGTTGTTTGATTGTTTGGGTGTGCTCAGAGGCTTGAACCAATATTGTAATTTTTGTGATTTATGAGAATTAATTCGAATATGGTTTTTGTGAATTTAATTAATTATGAAATTTTGTAATGGTAGAAATTTATTGTTTTTTGTTATATTGAATCAATTTTATGAATTGACAGATGTTATTTATCAATTAGAATTTTATGTTTATTTTGAATTTTTTCTAGTATGTATATAATATTTCATGTTATAATTTGAATTGTTTTATGATTTTGGATTTGTATATCTTTTTGGAACAGGTATATCTTTTAATATTTCTTTTTAGAGCAAATAAAGTTTTGACATTTAATCATTCATTTTATTTTTGATTTTACTATCAATTATTCAAGTCTGGTATTGATTTGAGTACTAAATATTCGTGTTTTGGTGTATTTTAAAATGGAAAAGCTTAAATTATTGTTAATGATCAAGGAAACTACACAACACTCAATTATATTGAATTTCCAGATATAGAACGATTAACTGAGTATGCCGCAAAAGATCAAGATATGATGAACCCCAAGGGACTGATTGAAATAAATAATAAAAATAAAATCAACATGACAGAAAATATTCGATTACAAACGCACGTTGGTATAGTTAAGTTGCAAACTAACATTTTCATGACTGTTATTATAAATTGTGGTAGTATATCGTGTGATTTTTTACGGATAAAATTTAGCAAAAGATAAAATTAATTTAAGTAGGTAGTTAGTGGCTTTCTGCCCCTACACACCATTGCATAATAAAATAGGGGGGTGTTCAAAATGGATGAAATTACGTAATGACGTAATTAATTTCTCGATTGCTTAATTACGTAATTAAGATAATTGATTTTGTGTATTTTTTTTAATTTGAATTCAAACTTTTGGCTTATTTTTTGAATTTATTTTTATTGATTTTAAATTTTTTTTCAAAATATTAATTTGAAATTAACTTTTTTTAATATAATTTTAGTCTTCGAAATTTTATTTTAATTTAATTTTTAATATCATTTTAAGTTAGAAATTTATTTTAGTTTTTGAATTTAAGATTGAAATTTATTTTAAGATTACAATTTTTTCTATACAAAATCATTTAAACTTTAAATTTTTAGGACATGTTTTTATATAAAGACCAAATATATTTTAAAATTGAAATGTTTTATACATGTTATTAAATTTTAAAGTAAATATTAATATTAATAATAATAATAATAGTAGTAGTAGTAGTAGTAGTAGTAGTAGTAGTAGTAGTAGTAGTAGTAGTAGTAGTAGTAGTAGTAGTAGTAGTAGTAGTAGTAGTAGTAGTAGTAGTAGTAGTAGTAGTAGTAGTAGTAGTAGTAGTAGTAGTAGCAGTAATAATAATAATAATAATAATAATATTAATAATAATAAAAATAATAATAATAATAATTATTATTATTATTATTATTTCAACAACATTAATACAACCTAGTAAATACTTAATGAAAATTGATACTCAACAAATAAACACATAAAAATAAACTCGTAAAAAGAACAAATTAAATATTTATTTAATTTACATCGTCACAAATCCTCTTATAATAAGCTCTTCTTAGTTCTGCCAACAAAATATGTACAACTTCTTTCTTATTGTAGTCCTTGCAGCATCTGCATTTGAATGGACATGCCAACATTGAGGGATCTGCAGGAACAATGCAGTCATCTAGACATTTCAAACCAGATCCCTGAACCGATTTGTAATGCACCAGTACAATTTCTTTTATGTTGATTCCAGTTATTTGATAAATCTGTATTGCCAAAAATCCAGGAGCACAATACGAAAGCTGGTTCTTCATATTCGGAAAGAGCTCTTCCATCTTCATTAGAATTGTTTCGAATACGTATGCTTCTTGCTCGTCGATCATTTTAAATTTTTACAATTGTCAGAAAACTATCTATTTAAAAAAATCGGTGCTTAATAAATAATCTAGTATTTCTTCGTCTGTATTAAGATTATTAATTTTTGATTTTATAAAATTAAATAGTTCTTGTACTAGAGTGTTGTTCTCTAGTGTTTTTATCCCAATAACAACCACTTTTCCGCCTTCAAATACATTCACATATAATGGATTATACTTGATAAGTTTTAATGCAGGAAACAGTTCTGGCTCGTAAATGTTTTCTGTTTTCGTAGACAAATCAAACAAATTGATTCAACAACCCATGTCAATATTCAAAGATAATGATTGAGTTTTATTATAGTAAAGTAAAAGAAGTTATCAAAGCCAATAATTACTCTGTATTCTCTCAATTCAAAGCTTGTTATGTGGAAACATTTAATCGAACTTTGAGATAAAGATTGAAAAAATACTTTGTGCATCAAGGTAATAAAACTTGGATACATGTTTTACAGAAAATTATTGTTAGTTACAATCATTCGCCACATAAAGGATTAAAAGGATTCAGACCAGTTAACATTACCGACAAAGTTAGCATTACCGATAAAGTTGACATTACTAACAAAGATCATGTATTAAAGAAAGAAAAAATCAATGAGCCAAAATACAAGGTTGGTGATCAAGTAAGAATTAGTAAAATCAGTACTTTTCCGTTCATCAAGAATTTTGACAACAACGGTGTTATGGAACAGTTTGGTATAATTATAAGTTATGAAGAAAAATCAAAATTTGAAAAATATTTTGACGATAATTTATTCATAAACACCTTATCGGAATTACAAGGTCATTTGTTATCATTTAATCCTTCTCCTTTTAAAGAATTGATAATTCAAAATAAATTGATCAAAATAACACTTGCAGATGACATTTCAAATATATCTTTTGACACAAATTTAGCAAAATCTTTGGGATTAAAATTTTCAAACTTAACAGAAAAAAATATAGTAGGCACTAAAATTCCAAAATTATTACATCATCATCAACAAAAGTTCATTTATTCAAATATTATTGAACCACTAATTGTTGGAGATGTTAGAGTTCAACTATTAAAATTTAATTGGATTAAAAAATATGATCAAAGAGAAATTTTTCAATTAGAAATGAAGAATCCAATGTACCTTCCAGTATCGTATTCAACTATAAACATCATTGAAACTAATATTCAAGATGATAGCGGAAAATTAAATTTAGCAAAGATACAAAAACGCATTTATCGTTACATTTTTAAAAATCAATGAATAAAAAAATTTTACGTGAATTTACCAAGTAATAGTTGTCCACTTACATTTCCAAATAATGAAGCTGGAAGTTTAATGTTGAATTTCCAAATCAGATTTACTTGGATGGGGATTGGGAAGTTGCTTTAACTGAATTCACTTTTGTGTACAATAATTTTCCATTTTATAACAACTCTCATATTAAATATAGTACAAGTACATTATATAATTGTTATGAATATTTTTATTATATTGAAGGAAACTATACAATTAGTCACAACTCTACTTGTTCCTTTAATTTACTTTCACAATTAATAAATGAAAATCTCTCATTAAAAACCATGTCCTTGTTCATCAAATGAAGAATATCTGCAATATTTTTTCTATCTTCATCTTCGATGTTTCCAATCTGAATATTGTATTCATAAGCTTTTAAATTAACTGATTCCTAAAAAATAATTAATCAAGTTAAATTGAATTAAAAATTTAGCTTGAATGTATAAGTAAAAGGAAACTTTAAATAGTTCATACTGTATTGAAGGTATTGAACAGGAGGCTTGCATGTCATCCCAATAACAGCTGTACTATTTTCTTTTAGGAGTACTTCATATATTTTCGACATTCTTGTTTTTTCATCCAAAATCTAATTTTCATTTATAGTTAATAAACAATTTTGATTGGATGCACAATAATTGTGCATTTATTTTTAATAAATAATTTAATAAAAAATTAAGTAATTTTTATTACAAGGTAAATTATACCCTAACTATTGTCAATTAAAAGATCATAATAAAAAATGTCACAAAAAAATGGAAGAGTATTATGGTCAAAAATACCATAGTTCCCTTTACTTTATATGCACCATTTGCGTCAATTTCATGTTAAAAAAAATTAAACTATTTAAAAGACCTGCAACTATTGAAATCCCAACATCAATTTAAAAATTTACATTAAGCAGCACCCAAATTAACTCATTAAGTAATCCTATAAGTGAACCCATTAGCGAACCTACAACAGATCGTATAAATAGTGTTTGAGATGACTTAAATGAAGATATCAGATCGATGGATTCATGTGTGGAAGCGGACGAAGCAATGGAAGCGGTGGAAGCGGACGAAGATATCGGATTGATGGATTCATGGGATGGATCAAAAGAAGAGGTTAAAAACATGGCAAAATGATAATATTGTACAAATAGGTGGAAATGTACCAATAATTCAAAGTGATTTAAGAGGGACTCATCAAATAATAGAGGAACTAGGATATGTGAAAATTCAATTCGGAATTGAAATTGAATTCGAGAAAGATGGTGAGATAAAATTAAATAATATTAGTAACAATGCAAAACTCCTTACACAATCATTCTTTGACGAAGGAATAGAAACGTTAAATGAAAAAATAGCTTCAATAACTGAATTAGGGAGTAGTTGGGTTATTAGAAGAATAACTGAAATTCACTTTACTTTAACAAAAATGAGTAATATAAGTAGATTAAGCGGTAGAAGTTACATAAAAACTCCAAAACAATTGGCTAACAAAAGGTGTTTAATAAATGTGAAAAATAACGATAATTTATGTTTCATTTACAGAGTGTTGTCGATAATTAAAAAAGAGGAGATTTGTTATGGCCATAGAATAAAGGAGAAAATTATCATTATGTAGGAATAACATCACTCAATAGGTTATTGAATTGCGAAAGTAAAAATATCACAATAGAAAACATTCGATCTTTATGCTGTCATAGATGTCTGGACGGTTTTAGAGATAAGGTGGCATTAAACAAAGACGACATATTATGTATGAGAAACCAGTTAGGGACAACTTTATATACTTTCCCAGAAAATAAGTTTATTAAATTCACCGACT
Source organism: Schmidtea mediterranea (assembly GCA_022537955.1). NCBI lineage: Eukaryota > Metazoa > Platyhelminthes > Tricladida > Dugesiidae > Schmidtea > Schmidtea mediterranea. Next base: position 70,863,700 of record CM039680.1, read on the forward strand.
GGTCCAAAACCTTAACCCCATAATATATTATTTATGCAGATTTCGAATGAGTTTTGCCAAAGGACGACGTGCACCACCAAATACATTTACCCATTTTTGCTGGGCTTTTATTAATAAATAATTTTGATGGGAGTAAAATATATTAAGAATTCATAGAAAAAGATTGTGTGGAAAAATCTGTAAAAGCAGTAGAAAAAATAGCAAAATATACGGTTTTACCATATTATTATAAAATGTGAAGACAATCAATTAAACAATTAACGAACATACAACAGAATCAATTTTGACAATTGTATACATTGTTACCTTCGTTTGAAAGACATTGTTGATCCAGTGAGAGATCATGATTATTTTACTGGGGAATATTTGGGTGCTGCTTGCAATGACTGTAATATTAATAGAAAAATAAATAAATTTTTACCCATTGTTTTCCATAACTTAAATGGATACGATATGCACCACATATTAAAATACGGATTGAGTAAATTTAAAAAGTTGGTCTTTAGGATGTATCCGAATAACAACTGAGAATCTTATTTCATTAATTGCACATTTGGGAAAAGTTAGTGTGGGATTTATTGATTCTTATCAATTTGTAAACAACTCTTTAGCTAAGACGGTTAAAACCTTGAAGACTTAACCTTTGACTCGATCTGTTTTTACGGGAACTATAGTTGATGAAAAGGGGATCTGTCTGTACAACTTTGCAACGAGTTTAGATGTTCTTCACGATACTTAGGGGTTACCACCGATTTGGAAAGGTGTAACTGAGGTTGGATATGAAAAAGCTCAGATAATTTGGGATGAAATTAATTGTAGGACATTACTTGATTACATGAAAGTTTATTTGAAACTAGATTGTTTTCTTTTGGCAGACTTTTTCCAACAATTTTGAGCTAAATCGATAGCACACAATAGATTAGAGCCTTTGAATTATTTTGGTATTCCTGGAATGTCTTGGTCTTCTGCTTTAATGTCGTTTGATGATCCCATTGAATTAATTACTGAAATGAAATGTTTAGCTTTTATGAGGGTGGTATTAGAGGAGGTCTTACTTTTGTTAATAAACACTATGTTAAAACTGACGAAAACAGAGATTTGCTTTATATAGATATTAATAATTTATACGGTTGGGCTTTAATTCACCCTTTACCTTGTGGTGAATTTAATTGGATACTTGATGGATTTGATTCAATAATATCTGATTGTTTGATTTTGAATCTTGAATCTTTGTCATATGGGTATACTCTTGAAGTTGATCTTGAGATTCCTTCTGAACGTCATGATGTTTTGGATGATTTTCCTATAGCTGCTGAGAAAATGAAACCTTAGGGTTCAAAGGTTGAAAAGTTGTTGCTGACTCACTATCCTAAAAATAACTATGTAATTCATTGGCGATTATTAAAATTATACTTGTCTCTTGGTGTTAAGGTCACACATGTTAATCGTACAGTATGATTCAAACAGTCAACTATTTTTAAAAGGTATATCGACATAAACACGGAACTTCGAGCTAAAAGTACAAATACATTAGATAACAATTATTATAAGCTCTTAAATAACAGTTTATATTGGAAAACCGTCGAAAACCTAAAAAAGAGAATGAATCTGCGTCTTTGCACAACAGATAAAAACTTGTGACTTATACTTTGAAACCTACCTTTAAAAATCGATAAAAATTGACGATGATCTTATAGCTGCATTGTTAAATCCAGATTCGATATGTTTAAATCGACAATCGGTGCTTGACTTGTCGAAACTTAGAATGTATGAGCTTCAGTATAAGGACTTGGACAAATATCGAGGACAATTTAATTGCGAGATAAATATAGTTGCTGGAAATACTGACTCTTTCTTCTTGGAGATTAAAAATTGTAAACTGGAATTTTTGTCTAAAATGGTGATTGACAATCTTTTGGATACATCTAATTATCCAGCTACTCATCCACTTTATTCTAAAAAACTTGATTCGATCATTGGTAAATTTAAGGATGAAAGTAAGGGAGAAGGTTATGATGAGTGGGTATTCCAGCTTGTTATGTATATCTTCTTGTCTAAAAGCTAAGGAGGTGACATTATAGGATACTGAGCTAACACAAATCGTATAAGGAGTGTTAAGTGAAAAACTCCACCTTTTCTGTACCACAATTTCGAATAGGAACAAAAAATCATCAACTTTATAGTTTTAAAAATAGTAATGTTGCGTTAACAAATAGGGATGATAAAAGGGTTTTGGTGGGTAAAAATAAAAGTTTTGCGTACGGGCATATAAAAGTATCTGGATATCTTATTACTGATAAAGAAATTGTCGAAGAAATTGTTGCTGATGCAGAAATTGTCGGAGAAGTTGAAGCTGATGAATTTATTATTCATTTATTATTCAGTGGATAATAGATTTTGAATTAATAAGTTGTAATAAATATTAAATAACAATTAAATTTTATTTAAATTAAAATAATTTATTAATTTTTCTTGATTGTTTTCTTGATTGTTTTCGCTTTCGAAAACCAGAAACATTATTACATGTTCGAAACAATTCTGATGAAGATGGAAGAGCTCTTTCCGAATATGAAGAACCAGCTTTCGTATTGTGCTCCTGGATTTTTGGCAATACAGATTTATCAAATGACTGGAATCAACATAGAAGAAATTGTACTGGTGCATTACAAATCGGTTCAGGGATCTGGTTTGAAATGTCTAGATGACTGCATTGTTCCTGCAGATCCCTCAATGTTGGCATGTCCATTCAAATGCAGATGCTGCAAGGACTACAATAAGAAAGAAGTTGTACATATTTTGTTGGCAGAACTAAGAAGAGCTTATTATAAGAGGATTTGTGACGATGTAAATTAAATAAATATTTAATTTGTTCTTTTTACGAGTTTATTTTTATGTGTTTATTTGTTGAGTATCAATTTTCATTAAGTATTTACTAGGTTGTATTAATGTTGTTGAAATAATAATAATAATAATAATTACTATTATTATTATTATTATTATTATTATTATTATTATTATTATTATTATTATTATAGTATATTTATATTATAATATATTATAATATATTCTCTAAGGGATTTTTAATAAAACCTAGGACATTAAATTGAACCTTGGAATTATTTAAATGCTTTTTAAAATGAGTTTTTTTTGTTTATGTCAAGTTATTATTACTACTACTACCACTACTATTACTTCGCACACATTTAGCGATAGATTGTGAAATATGTACGTTTAGCGTTTGTATGTACAATTTATATTTATACATATTTTTCTTCTTTTCTATAATTTAATGCCATTGGGTGTACTCATATAATAATATATATTATAATATATTCACTAAGGGATTTTTAATAAAACCTATGACATTAAATTGAACCTTGGAATTATTTAAATGCTTTTTAAAATGAGATTTTTTTGTTTATGTAAAGTTTTACTGGAAATTAATTTAAAAATAAATTTTATTAATTTATTAGGATTATTTAAATGAATTTAAAAATTCTGGATATATACAAAAACAAGGTGCTTTATTTATTTAAATATAAAAATGTACAATTCACTTAAATGTTTTTTTTTATTAGACATTTTGTGAATAATCTTTTGATATGGTGGTAATAATTTCTTAAATTTCCATAAGTGGGCTGCTGGAGCTCTTCAATGGCTTTTAGATGGATATCAGCATCTCGAATATTGAAAGACATTGAAGAGAGAAGACTTTTATTTATTTTGCATTTTTAATTCAAACAAAATTATTTTTTAAAACTTGAATTATTCAGTTTTTATAGACAGTAGATATTCAGCAATAATCTTTATAAGTTGACTAAATTAAAAAGCAAACTTACATATTTCCATGGTTTCTGTTGTAAGAATAAAGATCTCACAATAAAATAATGTAGTCCAAACTATTGATAAATAATATAAATATCCAAAGTTTACTTGTACAGACAATATTTTGATGATCGCTAGGATACTTGTAAAAACTTTGACCAAGCTCCGATGTTGGTGAACTTGGAAGAACTCAGTATGTGATTGAACATCAAATTGATTAATTTGTGTATATACTTTGAGAAATATGCATAATTTGAAGACAAGAACATTGGACAAAATAGCTTGAAGGTAAAAATTCCCAAGCACGTATTATTTGAATCTGGAGATTTCTTGAGGTCGATTAAACATAGTTGCAATCTGTTTTGTGAACAAAAAAAGCCATAATTGAAGCTTTTTGAGATTGAATTTTTGATACTGATAGAAATTTTGTTTTGTTTCAGAATTTTGAATATTTTCAGCAACGAAAAAGTATAAATGTCCTTGTTTATTTAAACAAAATTCTAATTGTTATTTAATTTAATAATGTATTTGTAATTTAATTATTAGATTAATATATGTATGAAATTGGAATGTGTAAGGCAGTAAATCTGTGTAGACTAGTTAATGCTATTTAAAGCATATGAAATGGCTACACAAAAAATTCATAATTTTTTTTTAATTTAAAAATTTTGGATGCATTTTACTGTTTACTATATAAAATTTGTGAAACTAGATTTTGTCCAGGTATTTTTATCTCGTTTGAAAATTGTCTATCCTCCTATAGTATGTCTTATCTAATTGCACATGTTTTATAAAATGTCAATTTTGGCTATGGCACACCCACATTTATTATAGTTTAGTTATTTGATTTATTAAAGATGTCACATAATGTCATTTATATCCCAATTTAATATTCCTTGGTATATAATACCATATCAAAATCGATTTTACAAAGTGTGGATTTAATTGATTTAATTTAGTAATTCGTGTTTGTAGCAATTTAAAATAAAATTTTCAAGTAAAATTTTAATTTGAATATGTAAAATTTTATTTCCCAAATGCATTTATATTTCTATTAATGTTACATAATAATGAACCAACACAATCTAACATTATCGTAAACCTTAAAAATTTCCTAAATTTTAAAGATAACCTTATAAATTTTAATGACCTTATTTATATATAATAGTTGATGATATGAAAGCATCAGAAATATTTAATAATTAATTTTCAATATAAAATTACTGTCCTATTTAATGTTCTATTTTTGTAATTTTATTAGAGAAATTTTGTGAACCTTTTTTGTGTGAGTTATACATTGTTTATCTCATTTATTTTTTCCACTTATTATACACCAAATTACGATTTAAAATGGTCTTGATTACATTAAATAATGGCCTTTCCGTTGTGCTGATGGAAATATTCTACTTATTTAATTTATTGCCTATCAACTTTTCACTTTAATAATAGATTTTAATAATGTTTTTAAAGTTATTTAGTAATTAACTTTTAATGCTTTTGATTTAATAACAATATTTTTTAGAATTTCTTGACGAATTTAATTATCAAAAAGCTAAAATATTTATTTGTAAAAGTAAGCAATCTTCTTAATAACTTAATTATTTGATTATTTTTTAAAATTCTTTAGTTTTTTGAATTTTATATAATAAATTTTCTTAGTTGTGGTCAGCTATTTTTAGCCGAATTCTACCAAAAAACGTCCATATTTTCTATGGTATCATAGTCCCTTATTTATTGTCCAACTGTGTGTATTTTTAATTATTAAAATTTTGTGCACCGTGCTTGTGTGTATAAAATTTTTATTTTTCGCACATCAAACATTTGTATCTTTCAATACCAGGTATTTCGAAAGTGTCATTTATCACTAAATATTTTAATATTTAGTCGTTGGATATTAGTTGTGTGAATATTTATTATTTATTTTGTCTAACAGTCGCATCATAGAACCATACAACCAGCCACTAATAAATGTTAATTATATGCTTTAACAACAAATACATTTTAATTAAATATGTTCTTTAAATAAATATATAAATATAATTTTTAACTTTTTTTATTTTATGGTTCAATCCAGATTATTTCGAAAGCTTATTGTTTTAAATGGTGGGTCTCGGCTCCTAAAAGTTTTGGAACCCATGTTCTATATTACAGGCTCTTATTTAATGTCAAATGACCTTTTATATCAGTGTTTCTCAAAATTGTTTTAACTATCGCCCCCTTAAGACACAATTTGATTTGCCACCGCCCCTAAAGATTATTTAATTGTATAATATACAAAATGTATTACATGTAAATAAATTTTAATGGTACAGAACAATTGCTACCGGATTGCTCCAATAGTGTTATTTAACAGAAACTTGTTACAACTTGATTGCGTACGGCGTGCGCGCTATCCTGCGAAATTTATGTTAGGTATTTTATACCAAGTTTTTATACCATCATACAGGATAAAAATATAAACTAATTATTCGTTATTGTGTAGTAGGTAGGTTTTACATTTAGTGAAATTTAAAATAAAAAGTAAATGAAATTACAAATCTACCATCGCCCTTTTCCCACGTCAACGCTCCGATTTTTATCTGGGCCCTTTAACGCCCCCCTCTAGGTCTCAAACGCCTGCTCAATAACACACACACACTTTTATTATAGTTAGGGTTTTTTATTTATTATTAAATTTCTTATGTATTGTCATATTTTGTCATGTTAAATACTCGTTAGTGATGTATGTTTCAGTTAGGCTTATTACGCTTTGTTAAGTAAATTTATATAAGTTTATATAATGAGTCTTACAGCTTTATCCACAATAGGCTTTTCCGCTTTAATAAATTTATTGTATTTCTTTATGTTAATTCATAAAAAATAATAATTGAGCATTTTTCAAATCATAATGATTTTTAAGTCAAAATCGTCAGAAATTGCATTTAAATCATAATTTAATTAATGTATAAAGCTAATTAATTGAAACTCATATGACATAAATAAAATTCATTAACGAACGAAAAATATTTCATTTTAAAATAACAATAATATATTATTTTTAACCAGTGACAAAATAACGGTAAAATAAAACTAACCCAAAACAAATAATATCACCAAAATGACCAAGTTGAAAACTATTTTCATGTTTCCGTATTGCGCGATAACGTATTTTATAAAGTGGTTTTAGATGATTGGTGATTTTAATAATTACTGATAAATAAAAACAAAAACGCTCGGTTAAATGAAACCTTTTAAAGAAGGAATAAACAATAAGGTAATGAAAGTTAATAGAGTTATTTTTCTCTTTTTTAAAATATATATATTTACAATTATTATTTGGACTTAGTTAAAAAACATCTTTTTCATTTAATTTAAAACAATTTTCATTTAATTTTACACACACACACATATATATATATATATATTTATATATAAAGCTGAAGCTTTAAAAAGCCTTTTAAGTCTTTAATGTTGACTAATGGTACGTGACCACTTATAAAAGAAATTAATAATAAATATTTTAAAATTAGTAGTTTATAAAAATTAAATGTTTGTGAGTATTATAATTTAAAAAACTTCATAAAAATAACTTTTAAGAAAAATTGAGGTTTTAAAATTTTGATTTTATCTATAATATAAAGAGTTTTTGAATTTATTTTGAAATCATATATGCATTTTGAAATGTATGATTAAAACCATAGATCATAAAAATAATAATCGACGCCTCTGAAAGATATTTAAATAATATTATGAATTAATATGGTTTAAATAACAGGCTTTTTTGAAAATAAAGATTTTGGAATTAAATCTTGTTGTTATTGAATTTGGTTATGATTAAAGGTGAAAATGATTGCACTAAAATGGCGACAATGCCTACCAATATCCTAATAGCAAAACTTAACGTGTGAGACTTTACCGAGAAACTCGTAAATGAATGGTGAAGACTTTTGAAATTGTAAGAAATTTGAAGAAAAGGAAACAGACGCTTGTTATCACAATGATGAATAGTGAGCTAAAGGAGTTTAAAGCAGTTGAAGGAAAAATCTTTGTCCAAAGGTTGAGAGCTGCGTAAACAAAGACCAACGACGCTAATATATGGTCAAACTGGAGGCTTAGAATACGCACAAGAGTCGACAGAAGTCTTTATCAAGAACATTGAAATAAATAAGAAATCGAGAAATGCATACAATAACTGTGTTCAAGACAAGAACTTGAGGAAATAATAGTGATGAAAGATATCCAAATTACAGATGAAATTATATCAACAATAAAGAATGAGGAGAAAATAAACAAAACAAAGATCGAGTTAATACCCTGAAAGTATTACCTGAATAAAAATGAATGAAACCGCTTACCGTTATAAAACCCTTAAATTAAATCCTCGATAAAAAACAGAGATTACAATTGTCATTAAAAATATAAAATTTTGTCACTCAATAAAAAAACGCATATAATATTTAGCAGCAGTATTTTCTAGAGACAAATGTGTCTTTGGATAATTTTGGTTGAATTGGATTTTATGGTCTCGTTTAATACGTGTATATACTAAATTAAAGTACTTTTATGTAAATTTGAACTATTACCTGACCTCAGATCAGATGAGAGTACCCACTGAGCCTAAATTATGGCGAAGTAAAGCAAATTAAAGTTAAAAAAAGCTAAAATAAGTAAATTTCCTAAGAAATCGTAATTTTGATAGAACAGTTGAAATTTTTTAAATTAAATTCAGAATCGACAAATTTCGTTATGTAAACTTTTTTAGAATAAATAAATTTTAAATGATAATAAAATCTATTATAATAAATTCATCTACAATCAAATAAATTTTAACTAACTAGGTATCAAATCTGGCTAATAACTATGTAAAGACCTACTAGATATCAACTTAAAATTGCCAATAACCGTGTACTGAACAACTCAATAGTAGCATTTTGTTACTAAATACTAAGCACTAAAAAATCAATAGTAACACTTGGTTACCAATTTTGGTTACCACTTGGTTAACTCATTTTCGATTTTCTTTAACCATTTTCAAGTTTCACTTCAATTTCATGTCCATAGCTGTCAGATTATCTGCAGTTTATCTGAGTTATATCTCGCATTTTCCATCAATTCTCCTCTTAATGTATCTGCTTGCTTCAAATTTGAATGTAAATTAACACTTCGCCCATAAGTTATCTCAACAGGTGAAAGAATGTTGTGCACTTCCGACTGCTATTTATGCTTAACTCTATTCTAGGTGAAAGGTCATGCCAGTTCTTCTCTTCACACTCACATGTCAATTTATCTGTAATAATATCTCTTCCCTCATTAAGCTAATCCGTTTAATTGATGCTGGCAAAAAGAGCTGAATTTATGTTTGAGACCAAGTCTCTGTAATCTTTCTCTTAAAGTTTTTCTTCAAAATTCTGGCCTCTGTCTTTCAATATGCTCTTTAGTTTTACAAAACGATAGATTAAGCTGATAAGTATCATCTTGAAAATCGTCCCTTCGTCTTGCTTTGTGATTGCGGTCAAAGAAATCAATTTACTAAAACGATCAACCACGCCTGCCATATTTTTTAATGGTATTCTTTACATTCATAATAATTCAAAGCTATACCTAAGAATAAATATTTTATTGGTTCATGACTGATCAATCTTTCTCTTAGAACAGATATCTCAGCATCATATATATATATATATATATATAATGTACAAATATGTATAATCTTTGATTTCCCTTCTTTGTCTTCATCATGTCTTGTTTAACACTGGGTACAATCATGCCTTTCAATCTTGATAGCCCATCTGCATTCCAGTTTTCTTCCACTTTCCTGCATCTCAAATTAAAATCACATTCAGCTAGATTTGCTAGCCATGTTTGAAATTGTGGATTGATTGCCGTTTTGTAGTGTTCAAGAACATCAATGCTTTGTCATCGTTATGAATTATGAATTTTTTTCGTAAAGATATTCTCTAAAATGCAAAACATATTCATGTACAGTGAGAAGTTTTTTCTTGGTCACATTGTTGTTCCTTTCATGCGCCTTCATTAGATTCTTCTGTCTAAATTATATCTTTGTCACATCCAGATGTTGCAGCATATAATGGTTCTGTTATTCTGGTATAGTTTTTAATGAATTTTCTGTAGTATTTCGTTAATTCTTGAAAGGATCTTACTGTTTTTGAACATTTAGGTACTTCTGCTTTCTTAATTTCTTCAAGTTCTTTCTGTTTGTTTGAATACCCCACCCGTTAACTGTGTGCCCACAGTTCTGTTTTATTGAATTTGCATTTTTCTGGATTTATTTTCCAGCATGTCATTTGAATTCTTTTAAATATGTATTTTAGCAGCTCATCGTGATCCGTTTTGCTTTTACCATATATCAAAACATCATCTAAGTAAACTACTGCTCCTTTGAATATAATTTTTTTGAAAACTGTGTAAATTAGTCTCTGAAATGTCATAATCTAGATCTACTTGCTAATACGCCTAACCTAAATCAATTGACGAAAATATCCTTGTATTTTCGAAATACTCCAAAGTAAAATTTGGTATTAGGCATCAGGAAAGATTCTTTTCAGTTATAGCATTCAATCCACGATAGTCTACACACATTCTAATGGATCTATCTTTCTTTCCTACTATCACTAAAGGAGCATTTCAAGAGCTCTTACAACACCGAATTGCTTTTAATAAGTCTTTAATCAAGTCTTCAATTCTTATCTCCATTTGCATTGGTTGACCCTGTAGATGTTGCATTATTGGACCATCTGACGTCCGAATATCGTTTCATACTAATTTAGTAAATTCCAGATCAAATTTCGATACCATGAAAATTTCACTGTATTTATTGATCATTCCTTCAATGTCTTTGCTCTTCTCATCCGTCAACATCATAAGATCTTTGTTTATTCTTTATTCATTAGTATGGATTTTATTTATAAATGAAGTTTTTATGTCATTGGTCTTTATCAACTTAACTCCAACCTTTTCCATTGTAATAATACTATCTATGAATTTGGGCTTAATTTCTTTTACAACAACCACTGTAATAACTTTGGTCATCTGATTTTATATGGCTAGTATAGTATAAGATCACATATATTCTTTCACCCAAGTTGTAAATACTCCGCATAATAGTACAGCACTACGTTGAAGATCTGGTTTGCTTATTTTCTCCCAAATTTCATGCTCATGGTTGCTACTGACGCTCCTGAATTCCATAACATATCTACTTCCATTTAGCCGAGTGCTATTCTGAAATGTTGACTATTTTCAGCATAATCTTTTCTCCCAGATTTGAATCTTCTTTTTTATGCTTACTATTCTTTGATATCGTTAGGAATCTCTTTTCGCAATGAAAAGCAGTATCGTAACCCATGACTCTCCTTGCCACAAATTATTATTTATTCACAAGTGGGCACTCATATCTTCTGTCTCCCTTTTTGCCATAGAAAAACAATCACCTACTGCTAATATTGGAACCTGTGAATGTGGAAGTCTTTTAATTTTATTATATAGTCTTTTTGATATGTTCTTCATTGGAACTGTTGGCAGCTTTTTTTCTAGTCCATTTGAAATTTTATAGTTTCTAAAGTATTATAATCTTTGGAATTGTTCTTGTCATCCGTGGTTGTTTGCTGCGTGTCGTACTAATTCGCGTTTAGAATATTCGTCTCTTTTTGATTCATGGTAATTGATCGGTTCTTTTGAGAATCTTCTTGTGTTGGAGTGGATCTGATATGTTGGATATTCTGCTACGCTCTCCCGAGCCCTCTCTCAGTCATGTTAGCATATGTTCTTTGATCGATAGCTTTGATATATTCTGTTTTATTACTTAAAAAATCTTGGCCAGTTTTCTCGTTTCTTCAATTTTTGTTTCTGAATTTGTCAGTAGTATTGCTCTTAATCTCGCTTCGCGTACTTTATTTGTGAACAGATCTTGAACAATGTCTTCTTCTTTTTGCCCTTAATTTAAAACTTAGGTTAAACCTTTTCTTACTCGAATTTCAAATGCTGCAAATCTTTCATCCTCTTCTTGGTCCAAATCTACCAATTCTCTGATTTTGTTAGTCATTGATTTTGTGAAAGGTTTTAAGAACCACGTTTTGGCTTTGGCATATGTTGTTTCTTATTCTCTGACGTTTCGCCGAAATGTCTTAGCTTCTGCTATTAATAACACATTAAATGTGCTTGTCAATTGCTGTCCATTTGTTAACAGTCATTTTGATAATCGTCCATCATATCTTCGGATGTTTAGTTCGAGTAAATCATGACATCATTTTGGTAAACATTCCAATAATGATTTAGTTGTTTTTGAAACTGTGTTGATATTTTTTCGGCGTAGTCGACAGTTACATTTAACTCATTTTCAGATGAGCGAATTAATTTTCATCAAAAGTTTTATTTCATAAAAAGTGCCAAATAATCAATTATTTAAACACAAGATAATTTAAATATCTTAATTGTTTACATTATTTATAATAATATTTTATGATATAATATACAATTAAAACAGAATATGAATTTTCGAATTTTTCTTAAATTATAATTTTTTATATACAGTACATTTTGTGATTAAAATTCAATTAAGTTTTTCTGTATGATAATTTACAATTGAGATTATGACTTTTTTATATGTACAGTTTAATGATCAAAATAACAACAAAAAACACAGTTTAATTCTTAAAATCCCTTTACTTCTTCAAATACTGTAGGGCACGACATATAAATCATGGGTTATTATATACAAAATTTATCGATTAAAAATGTGAGACACATTTTTAATTTAAACTTCTAAATTGTTCTGTATATTAAACAATATTGTTGGGTTATTATTATTGAAAGTCGGTTCCCTCTGACTTCTCGTGTCCTTTTCGAATCAAATAAGCAAACCCAACACAGAATAATTTTACTTGCACTTTATCACAGTTACAGCTCAATCCGATTTATTTCAATGTTTTGTAATCACAATTTCACTAATTTATTTGCACCTTTTAACCACCGTATAAATTTGATTATCTTAGAGTAGGTTATCTAATGGAGAACCACCCTTTCTGATAGATAACTTTGACTTTACTTGGGTTTAGATTCCTCTACTGACCTAGTTACACTACTCGTTTACGTCGATCCACTGGTCATTTCGTGTTTTTCCCTTTTCCTTTTATACTCCTGCTCAGACTGTTTTCCGACGATTGTCAACAACATTTGCTACATTATTAAATTATTAACAATAATTACTTCCAACAGACCACCTTAGCCGACATTTGTCAACAACGTTTGCTTCATTACTAAATTACAAATTACGAAATAATTACCTCTCCATAGATCAGTGGCGCCCATTTAATATTGTTTCGGCCAATTTACCCTTTTATATTATTCCGTCTACACGCCGGGTTTTCCTCATTTCTCCGATTTTCCTCATCTCCCGGGCTTCCCATTGACTCGGGCTTCCCATTGACTCGGGCTTCCCATTAGTAATTAATTTTTTTTAATTAATTTGTTTTTTGTCTTATATTATTTTCTAAGGACCCTTAATTAAATTTTTATTATTATTTCTGGACTTGTCTCTCAATTTGGCGTTCAACCATACCAATTTCCCCAGATCAATACTACTTTCGAATTTTTGTAAATTTTTTAATTAATGTTGCACTTTTATCATTTTGGTGTTTTATTGATTTTACTGTGCTTTTTTCGTAATGCCCCAACTATATGATATATATACGAAAATTAATTTTTAATTCAATTTTATTCAATTCAATTTCCTTTAATAACTTTCTCATTGTTAAGTATTGTTTTATTATTTATATTTATATAGTTATTAAATTTTATTTCTTTTGATCAAAACTCGAGATTTTCATAATTAAAACTGTCTCATCTTCTCGTTTTCTTTGCTGAATATCCCTTTCTGTTGATCATTAAATTATTCCTAAAACTTTAAGAAAAAGTGACTTAACTCTTTTTACTGTTACTCGCGGATGTTACTCTCCTTTGTCTTTCATTTTAGACAAGAAACATCTCTTTTAAAACAATTATTAATTCTATGATTTTCCATTTTTATTCATAAATTTCAAACAAGACAACATTTACTCAAAAGATATTTTTCAACTTTTTTACCATGATAAATTTAGCGCACTTATAACAATAATAAAAAGAAGAAGAATAGTAATAATAATAATACTAGTAATAATAATAACATTAATAATAAAAATAATAATAATAATAATAATAATAATAATAATAATAATAAAAAGAATAATAATAATAATAATAATAATAATAATAATAATAATAATAAAAACAATAATAATAATAAAATAATAATTTTAATAATAATTATATTAATGTTTTTTTAAATTTATTTTTGATAGCGAAATCATTTACATAAATGAAATTTACATAAATGAAATTTAAATAAATAACTATGTAAACCAATTTCCGCAATGTTTTTTCATAAAATATGAAATATTTCGACCTAAAACAGATCCTGATTATTCAAAAACAAAAACAAAATTTTATATATATATATATATAATCCAAAGTTTAGTAAAAGAATTTCAAAACTTTGTATTTATTCAGATTTTTTTAAAAATGCAAATTAAATTTTAAAAATATTTAAGAACATTTTGTTTAATAAAGAATCCCTAAAATGTTCAAACACAAAAAATAAAATTAATTAATTAAAATAATTTTTATGTCAATAATAATTATAACTTTTTACAAAAGATAAGTCAATAAGAATTATTTTGTAAAATAAAATTTGTCTTCTTAAAAAACTTCGAAAAATTGACAGCGAAGAAAATATTAATGGACGATTTAGAGTATATAATTGAAAAGGTTGATGATCAACTTGTGTAAGGGAAATAAAAATAAGGTGAAGGTTTGGAACAACCTTGTTCAACTGTTGTTGTTTTTGGTGGATTTACTTGTAATCTGATTAAACGTGTTCTTAGATTAAAACAATCAGAATCAATGATATTAAGTTTTGTTTCAACAAACGATTCCATAATAATAAAAATTATTTATAAAACAAAACACTTTGATAAGGACGACAATCCAGCCAAATAATACCATAAATAGTACTCAACAACAATTCTTATATTACAAGTTAATCTGAAACTTCAGAATCTGCAAGAAATGACTGGTGTGGCCAACAAAACTTAATTAATTAATTAATTAATTAATGAACCAACTATTGATTTAAAATTATTATATTTGCTATCCGCTCACATCTATTCTACCTTCAAAAAAATATTGATTTTTCAAAATTTTAATTAGTTTTTGAATTTAAAATTATTAAGTTTCCTAGCATACAATATCTGATATTTGTCTTAATCTGTTGTGCAATTATTTTTCCACACCCAAAAGTCATTTTAGGCCTAACAGAAATGACATCAACAGTATCAATGTTAATGATATAATTACCAATAATTTGTGTTGGTTATGAAGTTGCTTTTAAAATGTTTAAGAACTAAATAGTATTTATTGTAAATTTAATTATTTAATTAAATTAATTTAATGACTAGATCTAGATAAAATAAACTTTCATTAGAAGAAATTTGTTTTTTTCCTTTAAACTGATGTGATTAATAATAATAGAAATACAATAGTTATTTATTTAAAAAAATTTCAGTAAATTTCAATTAAAAATAATAGTTTGGAAAGATTGTAAATTATGTTTCAATTTTCATTGGTTTTTGAGCATTTATAATGTGACAGATCTCGGGCGGAAGGATCTTTTGCTTCAACAAATCGAGGCATCCAATAATACGGTGTGAGATTAACCTGGTTTGGAAAATATTTTTCAAATGTTTGCCTATAATAAAAAGCTTCTTTGGTTGATGGGGTTAACTTAGGATATAATTCAGATGATTTGGAGTATTCTTCGTCGGAAATCTAAAGTTTTAATTTTAATATTTTTAATATGTGCAAATATAATTTTTTTAGTTGTTTTAATCTCTTGAAATAGCAAACTGAAATAAATAAAATTAATTATGAAAAGAATAAAAATGGTTTTTCAAATTCAAATATCAGATTTTTTTCGATTTTTAGCTTTAGTAGTAAGAGAAACTAGACAGGGTCAGATGATGAACCAGTTGGTAAAAGTATATTCTACTTGTTTAGGTAAAACGGAAATCATTGGTAAAGAATATTGATGCAGTAAAGAGAATCACACGGATCTTTTAGCACAAAATACTATGTATAATAATAATAATAATAATAATAATAATAATAATAATAATAATAATAATAATAATAATAATAATAATAATAATAATAATAATAATAATAATAATAATAATACTAATAATAATAAATAATAATAATAATAATAATAATAATAATAATAATAATAATAATAATAATAATAATAATAATAATAATAATAATAATAATAATAATAATAATAATAATAATAATAATAATAATAATAATAATAATAATATAATAATAATAATAATAATAATAATAATAATAATAATAATAATAATAATATAATAATAATAATAATAATAATAATAAAAAAAAATAATAAATAATAATAATAATAATAATAATAATAATAATAATAATAATAATAATAATAATAATAATAATAATAATAATAAATAATAATAATAATAATAATAATAATAATAATAATAATAATAATAATAATAATATAATAATAATAATAATAATAATAATAATAATAATAATAATAATAATATAATAATAATAATAATAATAATAATAATAATAATAAAATAATAATAATAATAATAATAATAATAATAATAATAATAATATAATAATAATAATAATAATAATAATAATAATATATAATAATAATAATAATAATAATAATAATAATAAAAAAAATAATAAAATAATAATAATAAATAATAAAATAATAATAATAATAATAATAATAATAATAATAATAATAATAATAATAATAATAATAATAATAATAATAATAATAATAATAATAATAATAATAATAATAATAATAATAATAATAATAATAATAATAATAATAATAATAATAATAATAATAATAATAATAATAATAATAATAATAATAATAATAATAATAATAATAATAATAATAATAATAATAATAATAATAATAATAATAATAATAATAATAATAATAATAATAATAATAATATAATAAATAATAATAATAATAATAATAATAATAATAATAATAATAATAATAATAATAATAATAATAATAATAATAATAAAAATAATAATAATAATAATAATAATAATAATAATAATAATAATAATAATAATAATAATAATAATAATAGTTCATTTTGGAGAGTTTGAACTGTTTATGCATTTTGAAATCTTCATCTATATGATTTTATATTGTAATTAATTAATTTTATCAACATTATTAGTATTATTACAAACTATTATTATTATTTAGTATTGTTATTTTAATAATCACTAGTTTTCTTATAACCTGGATTCAATGATTGCTTTTAATCAATCAATTATAATTTTAGTCATTTTAATTACCATTTTTCGCTCAATTGAAACATTTTTCCAAACAATTGAAACTATTTTTAATTCAATTGAAACTATTTATTTTTTGATTGAAACATCTTGCCTTTAATTTTAAAATAAGATTGAAAGGTTAGAACCCATTAAATAAAGACACAAATACCAATTTTATTGATGGATGTATGGTAACTCAGCAGTCTAATTTATAATATTGCGTAGAATATAACGCAATACCCGGAACAGTCAATAGCCGAAACGTTTCTGGTTTCTTCCAACACCAATTCACTCAATAGTGCTGAAAGAAATTTTTGATCGTATTGTTAATTTGATTTTTTAGAATGCGTTTTCAATGAAATTGAGTATTTAAGAAGACGGAGACAAAAATTTAAACTCAAATCAGAATTCAGCAACAGTTCTCTCGATTTTATCGCGCTTATGAATTCCGACATTACCCATAATTAAACAGGCATTTTCAATACATAATTCATTCCTCAAATAGACAAATAATTCATGTATATACGCAGAAAAGTATAAGCGTTTACAGGTGAATAAGAGAGTAGCACATTCTGTTAATTAAAATACTTGCAAGAAATTATACTGATGGCCCTCTTATTGTTAGAACTTGTATTATGGCTCTTGTTCCTCTTTTAGTTCTCGCATGCGTTCTTCTCGGATGTAAATTAAAAGATGATTCAAAAATGAAAATGGCTTTAGAGAAATCATATTTTCTACAAAATTTGACTATGAATCAGATTTATTTAAGGTAGTCACGAATTTTCGGCACAGCCTTTTTCAGGTGATCACAAGGAAATCACTTGAAAAATTAAATAAAAAAAATAGTTTCAATTCATTGGAAAAATGTTTCAATTAATCAAAGAAATGTTTCAATTGAGCGAAAATGGTATATTATATATTCATAAAAATGTTACTAAGAGTGGCACGAAACAATGTTTCGAGAAATTTCTTATTGTTGAACTTTAGATTTAAGAAATGCGTTGAAACAAATACCAATTTTCAATAAATGAATTTTCAATAACATTGTTAGATGTTGTTAAAACATCTTCGTTTAATTCAGAAACACAAGTCATTTATTAATCCAAATCTTTATTAAAATCAAAATTATATCTCTCTAGGAATTTATAAACAAATTAAAAACGGCGCTTCTTTTTTTATATAATTTTACTTAATATTTGAAAATTAAAACATTCAAAATTTAAAAATAATTATTTACTTTATCGCATGTAACTTCAAATTAATTTTAAATATACGTTAAGATTTATATATCCTTAACAATATATAAATCGTTTTATATCTCCTTAACAATCTCTATACATCGTGAAAATTTAAATATCCTCACAAACATTTTTAGCGTTTTTTATTATTGCTACAATTAAATGTCACTTTTTATCTAAAATCAGACTTATTATTAGATTGAATAGTTAAATTTTCGTATATTGTGGGATATTTGCCAAACTTTTACCTCATTAAAAATTAAAATAACTTACCTTTTCGTTAAAGTAATCTTGCAATAATAAATAAAACGGCTTTTTGGTTGCTTGAGACACCCCATCACTAAATGCCTCCTTGGGTCGCCATAAAATTTCTTCTGGTATAAGATTCAACCCACTGAATGATTTTCGAAGCAACCATTTTTCAATGCCATCTTTCGGCTGTCTCAATTTTGGATCTAAGCTCAGATAGTAAGACGAAAATTTAGCATCTAAAAATGGAACTCTTGGTTCCAAGCCACAACCAGAAATAGTTCGATCTGCTCTTCGGATATCAAAGTAGCAAAGATCATTCAACAGTCGCATGCATTCTTCGTGAAACGCTTCAGGGTTCGGCGCTTTATGAAAATAAATATATCCTCCAGTTAATTCATCTGAACCTTCTCCGGAAAATATGACTATGTTGTCGGTATTTGTTTGTATAAATTTTGCTAAAAGATACATCCCTGAAAATATTCTCATTATTTCATCAAATATTTATTGTAAATTTTAAACCTCTTCAATTATAAATTCAATTTAGTCTTTTGAATAATATTATTTATTTGTAAAATGTTTACATACCTATTGATGCTCTTATTGTTGTGATATCAAACGTTTCGAGTCTGTATATGAGATCTGGCAACAATTTAATACTATCTTCTAATGAAAAGTTTACTTCAAAATGTTCTGTGCCCAGGAATTTTGATACCTATAAACAAATTTAATGTTTAACGTAAAATATAGAAATGCATATAAAGAAATTTCATTTATTTTCGTTCTGGCAAGTAATGAGAAATTAATTCTATTCAACACCAACTTTCGGCTTTTCCATAATCAACGTAATTAAGGTGACCAAAAAAAATTTACCAATAGTACTGATTTTTTCGTTTTCATTTATTTTCATTTTCATTTCGACTTTAGATCAATTTAAGTTACGTCGGAAAAGAAATTGATTAAATGTTTTATATAAACATTTTGTTCATCTATTTCTTAAATTTTTAAGTAAATTTATTTCTAAAACCTTGACATTTTTTATGTTATGCTTTTATTGTTAATTTCTAAGTAATAATGTATTATTTTAATTTTATTGTGTCATTTTTATTTTCTCATGTGCATAAAATCAAGTTAAAATCAAGAAATTAACATATAATGAAGTTTTAATCAAAATATATTAAATTTTTAATAATATTAATAAATAATAATAATAAAATATAAAATTGATATATCAAATCAAAATTAAACGCTTTTAATGTCAAGATTAAATTATATTTTTTTGACAATTTAATATATAATATTAATTGTATATAAATTCACAGTTATTTAAATCGGTTTTTATAGTTTTTATGCTTTTAATTATTTAAAGTATAATAATAATAAAAAATTATATGGCAAGATTATTCCTTACTTTCCGAGCAGCCAAAATGTCTACTCCATCATCTCCCATTCCGATAGAAAATGTTTGTAATTTATAGTCAATTTTGGCTTCCTTCATAGTTTTTACTAACAGGCCAGCAATCAAACTTGAATCTAAACCACCTAAAATATATTTATTTAAATAAAATTAATTTAAATTTTTAACCAGACAAAAGACATCCGATTCTTCTCTCAGACTGAAGACGTTTTGTGACCGCAGCTTCTAGTAAGCCACGAATATTTTCATAAATATTTTTATTTGGATCTGGTTCAACTAGACTTTTAAAAATAGGTTGGTTACCAATCTTGGCAAAAGAATGTTCTTTGAAACTTGTATTTACTGTCCCATTATCATACAGGTCAAATTCCAGAACGCAGCCAGGTTTAAGAATATTTATTTGGATTCCCTCTTCATGTAGAATATTCGGAATTATGTCGATTAATCCTTTAAATAATACGAAATATTAAAAAAAAGATTTATACTGTCAACCTTTGATTTCAGAACAGATTCCTAAAAATCCTTTTTCCGCTAGAATGTATTTCATTGGACGAACTCCATGTCTATCCCGAATAAGGAAAACCTTTTTCTTCAAGGTATCTAGAATGAAACAACTGAAAACCCCATCTAAATTTTGAGCCATTCCAACGGGTCCCAATTTTTCGTATAAATGAATCATGCATTCTATGTCAGAATGAGTCGTTACGTCAAGACTGAACTCGCTGACCAGCTAAAATGAAAAAATTAATAATAAATCATTGTTTAGCAATTGAAAATGTATAAAAACGAATTATTAAAACTTTAAAATGTTACTCACTGATTTGTAATTGTAAATCTCTCCATTACAAATCAAAGACAAATGAGGCTCTTCTTTGATTCTGATTGGCTGCATTCCGTCTATATCTCCGACAATGGACAATCTGTGGAAGCCTAAGCAGCAATCTTTGTAATGGTTAATGTTTTCAATTCTATATGAATCCGGTCCGCGATCGGCAATAGTTTGGAAGTAATGCATGAGTGACATGGTGTTACCTTCGTATCCAATTATTGCCCATATTCCGCACATGTTATAGGTTTCAAAGTTCCACCGTTCACTCTTCGCATTTTCTAGTCATTTATATACAGTTTTTTTTATCATGCTGGCAGATCAAAGTCTATTGCAATAACGTAAATTTAAAGTTTATGTAATACATTGACAAACTAATTTGATAAAATTTCAAATTTTTCATCAAAATTATTAAAAATTAATTTTTATACATAACGTACGTTCTCTGAAATGATGAAAAATTACATACATTGTATTGAAACTTTCAGTACATCATGGCAATGATAATTTACTTGTCGACAACAAGTCGTAGTATTTCTTCAATTCTCATGAAATAATTATTTTCATTATATAATTGTCGGTTAATCGTTCGGATAATAGTTTATAGTAGGGATTCTCAACGTTCTATGACATGAATCTTAAAACTTTCACGGCACCCCTGAAAAAGCTTAACAATTTTTAGGATATAAAAGTTGTAAGTAATGAAACTCTTTTTAATTTTTGCCTCTTTCTTTCGCTAAAAAGCAAGTATTGTTTATTATAATTCTGAAAGTTCAAAATTTGTTTTTCCTCTAAATTGTGAATATTTAAATCATTTTTATTGTTTTAATGAATTCACAATTATAAATGTTTATTTAATTTGTCAGATTTCAGTCAAACAATATTGTTGATTCGCAGGCCGTCTGGTAAATCCTCGACTAGCTTCTTTCCGATCGAAATTTTATTTATCCGGTATTCTATTCTTCCTCACCAAACTATAATTCGCAATATTGCCAGTATTTGGTTCCCATTGTGAGAAAATTCCGTCATGCATTCTCTATAAAACTTTCTCATATCTACTACTTGGAATCTTTTTCGTTTGACATTCATGTGCTTGGATCAGCCATGGATGGTCAAGACATTCATAATCATTTGGTTTATAATCTTTATTTTCATTCATAAATGACGGTGGTACAATGTTTTCCATCATTAAATGAAAGCATTCTGATAGATACTTTGTTTCAAATTTAAAAAGGCTAAGACAATTTCGCTTGACATCACTGTCGACATCTTCATATGAAACTTCTTCACAAACCGTAGCTTTTCTATTGAATTGCTTAGTAGTTTGATAGACAAGATCCACCAATATCCATAGCGAAATTAACAACTTGAATCTATTTCATTAGAGTAATGCTTCAATCTGACATCAGGAGAAACTGTTAGAATGAAATTAAGATACATTTGAGAAATGTAATTAATTTTATAACGCCGCAATTAAACTTTTTAAAAAATCAAATCAAAATAGATAAATTCCAAAACCTATATTTACAGAATTTTAAAACTATTACAACAAAACTTCCTTTTTCCATTTTCACAATGATTCGACCAACCAAAACCAAAAAGTAATAATTTTCAACATTTTCCAAAAACCTCAAGATTGAACATCAATTTTCAAAATCTCAACTTTAGTGTAAGATATATTAATTAAGGGCTAAAAATAAATCTACTGGGTTAGGATGGAGTTATGGGATTTATGAATTAAAAATTTATCTGGCAGGCCATGGATTTTTCTTTTAATAGTTAAAAAATTATGAATTAATTGCTTGTTTATTTTGTCATTTGGAAAGGTTCATCCATTCATAAAGCTTGAAAATGGTCGAAGAATAAGGCTTGATACAAAGTGAAATGTATCGGACTGATGTAAGCTGAATTTTTATAAAGTTTATGAAAAGTATTTAAAACGCTTTCTACCTATAACAAAGATAATGCCCTTCAATAACCTTCCATAAGCAACTCTAAGACATAAGTACAGTTGTACTTTGGTTTTTATTCCTTAAAAATTTGTTTAATCTTTATATCAAAGTCAACAACAGATCAGACTGGCGATTTCGCTGATTTCTTTTTTAGAGTCAAGATGTTTGGTGTAAGTTCCTGAGTGTACTTCCTATGCATGTTTCTTTGCATGCATTGCACGTGATACAGTAGAAAGCATTTTTTCGGAAGCATATTTTTTTTGGTATCTTGCGATTTTCCATTGTGGAAATGTTTTCTCGTTTTATGTTGTTTCCCAGTGCTTGCTTTAGTGTCCAAGACTTGTGTGATATATGAATGGGAAGGCCAGTGTGATTGCGATTTTTTTGGATCTTGAAGTCAAGTGTGTCATCGATGAATGTTTAGATAAAAGTATTTATTATTTTATTTGTGTTCTATCCTTAGTTTTTTTGGATTTGAATTCAATCTTTCAGTGTACTCATTGTTCTAATCGTTTTTGAGTAAGACTTCATTGAAATTTAATTGCTGTTTATAGTACTCCTCCTTTTCAGTATATTGATTGACTATTTTCTGTTTCTCGTTCCTTATAACATTCACTTTCTGAAAATATGGAAGTCCTGATCTTTGGTGCATAAATATTTCTTTGTGAGCTGTTATTTTTTTCTATTTTGATTCTTAAATCTTGTAGATTGAGACAACAATTTTTTTCCGGATATCTTTATTTCAAACTTGATTTCCGGAACAGCCGCATGAGCAAGCCTGAAATGCTAGAACCAACTAGCAGACCTTTATTTGTTTATATATATTTGGTTCAAAGATAAAATAGGTGTTTTGGAAGATAACAGTAAATTGGTTGATATTCCCGGTATTCATTTCCTTAATTAAGGCTCCTCCCACATAAAAAGTGATTATTTCTTAAAAGTTGTTTTGATAAATAAGAAAGCAAATACTAACAGGTGGTTAAATGTTTTCTGAAAAATAGCTTGAAACCCTTAAATCGCTATTCTTTACTACAAATTTGTAACTTATATTAAAAATTCTAAAGCTTCATGAGATTTTGAAAAGTGATGTATTTTTATAATCTGACCTGGAATTTATAAAATTCATGGTTATAAAATTACAAACGCCTTATTTAAGGTAAATAACATTTCAAAGTTAAGTCAATCAAAATGACAATTCAATTAAAATGTAATTAAGCATAATTATGCGTGAACAAAGTACTTTTTAATGGAATCAAATATAATTTTTATTATTTCGGGATTTTCGATGATTTTAAAAAAATTATTTAAATTAATTTTAACCATTTCTTTAATACTAGATTATTAGACAAAATTGCATACTTCTATTTACTTCTTTTAACGTCACATTGATGAATACATTAAAATGCGGTTTTTTAACAAAATTAATTGAAAAAAATATTAATACAATCTGTTTTTAAGCATTTTATAGCGTCTTTTGGATTGAGAGATGGGTATAATGATACGACATATACTGAAGGAATATTTGAATTCTCCATGGATCGTTCTGTCAGTTTTATTTAATCTTGCCATGAGGCAGTCACTGCTTTGAAGATGATACGAAAATATATTATTATAAATATATCATTTTAAGATAACATTTTTACATATTTTTTGATTAAATGTTCTTGTATTTATACTAAATTGAATACAAGTTTTGACCAATCACAATTAAGCATTTCTATTGCATCGTTATTTTACAAAGCTTTGTAAAAACTATAGAAATTTAAATTCATCACCAATCTGTGATTTGATATGGGTTATAATTTCATAAACTAAATCTTGATAATTCAGTGTTTTATACCCAGTCAGACCACTTTCACAATGGAAAATATATTCACATATAGTTGGTTATACTTGACATACTTCACAGCTGGAAATATCTTGGATTCATATACACATGTAAAATAAAATTAAACGACGAAGCTTAATATAGATGCAAATATCGAATAAAATTAAATAAAAAATGTTGAATGATGAAAACTAGAGCTTGACCGATTGCATTATTTTCAGATTGTGAGAAGTACCGATTGTGTATAAATTTTAATTTTTGTTAACTATTTGACTTTTTAAACTCGACTTGTCATAAATGGATTATTTTACTTGGTTCTTCTAAATACGCTTAATGTTTGCATTGGGTATTATAATATAATTAAGTGATGCACGTCTTGTTTCGTCGCTAATCTATATTTATCCAGAAAAGTTTGTTGTCTTTTGACTTTTGTTTTTTTGTAAGTCAGAGTAATTCCTCGTTATCTGTGAATTAATTATTTATCTTGAACAATCGGCTCTGGATGGGCAACCGATTTCCGATTGTAACGATTGTGACATTTTGCTTCTATAATCGGCCCGATTGTGAATGTTACCGATTAATCAGTCGAGCTCTAATGAAAACCCTTTTCATAAAACTGCTGAAAATGAATAAAAGTAATAAATTAAAATTTATAATGAAATATTATTTTTTTGTAATTTTTTAAAAACATATTAATTAACTTAAAATGTTACTTTACGTTTAATAAATTTTAGATAATGAACTTATTTTGCCCAATAGAAAATGATAAAATGGATCCTAAAGAATGACTGTTGATGACTGAGATCTGATGCAAATGATGAAAACTATAACAATTATTTTGTGTTAATTAATATTATGTAGTAGGGTGGGTCCATTTTTGTCTATTGATTTAAATATTTAATTGCAAGCTAATCGTTGTGTTGTGCGGCTGCAACCTAGCTAGTCGGAGGTCCCTGTAAATACTTATTTTTTGTATGCAAAAAACTAATTAAATAATCATAGTGCCAATTATGCTTGTCGTGACCATGCCAGTAGTTTACTACCCTTGTCAAGCTAGGTTATTTTTTGTTCAATGAGGCCCAAATGCTTATTGAACCCAATTTGGAACGCATATTTGAGTCTTCTGGGTGCGAACGAATACCCAGCTTTTCTTTCAGGTATAGGTGTTTGGTCACCGCTCAATAGACCTGGTAATATAAAAAGCATTCACTTTATCTTGTCCTCTCTTGGCTATAATTTTTATTGTGTTTTAATAGTGTTTTTTAACCCAATTTAATATTATTATTATTGTTGAGTTTACGATGTCTTATATAAATAATAAGATAAAATACTGGTTTGAAAAAAAGATTTATTGAATAACACAAATATATATATGCGTGTGTGTGTACGTAAATGAATATTCACCTTTACCAAATTTAAAAATTGATCTATTAAATATTATAACTATTATTAGGTTGTAATATTATTACTATTATTATTATTATTATTATTATTATTATTATTATTATTATTATTATTATTATTATGATTAATAATAATAAGTTTGTTGTTATTATTTTTTCACTTAGTGGGATTATTGTTAATTTTCCTTTTATCCATTGAAACCGTGACTTGGGATTTTAATATCCGATAGAATCTTTCTATTTTTCCATTTGCTTGGGGAGATAAGCATATGTAGGATTTGTGTTTATTCAAAGAATATTGCTCATAGATTGGAATAAAGAGCTTGTAAATCAGTGTTTCTCAAGCTTTTTTTAACCATCGCCCCCTTAAGACACAATTTGATTTACCACCGCCCCTAAAGATTATTTAATTGTATAATATACAAAATGTATTACATGTAAATAAATTTTAATGGTACAGAACAACTGCTACCGGATAGTGTTATTTAACAGAAACTTGTTACAATTTGATTGCGTACGACGTGCGCGCTATCCTACGAAATCTATGTTAAGTATTTTAAGTTTTTATACCATCATACAGGGTAAAAATATAAACTAATTATTCGTTATTGTGTAGTAGGTAGGTTTTAATTTTAGTGAAATTTAAAATATAAAGTAAATAAAATTACAAATCTACCATCGCCCTTTTAACCAAGCTCAACGCCTCCCATTTTTTTCTGGGCCCTTTAACGCCCCCCCCCCCTCTAGGTCTCAAACGCCCACAAGGAGGCTTTATCGGCCACTTTGAGAAAGACTGTTGTAAAAAATCTACCACGATCTGTTACGATTTCAGATGGAATTCCATATCGGGAAATCCATACTTCAAATAGTGATTTTTCAACGGTTTCTGAATCTATATTTTAATGACCAATACCTCAGACCATGATGTCTATCTATAATTCATTGTTAGTATGTAAGACTTACCGTTTTTTGCTGGTAGAGGACCAACAATATCTATGTGAAAGGTATGAAACCGACTCGCTTCTGGGAAAGCTTGCAACAGTGCTTTGATATGACGATACACCTTTGATTTTTAGCAGGAATCGCATTGCTGACACCACATTTGGATTTCCTTTGACATTGTGTGCCAGGTGTGTGTATTCCTGGATAGGCGACATCGTGAATCATCTGGAAAGCTTCTATTCTGAGACTTGGCGGTAATATTAATTTCCCATTTTCATTAATAATTCATCTTTTTCATGATTCATCTCCTGTTTCTGCTTTTGTAGTATCTCTTCATTCGACTACTGATAAGAGTTTTCTGAAACTAATTGAACTTCTGTTCTTGAGAGTGCTTCAGCAACTTGGTTTACATTTCCAGTTCAGCAGACTATATTGCACTGAAATTCTTAAATATATTGGGGATGTATCCATTGTATGTTGCTTGGATCTTTTGGTTGTCCTTGGGCAATTAGTTTGTGATCCGTCTGTATCACGAATTCAGTGTCTTCAATAAAATGATGGAAGTGCTTGCAAGCTTTATGAATTGCGAGTAATTCTCTGTCATATGTACTACATCTAGATTCTGTTCCGCTTAAAAATTTGCTAAAGAAGGATATTAGTAGCCTGTTTTGCTCAAGTACTGCTCCAACACCTGATCCTGTTCCATCTGTTCTCAAAATGGTAGGTTCCGATTCATGAAATAACGTGAGTTCAGTCGCTCTGTGTCTTATCTTCTTAGCTTTCTCAAAGCAATTCAAGCTTTTTTCCGTCCAAATTATCTTTTTCGATTTAGAGTTGATTAGTTTATGTAACAATTCTAGTTTATTTGTAGCCCCTGAAATGAAACGGTTAATAAAAATTAATTATACCTAAGAATCTTCTTAGATGTTTTGTTGTTAATGGTCATTAATAATTATTAATCGCTGTTAAATTACTTTCTAACAGAGAAATCCTAGTTTTCGAGATATAATGTCCCAGAAAATCTACTTTCGATTGAATAATTTTGCTGATTTAATTAACAATCCAATTTTATTTAATTCGTTTGCGATTAATTTTAAATGTTTGTCATGCTATTCTTCTGTGTTTTTCGCAATAATCGCATCATCCAAGTATGCTCTTGCGGATGAAATATTTCGTATTATTTCATCAACTGTCTAAAGAACATTGATGGGGCTTGAACGTTCTGTTAATTTTCTGAATAAGTTGTGAGGGTTTTAAGTCATCTAGACTAAATTTTCCAAGTGCATAATCAATGCATTTAGTTAATGGCTTGGGAAAGTTCTGCATGATAATTCCTTTGAAACATTGGTAGAATTCATTAATTGTCTTTAGAATATTTGTTAAAACATCTTCGGGAAGATAAGCCATCACGTTGTGAAATTTTGTTGAATTATTTGATATGTTAGACAATTTGAATTGGGATTCAAGTTGCCTGAAACATATAGAAGGATTAGTTTGATTGAAATTTGCAAAACAGAATCTTCTCGTAGCCGATCAATTGCCGTGGGGTCGCCAATGTTATGATTCAACATAATTTAAAACCAAAATCTGAAATTCTGTTTTATCACAATTTCTAATCACAAGAGTGAAGATAATAATTTAAAATTAAATAAAATAAGTATTTTAAGATAGTTGAAATTTTAAAATTTTAGATAATCTTAAAAATTACAAATTTTTGAATTTAAATTTAAATAAAATTATATATAACTTATATATTGTGTTGAAATGCATGATTGGAATCAGGGCTCATTAAAAGAATTATCTAAGATTCGAAAATATATTTAAATAATCTGACAAATAAATATTGTTTAAATAATCATGTTATTAAATGTATATTGATAGAATTTTAATTTCAATTATTAACTATGATTTCAGAAGAAAACTATTGAAGTGTAATTGCAACAATCAATATGCTTTAATTTTTTTTATTTATTTATCTATTATATCTATTGAATTAATTAATTTATTATATTTTTATTGTTAAGACCCTAATAATTAATATATTTTATTGAAAAATGTCTTTACAATATTAACTCCACAACTTTATTCATAAATCAAAATAATTATCAAAAAACTCAATAACTAAAAATCATTTTTCACATTAATATTAAAAATCAATTGTTACATCAATTATAAAAATTGTTTTATTTATTCTTCTTCTGCCGTCATTATTCGAAGTATTGTTAAACGGGATCATTATTGCATTCGAAAACTGTATATTATTCAATATTAACATTTAAACGACATTTGTTTTTGTTTATTTTATAATATTCGTTTATTTCTAATGTGTTTTTTTCTTCCGTTATCCAACATTATTATTATAGGTCTAACGATCCATCTAGACCTACGCACATTTTTCGTCCAACTGACCAATGAAATTTAAATCGTGTCTTAGGTTTTGACCATTAAACTAGCGTACATGCCCTAATGTTTTGACTATTTTCGATTCTTGAAAATAAATGGTAATAGTAATTAAATAAAACATGTAATTAAATTAAAATAAATAAATATAATTAGAATAAAATAATTAATTAAGTAAATAAATAGTAAATGATAAAAATTAATTTAAGTGAAACAATATTAAAATGTGCTGAATAATATATTTTTTTAAATATCAATACTAATAAAATGAATAAATAATAAATTAAATAAATGGAAAACAAACAATTCAATTAGCTTATATTTGATGACCTTGACCTTGAAATTTCTTGAGGTTAAAAGCGCTGGAGTCTTTACGTCTTGCTACTGGAATATATCAACAACTTAATATATCAAACACTTATTTTAGAGATCAGAATTGAATAAAGATGAATGAATATATAAATTTTGGAATTTAAATAGATTTGTATAAAGCATGACAATTTTATACAATCCGTTTTTTTTCTTGTTATACATGTGCACCACCTGGGTTATAAATATTATTTATTTACTTAAAATTTCATCGCTTTAATGATCGTAAATAATTAATTAACAATAAAATAATTATATTTTAGCCCCTAAAATGAAAGGATGACTATTGACTCAAAATAAATTAGGAAGATATTTCTGAAAACTTAGATCTAGTTACAATTATGAACCAAATGAAGATGAGGATTCAGATAGTGATTCATCTAAAGAGAATAATTTTAGAACTGCTAAATTGCTTTCAAAAACCATTATAAATCATCAAGGCTTGTTCTCTGATTCTGAAATAGAACAGTTGAGTGTCACTGGAAACCCAAAAAAGTTATAGTCTTGTTTTGGAAATTCCTGATGTTACATTTGAGCCTGCCAAAATGCTTCTAAATGCGTATAGACCTAGCAAACTCACAGAAGATATTACCAACCAATTGAGCCTAATGCTAATTTTTCATTAATTATTTCCCAATTCTCATGATATAAGAATATTTGACTGCACTAACCAGCGCCTTGATGAATGGGATAAATCCAAAAACTGTAAAAGAAAAGTTGACAGATAAAGAGGAAATCCAAAAACGATTTGTATGTATGATTGTTATGTCTTACAGCAGACTGTCTGGCCTGAAACATTACTGGAACCGAAAAGAGTCCATGGGAAATCGTACAATTGAAAAGACGATTTATCACGATCTTTTTATGATTTTAGCATCAAAACTTTATTTCTCTCTACCACAAAAAACTTTTGAATTCACTCAAAACTTACTATGTGGATGAATATATATTATGCTTCAAACATACTTTTTCTAAATGTCGTCAAGATTCTCAATACCAAAGTATCGAAGAGTTGATGACAAAGTTTAAATGTTGCTCGCCCTTAATGCAATATAGCCCCTAAAGCCGACTAAACGAGGCATCAAGTTGTGGCTTCGACGTGACGCTCATTCAGGATATGCTTATATATGTGCAAAAAAAGAGTTTAGATGTTTTATGATGCAGTCCAAAACTATCCAAGCACATAAAGAATTACTGGTTACAGTCCGCACAAAAAATTAAGTAAATAAATGACATGAAAAAAGTAATAAGATATTTGCTTCTACATTTTTAATCAAATTAATTTATAATCCACTTTTTTCCCAAAGGTAGTTCCAACTCAACATTTTTAGGCAATTGAGGTGTTAATGTTCTGTAATTACATATTTTGAGTTCTTTTGATACTCACTCATACATTTTTTGTATATTTCTTGGTGTTTTGGCGCTAGAACTACAGTGTGGAAAGATGTTCATGGACAGAATGATCATTAGGGTGAATCATTTTCGGCACGAAAAATACGAAAACTTAGTAACATTTTAAAATATCCCGGAAAAATAGCATTTTATTTAATCTCCTTTATAGATTTCTCAAATCTCATTTTCTCTAAACAGTTTCGAATAATAGTAAAATCATAAATAAATACAGATGTTTTTAGGTCTCTAAGTTCCTATCATAAGCGAGTAATTTTTTTATCATCGAGAAGCTTCTCTCCATGTGACCTTTTGTTTTTTGGGACAATTTTTCGAAGTAACCATAGTCTACGAGTGAAATATCTTTGGAAGTCACCTAACAAATTCTTTTAACGGCATTTGCAAGACAAGTTTAGTGCAGTTATTGCTTGTTTTACCCGCTGTTCTAATACACCATCTTCTTTCATATTTTCTACAATGTTTACAATCTCAGGCAAAATTTCTGCATAATAAAGTGAGGCGCTGAACCAGTTTTCCCATCTGGTGACATCACGCATAGAGGAATCTCTAAAATGATTTATCATTTTAATATTTCTTTCAATTTTAAGTTTATCAACATGTCTTATTCATGTATATTCTCGTGAAAAAGTCATTTCTGTTGTCTTAAAAATATATGTAAATTCTTTGCTCTTCAGCTTTTAGAATAGTATATCCGCTGATAAAAATACTTTCACAAATACATTGGTAAAATTTGGAGTTTTATCGACCAGAAAAATTTGCTTTGTTTGCTTTTTAACTATTTCTGTGGCTGCCACATTTCATTTTTTAATTGTATTGGGATAATTGATTTCCATGTCTCCTATATATAAACCCTTATAATTGATGTTTATGATTGCCTACTTGTTTGATCGATTATTTTGATTGTCTGAGTCTTCGGGTTAAGGTCCTCGTTGTTTATTATTTATCCAAATGATGAATGTGCTGTAGACACACATGTAGTATATTTATATATATATATATATATATATATATATATATATATATATATATATATATATATTGTCTGCCTTTCATGAATATACTATTTAGGCATTGTTTTTTATTCTTCTTACAACCCCTATTGACATGAATAAAAATTACACCTCAAAATGCTGCTTTCTGTCAAAGTATATTTTAAAGGAAATATTCTTCGGTATTCTTCATTCTTTAAGATTTTGGTTGTTTTCGCAATATAGGTTTTTAGAATATATAAATATTGATAAATATTTATTAGAATTTATTAATATCATAAATATGTATTTTAAAGATAAAAAATGTCTAAAGAAAATATGAATAATTCAGCAAAACTAGCAAATTCAGTATTTTTCATCAAAAAAGTAGCAAATTTATCCAAAAATCACTTAATCATGCTTTTAACTATTTTATTTTCGCCCGATCCCCACTGTGCTCACATTTATTGTTTCATATTTGTGGAAAGTCTAAAACGTGCAAAGTTATAAATAATGAAATTTGAAAGCAAGTTTAAGTTTATAAAAGCATAAAAATGTGGTAACTTAAATAAACAAAAAATAAATTTCATTTTTCAAAATTTATTCCTATAAATATTGGTAAAATTCATAAGATGTTAATAATTCTTGCAAAATTTATGTGTTTAATATCAAATTAATAATTCATTCAGAAACATAACTAGCATTAAACGCGGTTCAGGGACACTTAAGAGACTCAAATATTTTGGGGAACAAATGAATTTTCCCTAAAATGATATATTGACAAATAAAAGTATTTTATTTTAAATAAAACAATTATATGTATAACATAATTTATTTGTCAGTTTAATTTTTATGATAAATACAAAAACAATTTTAAAGAATGAACTCTTGTTTTACTAAATAAAAAACCTTTAAACAATCATCTTTACTTTTGAGCAGTAATGCGCAATCTGTAGCCCGTTATAAATTTAAAACTAAAATATTTCAAATGACAAATACTTAAATCTATTTTTTAAATTCTGATTTTTAATTGTTTTTTTGACGTATGAAGAACCGATTTTATTTTTTTTGACTCCAGTTATTTATTTATTTATTAAAATATGTAGATTTGCTTAAAGCGGCTGTATTTGTATATATTTATTTCATAAATCATTTTATGGCTTTTCTCTCATTTTATTGTAATATTGTATTTCAGTCAAAACTGCGTGGTTTATCGTTAATCTTTCATACGTTCACAATATAGCCATTCTAACCGTCTGTTATTTGCAATAACTCTACATTCTTAAATTGCTATCAGGAAGAAAGATAGAGAGAAGCAGAGATTGAGTGAAAAGAACCTTAAATGTTTATACCTAAAAGAGTATTTTTCTATATTTAGCTTACAGTCCTAAACATTCGGTTACTTGAATGGAAATGTGAATATATTTTTGGCCTATGACAAGGTTAACTTTTAATTTGTTTGAATGCACTGGTAATTCAACACAAAAAATGACACTAAAATAATTTAAAATCAAAAATACGAACAATAATTAAA
Organism: Schmidtea mediterranea; assembly: GCA_022537955.1. Lineage (NCBI taxonomy): Eukaryota > Metazoa > Platyhelminthes > Tricladida > Dugesiidae > Schmidtea > Schmidtea mediterranea. The sequence continues at coordinate 70,897,519 of CM039680.1, forward strand.
CACCTTAAAATCTGAAGAAACATGCAAATAAAAAAAGACCTTAAGATAAAGTAAAATAATAACAAACGCAAGAAGAATAGCATGAAATTAAGCATAAAAATAACAAGAAGAAATAACAGAAAAGAAATAAATTTGACAAATAATTCTGGCGAAAATGAAGAAAATATAAAAATGATAAAAATTGTCAGTAGCAAGAAGTAAGAAAGTCGACGTCATTAAATATGAGCTAACTGAATGAGTTAATTTTTTTATTTATTTTATTTTACTTTAATTATTTATTACTTAATTATTTCATTTTAATTACTTTATTAAATTATTTGTTGTTACTTTAATTACTAAATTAATTTATTATTATTTTATTATTAATTTACTTCAATTGCTTACTTTATTTTATTTATTAGTTTCAATTATTTAATAATATTATTTATTTATTTATTACATTTTATTATTATTTAAATTACTTACTTTATTTAATTAGTTTTTAATTATTTGTTTTAATTAATTTTTATTTATTTATTTTATTTATTATATTTATTGGTTTCTTATTTTCAATCAGTTATTTTTATTATTTTTTATTTACAATTTTCTATAGTTTAATCTTTGCTATAAAGAATTTAGTTTTTAATTTTAATAACAATAACAACAGTAATAAAAATAAATAAGCATAGCCGTTTGATCCGGTAGCAGTCTGGTCCGAATCAGCATTCATTAATTTATTCAGCTTTTCATCATTGCCGATAGCAGATTGCCAATTTCGAGGAATAATACGACCTTTCTTGTTATCTCTTGCAGCATTACGAGCCAATTCAAGTAAATCAGCAGCTAAGTATTCCAAAACTGCTGCTAAATAAACAATTGCTCCAGCTCCAACACATTCAGCAAAATTTCCCTTTCGCAACTTCCTGTGAATTCTACTAACAGGAAAATAAAGACCAGCTCTTGAACTACGAATTCTGCTTTGGGACTTATTTATTTTTCCAGCTTTACTTTTCGTAGACAAATTAAATGATTCACTCTTACCGCTAAGCAATTCAGGACTCCTGAAAATAAAGGTTTCTGAACTTTCCCCGTCAGATATTAGCGAAGTATCGAGAGATAATTGCCTAATAACACCGAAATCTATCAATTTAATTCGCTCAGATTCTGTCATTGCAAAATTTTTGTCCAATATTTTGATATGAAATCCGGTGATATGTCCGGTTGCTTATCTTGGATAAATGTTTTCATATCACATTTAGCTTTCTCCATAACAATGACAGCACCTTTATCTCCTATCAGGCTATCAATCAACCGAATGGCATAATTGGTTATTATTATCATAATATTGTCATAATTTTAATTTCAGTTTCCACATCTTTCATAACTAAATTATTTTCAAAAACTATTACTTTCGTGTTTTCCAATGGCTGAATAAACTTTTGCTCATTCCTCCTTCTCCGATCAATTTTTGACACTCATATGGCCTGAAAACAATTTTAGAAGTTCGTTCTGTGAGGTTGATGTTATCAATTTGGGAGCAAAATATGCCGAGTGGTAACCAATAATATTTTGTCATTTTAAATATATATATATATATATCCAATAGACCTATGTTCATAAATGTTAACTTATAATATTTTAGAATGAACTTTTATCTAGACTCAATTGCCTTAGGCATATGACCCTTAATCCAGTTCTATAGCCGATGCATGGCAAAGCCGGGATTCTTAGAACATGTGTCAATTACACTCTACAATACAGACCCCGCATTAAGAGCATATACTTGACCAGTTAATACTACATATAAATACTAAATACTAATATAAAAGTTTCAATTTATTAACAAAATCATGTGGCATTTAATTATCAATCACAAATCTGTTTTTTGCTAATCTAAATCAAATTAATTAGAATTTGAAATATAAATTTGGCGTTTTTATTTGAATGACTTTATTAAAATAAATAAAAACGCAACCATTTATAAGTATTGTGATTGATGTATGGCATTTGTCTGAGATAACTAATGGACTCGGACTGTTTATTTAATTAATTTTCTAATGTTTATTTCTATTACTTAGTGATTTAACATTAATTAAATAATTATTTATTAACCGAACTTCGATAAATAAAATTGTTAATTTTTGTTTTATTAATTATCGTCAAATAATTAGTTCCATCAGAAAACCCTAATTTAATAAACTTAAATTTTCTTAATGGAATTTCTTTAATTGGAAAATGTCATTAAAAACCAATTTAGAGAAACTTATTTTTAACAAATAATTTATAATACAGTAAATTCTCGATACGTGTCACATTTGATATGTATAATACTCAATAAATATTTTGCTGGATAAATAAAGCCCTCGAAAAATGAACCAAAAATTGATTCGTTAAAATTGTAATCCCTCATCATTTTTATTGGTTTTAAAGAAAATCGATATAATCTTTGTGATACTGACCAGAATTTATTATTTTGATTTATAAAAAAAATCTTTTATTTTTTTCACTCTTGCTGGTGTACTGGGTGTAATTAATTTGTTTAAATCTGTGCAAAGCTTATTCAAACCTATTTCCCTCTATCAAAATACCTTCTTTTCCTAGGGTCTATGCTGTCTCACCCAGACGCCCCACAATTTTAATCCTACCACTATATACCCATGAGCAAGCTCATGTTGGTACTGTATATAGCAGCTGAAAATTCATGAGCAGGTGAGCTCTATTTCTAGAACTACTCCCCATGATATTTTCACTTTCGGGTTCCTGACTGCCGATGGAAGGTCTTACGTCTCTTTCTATCTATACGCTTGTCCATACTCATCTATTTCTACAATTCCTATATCAATTTGTCATCATTACTGTTTATTTATTAAAATATTTTTCAAAAATTTGGGCAGCGTTCCGCCCTTATTTTATGGAAAATTCCTTGTTTCATACAAACGTTAGCCTATGGTAAATTGAAATGAATGCATTATTATAATGTCATTTTTTAGTCAAACAACTCATATTTGCTTTCCTATGGTCGCCACAGTTACCACCATTTGTAAATCTCTATATTATACTCTCACATATCTATGCCAAAATGTATCCTTTTATTTTAATTTTCCACCACGATGATTATCAAAAAATGTACGTGATCTAAACCTACTTTATACTTTCGTTGACTTAAATTACTATCACTAGTCGTACCCTTGACAATATAATAATCGGCAGGAGTTAAATTAAAAATTCAATTTTCCTACTTAAACATTTACATAAATGTTATCCCCTTAATTATGGCGATCTTCCCGCAGTTTACCCTCTTACCGCTCCGACCAACATTGAAAATGACCGCCACGGTGAATTACGACGGTGTCCTACCCCGTGATCAGTGCAACAAGGCCTGACCATACTAAGCAGACACCGAAGGGTGGTTAGCTACAAGGCAACACATCATTATTCCTCAAAATCAACTGAGGAAATCGAATATTGCCCAACCACTTTCCACAAACTAATATAAGTGAAATGAATATAAATAAGTTAAGGGGGACCGGCCGAGCGATGCCAAAAGACATTGCGGCCATCCAGAATAAGTTAAATTAAATAAAACATTAACTTAGAAAAATATATTTCTACAAAAAAGAACAATACTTACGATCGACAAGTTTGTCAGTCAAGCATCCAAATTTGAAAAATTGTCATACATCGGCATAAACATTGACTAAACAATTGTCTAAAACAAATTGTCTCAACAACTGTCTAAAAATTGTCTAGCAAAATGTCTAACAGTCTAAAAATTTTGTGTCAACAAAATGTCTACCAATGTCTAAAAATTTTGTGTCTACAAAATTTTCTAAAAATTATGAAAATGACTGCTGTATATATAGTCATTTCATGCCTGGGTGCGACCAATCAGAGTAGTTTGAGCCTTTTTCGGCTATTTTTCGGGGGGTTTTATTGCTTTAATTTTATTTTAAATATTTTATTTTTCTCCTTATTTTTCTCTATTTTTTGATATTATTTTCTCAATATTTCGTAAATTTTTATTTTTTATCGTTTAACCATTCTTTTTGATTGTTTCTCTTTTTACCCTCTGATATTTAAATTTTTGGTCGCCGCTTCCGCCTGTGTATTTTCTAAACCTTCTTTTGCAAGGTTTTGGCGGTTTTATATTTTTACTTTATTTTTCCATGTATATTGCATGCGGAATTTATTAATTATTTGTTTTACTTAATTATGTTATTTTTTATTTCGTTTTATTTAATGTTTTTATTATATTTTTAATTTCTGCTTGCGTTACGTGCTTATGTTACAGCAGCCATATTGATAATTTCCAAACCTCATTAATTATTTTGTTTTAATTAACACAATTTTCTCATTTTTGTTTAAATTATGGCTTATAGCCCAACACTCTTTATCTTTTACTTTCGCTTAAGAATATAAAACAAAATATAAAATGATTTAACACTTTCAGAGGCATGTCAGTCAAAATCACTGACAGTGCTTTGTTGCTTCGTTTGGAACAATATTTGAAAATTATCTATTTGTATCTTTAGAGTAAATTAAAAAATATTTTTAACATAGTCAATTCGTTTGACAAAGACATTTTAAAGTAAATTTTTCAGGTCAATGTTTCTGACAACAGCATGTTCAAAAAGATCTGTTCATTGACTTCCATCTTGATGAAACAAATTTTGAGTTATAAAAAGTACCGCTACTCCTATATGTCTACTGATTTTTGTAAATAAAGTATTAAAATCTTTTTCTTTATTTGCATCCAGGTGTAAATCTGTTAGGTTCGTTAGTGGGCTAACGTGTTACACAATGGAACATCTGAATCCAAGGATTATTCGTGTAAGCAAAACAAACAACACTGACCTTTTCAAATATTTATTTAAAATAAATACAAATATGGATTAATATTACAAGCAACTTTTTTATAAAAAACGACCGCTAATGCAAAAGCAAGAATATTGGTTATTTCGAACCGTCCTCGAAATATTTCTAAGATGGCGAAAGCTGTATCCTAATAGATCAGCAGCTCCGCTCTATGGTGAAAGAAACAAGACGAGGGTTTCCCGAGATTTGAAACTCGATCGATTATCACCCAGAGAGTTGGTGACAACGTTTAGCCTAGATATGACTACCCTCTATAGTTTAATCACAAAACAAAACAGCAACGCAGTTTCCCTCGAAAACTGGTTTAAGCAGGCGCTAAAACTGTTATAATTAAGCTATCAGTCTTGCGAACTGATGCAAAATTTCTGTTTGTCACGTTAATTACTTTTAAATAAATTAAAGTAGTAAGAGAATTACTATTTACCTTTTGAATATGAATTTTCAAACGATTTAGTATGTCTCTATATATATTTCGTCCTTTGCCCGACTCAAATTAACTTCAATTGTTTCAATACAAATTCTCTTTTTATGATTGTTATTGAATTTAAGCTTTTTCAGAAAATCCCACTTTTGAAAATCTGTTGCCAATTAATCTCTTTATACAAAAACAACGTTCAATTCTCGTAGTTTTTCTACAACAATGCTTTCTTAATTTTTAATAATTCTGCTACAAGCTGTTACACTCTCCTTTTCTAATTATCTCAATTCCCTTTTATACTACTTTCAAAATAAATAAATATTTATTTTGAGTAATTAAAAATTACTAAATTTAAATTATTATTACTATTTATATTATTTAATTATTTATAACTACTAGTTATATTTATTTATTATTTATTCTATTTTTAGTAATTTCACAACTATTACTAGTAATTTATTTTATTTTTTATTTTTATTTACAAAATCACACGAGGCACGCCCCAAGCGAGCCCAGGCCGAACCCTAACAAATCATCGACAATGATAACATCACCTTTACGTAATCTAGATGACCAAGTTTTATCAAATCACTTGATTATATTCATTTTTAATTTAAAAACTGATCTTGAATCATACCATGCTCAGTGTCAGCTCCCTTATGCAAATAAATTTTATTAAATTTTGATTTAAACATATTTGACTGTAATAAGTTAAGAACAAATAAAGTTTTTACACTACCACTAGGACCTACAATTTGATAAACCGCGTCATTTCTTAATTCCATTTTGATTAAATTAATTTTAATAATATAATTGTTTATGTGTTTTAACTAAATGTTATACGCAAATATAACGCTAATATATTATTTAAATTTTATTACATTCAATAATTAATGTTGAGAAATATAAATTATAAAGGCAAATGTTTTGTAAAAAACATGAAATTTCCATTGGGGAAACCTCAACAATTTGTGGACAGAAGTGGAAAATATCCAATTATATTTTTCAAATCGGGTAAATGTCGCATCATGGGATGTAAGCAACCTCTTAAATTAGATTATTTGAAATAAAAAGATACATGATTTACAAATTCAATCAATTACAGTAACATTTCATAGCGGAAAATTTTTAAATTAATATGAATTATCACGTAATGTTAAATGTATATTTGAACCAGAAATATTTCCATCATTACGAATCAAAAAATATGATACAGTTTGTGTAAATATTTTTTAAAGGGGGAAGGTTGTAATACTTGGGATAAAAACTTTAGATTATAATGAATATGTTTAAAATATTATATGAGAAATTAAAATGTTAATTAATTAAATTTGTTTGTATTAGTTTTAATTTTATTAAATTGAAATATGTCGAATATATTTTTTATTTAAAATTGCATAATAATCATATTTAGTTTGCTTATTTGAAGTGATTTTAAAAAAAGATTCAAAAACTATTCGCAGGAATTAAAAATAGTCTGACTCGTTGTGCACCAGAGTTACTCGTTAAAAAAATATATCGCTTTAACCGGTATCAATATACAGCAACTTCTAGAGATACACTACGACATGGTTATAGGGTCGCACAATAAATGATTTGAAAATTGTATTGTTTATAAAGATATAATGAGAGTTTTATGTTACAAAGAGATCAAGCAGTGCATATCTTAATTACTGAAATGTGTAAAGCATATTATACCGATGTCTTTGATTTGAAATAAATTTTATAATCAAATGATTTTTATTATTATTATAATTATTATTTTTTTTTATTATTATTACTATTATTATATAAAATTTATATAAAATTTATATTATAAATTATTTTTTAACGAAACTAATTATAGGCCTCACTATAGTATGATCATTGTGCTGACTTGAAAAAAATAATTTTAATTTATTCATTTAAACAAAAAAAAATTTTAAAAATCCATTTCATTTAAAATGATCATTGTGCTGACTTGAAAAAAAAAATTTTTTTTAAATCCATTTCATTTAAACAAAAAATGTTACCCCTTCCCGGGTTTCGATTTCATTAAAGCAACAATTTTTTTTTTAAATTTTACCTCCACATAGGTATGGGCACGCCGCCGTTGGGCCAAGGCGCTGTTTTGTCACTACTATTGATGCGATTTGCTACAAAGGGTTAATAGTTTCTGGCATAATTGTAAACCCAATACAGCACATGAAGACTATATGACCAATTCTTCACTTTTTACAGAACACACTCTTCAAGCTAGTTTCACTCCACTACATACTTCCATTAATTCTAATCTGTGAATACTGATTGTCTTTAATGGAGTCACTTTCGCTTTCGACGCTATCATTGATATCCGTATTTCGTCTAGAGCCGTGGTTCACAACCTTTCCGATGCTGTGACCCCTTGATAACATTTGCCAAGTTGTGGCGACTGCAACAATAAAATTAATAGGGTTGCTCCTCAGTCACTGCATTTTTGCAGCTAACTATTATGTTTTAGACTTCTAAATATCTGATTTTATTTATATTTTATACTTTATACTATAAAGTCAGAGTAGGAGTATCGCCTAAATTTAAAATGATAGTAAGAAACCACTAACTAGCGTAAATAAATTATTTTCAAAATGTCTCAAGCGACCCCTGGTAAATTGTCACGTGACCCCCGCTGGGGTCACGACACACAGGTTGGGAACCACTAGTCTGCTTATCATTAAATTAATCGTCTTTCTTAATTTTATTAAATTAATTTTAGTTTTAGTTTTTGACATATAAAAAGATTTTAATTTAGTTATAAAAATATATAAAATTATTTTAAGTTTTAAATAATACTGGTACAAAGATAAGAATATAATAAAGATGTAACAAATTGTTATTATCAAATTATCATGATTGATGGGAGTTGTTCTGCAAATATAGCTATCCTTGAATATCGATATCCCCAAATAAACATTTATTCGATATCTATTTTCTTTAATTTTAAAATATTAATAAAATAATTATAGATAAAGTAAAAACAAATAAAGACAAATTGTAATAAAAACTTCATTTAGAAATTTTATTTGAGAAATGTTTATTAAAATAAAACTATCCTATTTAATTATAGCTTATATGTACAAAGCTTGTCCAATCATGACAATATGGTCACCTTGGAATATATTTCCAACGTCATTTGTGAAGGGTATCTAACGGGTTTTCTTATGTGCGTATCTGATGGGATTCCCTTGAAAATGGTCGGAATCTATATTTTTCTTACCTGTTAAGTACCCATCAACTATAGAGTTGGGCTCAGAATCATCTTTACCTGACTGCTATTCGAGTACTAGAAAGTAATATATATAGTTAAATGAAGAAAAGGCAATAAAAATTTAAAAATATTGAATTGTGATATTTTCAATTGCGTCAAAAAGTTTTTAAGTGAAAATGGATTTCCTTATTCAAGTCCCGGAAACCACAATTACTGAAAACAGTCATCAATTAATTTTATCAGGCTTATGTAACATTTACAACTAGCTCAAAATTAAGATATTTTAAATTAAGGCCAAGGCTCCTCCCATATAAAAAATGATTATTTCTTAAAAGTTGTTTTGATAAATAAGAAAGCAAATACTAACAGGTGGTTAAATGTTTTCTGAAAAATAGCTCGAAACCCTTAAATCGTTATTTTTTACTAGAAATTTGTAACTTATTAAAAATTCTAAAGTTTCATGAGATTTTGAAAAGTGATATATTTTTATAATCTGACCTGGAATTTATAAAATTCATGGTTATGAAATTACAAACGCCTTATTTAAGGTAAATAACATTTCAAAGTTAAATCAATCAAAATGACAATTCAATTAAAATGTAATTAAGCATAATTATGCGTGAAAAAAGTACTTTTTAATGGAATCAAATATAATTTTTATTATTTCGGGATTATAGATGATTTTAAATAAAATTATTTAAATTAATTTTAACCATTTTTTAACACTAAATAAATTTCCAACGTCAGTTATGACGAGTATCCAACGGTAAAATTTTCTTATGTGTGTATCTGATGGAATCCTCTTGAAAATGATCGGAATCCACATTTTTCTTACCCATCAGGTCCCAAGTACAGTTAGCCTCAGAATAATTTTAACCTAAATGCTTTGTGAGTACTAGATAGCAAAATATTTTAACGAAGAGCTTAATGTAAAGAAACGATCTAATAATAATTGAATATTCATTTCATGTTTCAGGCATTAATATTTAAATATTTATTTCATGCTGTAGATATTAATATTTAGAATTTTTATTTTATGTTGTGCCATTAAAGTTTCTAAGCTGTATTTCTCGTTTGAGGCACTGATCATTTAAATGTATGTATAATGCATGATAAGTTGTGCAACAAAAACCCAGCACTCATTAACCGACATGGTCTAATATTATTGCATGACAATGTCAAACCCCATGTTTCGAAAACAACTGTCAAAAAATAAACTGGTGTCGGGTACGAAATATTACCTTACCCACCTTACTCCACTGATATTTCCCCAACAGATTACCAATTTTTCCGTCATTTAGATTGTTTTTTGAGGAATAAGAACTTCCAAATGCAAGACAATGTCATTGAAGCAGTTGAAGAATTCTTTGGCTCAAAAGAAGAAAGTTTTTATAAACATTGCATAGATTTACTAGTTTCTCGTTGGAACAAAGTTTATGAAGTTGATGGAAGCTATTTTGATTAAATAAATTATTTTTTGTTATGAATTGAGCGTTTTGATTTCAAAATAAAATAAACGACATTTCATATGAAACAACCTAATATTATATTTCAGTCTTTGATATTTAAATATTTATTCCGTATTTAGACATTTATATTTTAAATAATTATTTTATATATTTAGACATAGATAATTTGACCGTTATTTCTCATGTTTCAGATATTAGTAATTTTCAAATCTTTAAAAAGTTAATGTTCAAAGTTTCTATGTATGCTTGGCGATCTGATTAATAATGACAAAAATGAGAAGTGTTTATCAAAGTCGAATTTCGCTATCGTCGTTGGACTTCTGTTATATTATTGCATCAAAATTGAATAGATGGATAGAAATTGACGAATAAGATATTTAGAAAGTAAAATATAAATAATTTGAAAGAAAGGAGAAAAGTAAAACCTACGTGAACCAAGTTGAAATAAACTGGTGGAATGAATTTATAGTATAACCTGAATAAAGGTGTTGAATGATTTAGCACATTAATTTGAAAATTGAATTTAAAATCGTAGATTGTGACTGTCATTTTAATTTTCTAAGGATTATAAACTACATTTGCTAATATAAAAGGGTGGTAAACGAAAGCTATTGAATTAGGTAAATTTGTTTTAATGATTATTCTCATTTTAATTAATTATTCTCATGTTATCATTAAATTAATGAATAGTGTAATGGAAATATACACATATATAAATTCCAAATTGATAAATTTCATTTTGTACCATGTGAAATTGATACGAACTAATTCTTCGTGAGTCTTAAACATTACAATTGGGTGAAATAGAATATCCGTATATTTAATGTATAAATCATAAAAGCTATTATAAGTGTAATAATATTCTTTTCTGAAGTAATGTATCTGTTATTTTTGAGTGATGATCGTTCTATTGACTGTATCATTGGCATGAGAGTTAGATGTGAGTCATGATCTTATATCGTAGCCGGAACGTTGATCTCGTCACAATTGTTGGTAAATTCCATGATAGTAAAAAACTTGTAAATATTTTCAATTAAAAAAAACCCAACTATTATAAGTATTATAAAATTTTTATTGGGAATTTATATTAGATCTCTCATCAAATTAACTACTCTGGAATACAAATTAAATATGATAAATTAATTTTTTATTGATACTAACTCATATAACTATAAATTCAGAAAAATAATATGATTGTTTAGTGAACCCAGAAACACAAAATTTTGATAAGTTCCGTCGGGATATGGCCATGTTTCTCGATGAAGCTATGAAACAATCGCAGGGCAGAGTCGCTAGTATGGCGCTGCCGACACCTGGAGCAAACTTTGATAGGCCCACAAGTGGCCGAGAGATTACATCAACAGATTGAACTGCTCAAAATCGATTCAACGAAAAACTTGATATATTTATATATTAAAAGATAACGCCAATAAAAAACCTTTCGTACGATATATTTCGATAGCACAGCTATCATCTTCAGGTACTCAAAACCAACTAAAAATATTATGAATTAACATTTAATTTAAACAAATTATTTTTTATTAATTTAATTTTTTAATAAATAAATATTTTTAAAAATATATTTTAAATTAATTTTAAATTTTAAATTTTTTACTTATATTCTAATTTTTAAATTTTTAAAAATTAATGTAATTCAAAATTTTCAATTATTTTAATAATATTAAAAAAACAAACATGATTTAACATACGTAAACTATTTAAAAACATTCAAAACATTCGTAGTCACAGCACTCTGCACATTAATCTTTGGATCCAATGACCTTATCAGCAATGCTTCACATATCACTCGTTCCCAATAACTATTAAAACTTCTCAACAAAATTCTAAAATCAGACATTCCTATATCACTTTTACAGCCTCTATTGTGTTCACTAATATTGGTCTCTCTCTGTCTCATACTGTTTATCTTTGCGTTGAATTAACAAATCCAAAAACGCAATTGATGACTTACTCTCCGTTTCACATGTGAATACAATGTTTTTATGTAAACTGTTCATAAAATGCAAAAACGGTTCTACATGTTTCTGGTTTTCAAATATAAGAAAAATATCATCCACATACCTTTTATAAACAAAAGGTTTTTCAAATTGGAAAGAAGCAATTTTCTTTTCCCAACTAGCCAAAAATATTGATGCCATCGTTGGTGCTAAAGGGGAACCCATAGCGACTCCATCTATTTGTTGATACCATTCATCATTGAAAAGAAAATTGACATTTGAAGTAGCAAATTCAAGAAGTTTTCGAAATGCCCTTCTATCCAAAATGTGATGTTCCGAATCATTTTCATTCCACAACGCACAGCATAAGTCAATCGTCTCAACCAGTGGTACATTCGTAAACAAACTACAAACATCAAAAGAAACCATAACATCATTCATACTTCGTTTTTGTAGCTTTGCAATACAAGAAACAAACTCAAAGCTATGGCATCAATATTTTTGGCTAGTTTGGAAAAGAAAATTGCTTCTTTCCAATTTGAAAAACCTTTTGTTTATAAAAGGTATGTGGATGATATTTTTCTTATATTTGAAAACCAGAAACATGTAGAACCGTTTTTGCATTTTATGAACAGTTTACATAAAAACATTGTATTCACATGTGAAACGGAGAGTAAGTCATCAATTGCGTTTTTGGATTTGTTAATTCAACGCAAAGATAAACAGTATGAGACAGAGATTTATAGAAAACCAACTGATACTGGTCTTTATACTTCTCCAGAAAGCTTTTGTGAATTTAAGTATAAGAGAAATATGGTGAAAGGATTGATTTATCGCTTATGGTCTTTATCTTCTACTTTTGCTAATTCGGTAAAAAGTGTTGATAAATTGGTTGAGTTGTTGATAAAGAATGGATATTCTAAATCATTTTTATTGTTGATGATAAAAGAAACTGTTGATAAATTGATTAAAAATCCTAAGGATCCATGTTGTGGAAAGTCTGAATGTAATTTGTCGGATGGGTGTGAATTGAGTGTTGATCTGGGTGATAGTAAAAATGGATATAAAAAAATTGAGCCTAAATATGTGTTAGTATTGCCGTACTCTGAAGGCTTTACAAATTATAAGAGGAAGTTGGGTAAACTGATAGGAAATTTAGAGTATAAGATCGTCTCTAATTCGTGTAAGGTACGCAATATGTTTATTAATAAATCAAAAACTCCGGTTGGATTGTGTTCTGATCTCGTTTATCAATTTACATGTAATGGGTGTAATGCCACATACATTGGAGAGACTTCCCGTCATCTCTGTACTCGAGTTCTAGAGCATTATCGATTGAAGGGGTTGACCAATATTAGTGAACACAATAGAGGCTGTAAAAGTGATATCGGAATGTCTGATTTTAGAATGTTGTTGAGAAGTTTTAATAGTTATTGGGAACGAGTGATATGTGAAGCATTGCTGATAAGGTCATTGGATCCAAAGATTAATGTGCAGAGTGCTGTGACTACGAATGTTTTGAATGTTTTTAAATAGTTTACGTATGTTAAATCATGTTTGTTTTTTTAATATTATTAAAATAATTGAAAATTTTGAATTACATTAATTTTTAAAAATTTAAAAATTAGAATATAAGTAAAAAATTTAAAATTTAAAATTAATTTAAAATATATTTTTAAAAATATTTATTTATTAAAAAATTAAATTAATAAAAAATAATTTGTTTAAATTAAATGTTAATTCATAATATTTTTAGTTGGTTTTGAGTACCTGAAGATGATAGCTGTGCTATCGAAATATATCGTACGAAAGGTTTTTTATTGGCGTTATCTTTTAATTAAATCGTTGCCAAATTTATTTAATTATTTATATTTATATATATATATATATATATATATATATATATATATATATATATATATATATATATATATATATATAGAGAGAGAGAGAGAGAGAGAGAGAGTGAGAGAGAGAGAGAGAAGCCGAGAACAGGCATGCATCATTGCAAGGCTTGAAAGATAGTGCCAAATTCAAAGTGACTTTTCAGGTTAACCTACTTATTCGAAATAGTAACTATTTCCTGCTGATAATGATTTTGTCGTCGATGTATCAACCTCAGGCCAACCAGCACTGATTTGGCAGTGACAATAAGAATAAGGCCTCACCACTCAAGCAATGGCGGGGAAAACTTGAGTGAGCTCTATTCGGAAATTAAAAGCAGCTCGATTATTAGGAGAGGTGCGAAGGACGTCTGAACAATTTTCAATCAAACATTTAATGAACTAATTTATCAATGTGAGTTTTCTGTATTATTTATTATTTAATTTTGTGGAGAAATAAATTGCTGCATAAACGAATAAACATTAATTAAACAGGTGGCGTTAGGTAAGTTAGAACACGAAGCCCTCTACGGTAGTCCAAGAATACATATGATTGTAAAGGTATTAAAAGTCATAGCATGAAACCTCATCTTTTATTAAATTCCCTCCCGCTAGACCACAGAATGAATGTCATTTTTTGATGGGTGTCTTGCTATGTTTGTACTAGATATAAATTCTGTAGAAATACTTGTGTGAGTTATAATTAGTTGCCTATCTGTACCTAACAGATGTGTCTATTTCTATCAAAATTAGATATTTCAATTTAAATATTAATTTTCACTGAGTCTATTACCACCTACCCAAGTTCAAGTTCAATGTAATTTAGGAGTGTAAAGTCCTCTATCAACAGTCTGTGAACCCACAGGTATAAAAAGTAGTACAAGTAATTGTGTTCACATTTAGCCGGTACTTCGTCAATCAGGTACAATAGAAACGTTGCCTAACGACATGTACTAAGTGGTGAATTATCCAACATTATTTTTGTATTTGTGTGGGGTTTATGGTATCATACCTTGACCCTTTTACATACAATACTTTCTGCCCTCCAATGGTTACCCATTGCTAGGCAACGTTGGAACTGTAACCACTCGTTATGAGACTGCCAAAGGTGAGCTCTACTGGAAAACTGCTAAGGCCCGGCCTCATGGTGGGTCCAACGCACTACCGATAGAAGGTCTATGTGCCATTTCTTATTCCAGTCCCTTCCGTGTATATTCGACTCTCACCAACACCCATTCTAGTACGAACCCATTTCGTAATTTCAGTTGAATAGATTCACTTGCCAATTCAATCGATTAACAACACGAATGACATTAAAGAAAAACAGCGATAATATTTTATTTATCAGTACACTACAAATTAATGTAAATCTTTCATTTGCAGCGCCCAACGCTTAGCACGTTCCCCTTTCCCTGGGCGTCGTTGTGAATGTTTCGCCGCCACGGCTTGGTCGTTTTCATTGCTTCCCTGTAGGCTAACTGGGCCGGCGCGAATACTAGTGGATACGTTACGGCATTGCCTTCCTGGCATGCCGATAGCGCCACTTCCAAGCTGCGTATCTGGGTTTTTTTCGCTTGACCGAGCTGCTTTTCTTCCCCCCAACCACGCTGTGCGGCGGTCAATCGTTGATAAAGCGTTTTCGCCTTGGCAGGCTCCATTCATGATGCTCGAATTTTCTGGATTTTTCGAGTCATCTGGAGTAATTGACGGTGAAGCTCCGCGTTCGCCCTTCGCGACTTCACTAACTCTCCCCTTAGTATTTTGAATGGATCCATTTCTACGATTAGACTATTCATTAGCAAATGTTACATTTTTATCTATTGAATTCTCATTATTTATTGTTGCGTCAGCAATTATTATCGGTCTAAATATATCCGCTAACAAAAATCTACTAGGTATCTGTCTAATTGCACTATACAAATTGTCTTAGGTCAATGTTGTTATTATCTCAGTCTCGAAAGGTTAAATCTTTACCAGCATTCGATAATTAAAGAACTAAGATTTTAAATTCAACAATTTATTCCTAAAAAACATTTTTTCGTCGCATTGAATTTTGGCGACACGAGTTTGGATTTAATCGAGGACTTTCACGAGCATACGAATGTTCTTGGCGTTCTACAGGACTCCTGTCAGCGTCTCGCATATCCATGGGTAGCAATTTCCTTGGAATTACCATATCCATAGGTCTGGAAAGTTTCACCAACATCAGGTCGTCTAATTTGTAGGATATGCCATACGATGGGGCATATCCATCAGTACTTGGAATTCTTCCGGGAGCAATATCTGTATTTACCCTGACCAGGTGTCGTCTAGCCATTGCTACCTGCCAGTTTGTTTGTCTTTGCCGTTGTTCGAGGCGAGTCAAAATGAATTCTGCGCGTTGCCGGATTTCGCGGGCTGGGTTTCGGCCTGACTCCCTCTTGATCGCTATGTATGGGAGATCTGCTTCTCCATAGTCGTCCAGACGACCTTCTCTGGATTCCATCACGGGGGAAATCGAAAAGCCTGCGTCCCATATTGCTTGCCTGCATCTTGCGGCCGATCGTGGTGGAAAACTCACGGTGATCCGGGACGCATCAATCCAGGATTCGTCTATAACATACATTTCAATATACGGATTCTGGTATGATTCTAGTTTATTAAAAATTATGACTCTCGGGTAGAACTTTATCAGGCTTTTGGTTTGTCTAGTGATTGTCGTAATGTTGAGGATAATTAAGTCGCGTTCGATAGTAATATCCAATCAAGGGATCCTAGCGATTGGGTCTCATTCACTGTCATCCAGCTTGACTCTCGTGAGGTATTTATTGAACGGGTAGTCTAACGGGATCGTGGATGTTGTTTTCTCATCGAGGCTTGTCCGCATACGAATGTTAATTCTACTTATTATCTCCTATGCTTCGACTGTGTTCGAAAATTGTGGGGCTTATTGAATGCGTCAATCTCTCAGCCATGAATACTATAAGTATTGTACTAATTTAGTCCTTATGTAAATTTGGTTAATAATCAAGTATGCTACTCCATCCCTTGGTAAACATTACGTAAGTACTAATAAACTATTTGCATCAAAAATCAAAATTATATTAAGCATTTATAATTAATATTATGTGAGTACTAATAAACTATTGGCATCAAAGTCAGAATTATATTAAACATTTAAAATTAACATTATATGAGTAATAATAAACATTAATCATTGAAAACTCAATGTACAAAGTAAATGTCATTAGTGAACAATTGCAGTAATTCATTTCTCCAAAAAATAGAAATCCTTCTAAATATCTACCGATGGTCATGTGAATGAAAGGAATATCGTCATATGACGTCTAATTAACTCGCTTTATTAACTGATATAAGGAACTTCTCTCAACAAGTTTTGGTACGGAAAAATGTCATTTTCTAAGGTCAGTTAACTCATCTTTGTCCTGTGGTTATGACAATTGTAATTTCTTTCCGTGTGGTGAGATCCTCTCAGAATTATTCCTCGTCTTGGCTTAGTCCGTTTCCGTTAAGTCATTACATAGAATTTTGTGGACAAGGGTTAACGAATTTTTATAGAATAACATAAATTTACCCTCTTGTCGGCTTGCTCTTCTCTCCACTGGCTCTTCCTTCGATCCTTCCTCTCGTAGTTGAGGGTGACGATCCTTCTTCATAGTCGGGGCTGCATGTGCCTGTCGTTCTGGTGCATACATTTTATTTGGTTTTTTGTGGAATTAATAGTTAACCAATGCGGCTAGTTACTTATATAGTCCTACACGTCAACACACTTATCGGTTGGAGCGATTTTTCTGTCCACAGAGACGTGGCATATTTAATTATTTCTATCTCGTGATCAGTGTGCAAAATTATTTTCTAACCTTTTGATGTGGCATAGCCTGTTCGTCGCTGGTTCAATGACTAGGTGTTGATTATTCATTATTGACGTGTCTAATTCATACTCATTTGTGCGATCGGTTGAATGTGATATTGATTTAGTTATTATGGATTTATTCACTGTGATCATATCATCTTGCTCCTTTGCTTATTCTCTTGAGGACAAATTCCAGAAAGTGATTTTCTACGTTTAATTGGTAACTTATGTTCGTCAAGTTTCTCGTTAGAACGGTTTACTATCACGATCTTTGGTGCTATCACATCTGATACGACGTCTCTGCACTTAAAACTTCAGAGTACGATCAATAACTACGATCCTACGATGTCGAGTTATGGTATGGTGGATGGGTAAATCCATGAATGGAGTTCAACAACTGTATCATACCGAGTATGCTGTCCAGCCGATAAGATTTCTCAATCCTAGTGCTCCTCTTTCATGAACGATCCTTTAGTTTAATTATTTCGTGTGGTGTAGATTATCATTGTTATGGTTTCAATTGTACACACTATCTCTTTTTTCTATCCTCGAATTATTTCAGTGGGGTTTTGTTGTCAAATTTGGGGTAGAAGGTGTTGGGGTGTATTTTAATTTATATCAATTATATTTTGGATGTAAATTGGCTAGGTCTTTTCCCACGTTGTTTATAGCTTATGTCGAAGCGTGGTCAATTAATTAACTACAATACTCTCACAGTGATCATTAGAAAAAGCTTTCTCTAAACCAAATTTCCAATGTCATGATGTTACGTTAACCTTATCCTCGTGGTTTTTAAATGGTTATGTTCTATTCAATATCATAATTACGAAGGGTTTTAGTTTATTGCCAAATTCTCCTACGTATTTTAAATAGTAGCCTTGTTGGAATTAGAGCTCTCAATTTAATACTTCATTTTAGTTTAGTTAAATTTTTAATTTCTTTGAATATGAATATTGTCGGTAGAAGAATTTTCAGCTTAGAAGTCCAATTTTAGGTTATTGATTTCATGAGTTATCGTCGACTTAGATATTATCGTTATTAGCGCTCTCAATTTAGCGTCTCAATTTTAAAGTTATTTATTCATTTTTTACGCAAATACTATCGTTATTAAGGACTCTCAATGTTAACTTCCAATTTTTAGGGTTATTTAATTTGATTTAACTTCATCATAAAGATTATCGCTAGTAAAATTCTAAATTTTGCGTTCCAGCTTTGAACTTATTTATTTCAATTTTATTTCAGCTTAAATATTGACGTTATTAGAAATCTCGATTTAGTGGGCTAATTTTTAGGATTATTTTATTTGATTAAATTTACGACATAAACATTATCGTTAACAAAATGCTCAAATTGTTTTAAGATTTATTTTCGACGTAACAACGATTCTCGACTCTTTCCCACACTCCCTTCCCTTATTTGATCTTAGAGTTGGATATGTCAATATTAGGATTTTATGAGTGCCCCCTGGACTACTCGGTGTACGTGAGTTTGAGCCGATGAGTTATAAGATTTTAGGTCGATTTTTCAAAAAACTGGATGAGGAAAGAGCAATCAAAAGACTACCCTTTCCTCTTCCAACTTTCCCTATAAACGGAATATATTGACGTTTAGGTTCCTGCGTACGCACGCCGGAACCTTCACGGGCACGAAATATTGGCGGATGAACCGCATTAACACATCTCGATAGTTATGTTGTATTTTAATAACTTGCGGTGATGTTTCGGCTGTGGGCCGGAAAAATTTCGACATAACATATTTTTTTCGAATCATATATTTTCATCATATTGGTACAGCATAGTTGACTGTTAGCATACATAAAAATATTTCCCCATACATGCGTCAAGTAGAGCTTACTTGAAGTTGCTTGAACGCCGTATGGAAAAATGGTCGATAGTTGTCCACTTGAACTGATTCACAAAAGTTTATCCACTTTAAATTTGTGTCTATAATAGGACTCCAAGTTAATGGTTTAAAGTCGAGTTAAAATTCTGTGAAAATGAGTTGGTATATATACCTGTTCTGTGACCCTGACCTTGCGTGTTAAATTTAGTGCGATAAAACAAAATTTGACCTTGAAGTTATTTGTATAATCTAACTCTAATTTTTATTATTTTCTTGGTTTAGTTTGACATTTCAATTCTTTAATTTTTAATTGAATTATTTCCAACTAAAATAATTTAATTTTACTTCCACTTTTCATTAATTCTTGCTTTTTTAAATAAATTGTCAATTTTTGGTCAAATTTTCTATGTTCTTTTGTTATTTCTATGTTTATTTCATGCTGATCTTGGTGCATCTTGTTATTATTTAATTTATTGTTATGTTTTCGATTTTATATTTTAATTATGTCTTTCTCGGATTTTAAGGGTTTAACTTGATGTTTTTAGGGGTCTGATTTTAAATCTGCCTGTTATATTTGCGTGTTATTTCCAATTCATTTAAACAAAACTTAGTGCTGGCCAAACATGTGGGTTGCGTTGGTCTAGGGGCAACCTAGTGATAGAACTCTGTGACCCATCAAATGACAAATTATATAACTGATTAAACCAAAATTTGTTTTAAATATTTAGTTGTGATATTATTATTAATATTAAAAAGTTATGTACATTACATAAAATTTTTTAGAAAAACTAGTCTGACGGTTAAAATATCATTTAAATGATGAAACTGTTTAAGAAAAATAAAGAATAACTACCTATAAAAATTTAATATTAAAATGTAGTAAAAACATAATTTAAAATAAAATAAAATATAATAAATGAACTTTGGAAAGAAAAAAACACTATAGCTACAATTTTTTAAAAATTCATTTGTTTTATTAAAGTTTAGTTTACAAACACGTCGCCATTAATTAAAAATCTTAATTGATTTTTTATTAACTTTAATGTCATCGGCGGTTTATTTTAAATTTAAAGCTTCTATTAAGCAGTATACTATACCATTTGATGGCTCGGCTATTTCAGTTAAAGATTTGAGAAGTGCGATAAGATTATCTTGTGGACTAAAATCAACTGATTTTGAATTGCAAATTCTCGATAAACAAGGAAAAGGTAAAGTTTTAATGTTAATTTTATAGTTAAGAAAATAAATTTAATAGAGTATTCAAAAGAAGATGATCTAATCCCAAAATTTAGTGACTTGATTGTTAGGCGTCTACCTAAAGCTAATGATATGCCTAGGAAAAAGATTGCGTATAGTTTTTATTAGCAATTAAAATTTATTTATTTATCTATTAAGAAATCCTGAAGATATGACTCGAAGGGATCCGTATAAAGCTGTATAAATTTTTTGATTTAGGAAATCTATTTATATTTTTACAGATTAATTCACTTCCGAAAATAAATCCTTACAGTAATGTGAGAATTAATTTTCTTTGTTAAATTTTTAAATGATGGTAGTCAATAAATTTAGCAAAGTCTAATATTCCAGACGATGAAAAGATTGACATTATGGCTAAAAGATGCTCAGAGGAATACTCAGAAAAGAAGTAATTACTAGTTTATCAAAAATAATTTTATAATATTTTATTGTCAAAGTTAATTTTATAAATATGTTTAATTTGTTCTGAAAAGAAGGTTTTTAATAAAATAAATTTGTTAAAAAACAATTTAATATAGTATGTAAAATTTAGTTTATAATTAATTTAATTTTAGCTTTCTTGTCAAATCTAAGCCATATGGAATACCACCTGCATCTTATGTATGTAACAAATGCCATCAAGGTGGCCATTGGATTCACGAGTGTCCAGGCTTACGTGATAAAGACGGTCGACTGCTTGATTTTAAATCCGTTAAACGTCCAACTGGAATACCACAAGATTTCTTATTGGAAGTTTCTCCGGGAACTCCAGGAGCTTATCTGACAAAGGAGGGCAAATATATGGTTCCAATTAAAGATGCGTACGTGAACAGTTGAAATTCCATGTCATGTTTTATCGAGCCTATTTTCAGCGAGGCATATGCAATGGGTAAAAAAGAAAAGAGACCATTTTCAATAGAAGAAAACCCTCCTTATGTTCCTAAAGATCAAGAATTTCCATCGAAAATTAAATGTTCTCTTTGTTGTAAATTACTTGAGAATCCGACTTGTGCGCCGTGCTGTTCATCGGTTTATTGTGAAAAATGTATTACTGATTATTTGTATGATCCCGAAGTTAATGGTTCACGAAAATGTCCGAATTGTCAATCACTTATCGAGCATCACACATCTCTCATTGAACATGAGTTGTTGCGTCAATTAATTCAATGTTGGAAAGCTAATTTGTTAACCAAAGAAATCGTCGATAGTTGCGTAACTACGCTGAACCATTCTTCCAATAAAAAAACTGAACTTAATGAAGTAAATTGTGCATTTAGAATTTCTTTTCAATACTTCACGCAACAAGTTTTCAATAAATATTTTTTTGCCTTTAACGAAACCACACGATACAAGAAAGTTGATTGTCGGGGAATCTTGTTATAGTTTTCTTTATTATTTATAATTTTATGAGTTATTTTAATATTCGTTGCGTCTAGTATTGTTTTTTCAAGAGTTCAATTATTTTATCATTGTTAAGATTTTATGATTTTTGTCTACAAATATATTTTTGAAATTTTTCTACCAGTCGTATAATTTTAATTATATGAAAAAGGTGGTTGTTTGTATTTTGCGTATGTCTGGCTGCGTTATTTTGCGTGCGTTATCCGTTGTCTGTGTGTAGCTTTGTGTTAATTTACTGTTTGACACTATCAGTTTATCAAATGTTATTAAAATACTTTCTGTTTTCGTTAATTGTAAATCGTTTAAACGTAGATTATTGAATCCTATTCCGTAATGTGTTTATGAGCTAATGTGAATTTTTTTGGTTGTAGCGACATTGCCGCCTCAATGAGTTAAATTAATTAGGGTAATTGATATTAATAAAATTTGTTTGGAACCGCTAGGGATTGTAAGCTTATCAGATGGGGTTGCGTAATTTGGAAGTGATTGAATTGTGTGATTGTGTTTATCAGGCGGCATTTTTATATTTCTATAATAATATCGTTTGCTATTTAGGATTCTAGTAAATCTCCTGATATGAAATATGAATCAGCTAACACGGACGTTGACAGTCTATCGAATAAAGCAGAAACCGAAAAGGTGAATTACTGTTCATATGTTTTCATTTTTATAATATTATTTAAAGGTTTTTGTTAATAACAGACGGGTATTGAAACCTAAAACAGTCAGCCTTATTCGAACTGATTCACCAAGTAATATCAAACCTTCTACTCCAGATAAACAGAACAATGCTGAAAACAAGATTGATGCTATAAATATCATAGACCCTGTTAAAAGTATAGAAAATGAAGTAAAATCAGAAAAAATTGTCAACAATAATCTTAATGATATCGACGTTAACGATTTAATATTTGAAAAAGTTCAAGATTTTGAAGGAGTCGAAGAAAATAATGTTGAAAAACATGAGAATGTTGTAGATTCTGAAAAGAATATTGGTCAGAAATCAATTAATGATCAGAATTTAAAAATAGAAACCGTAGTTAAACGAAATGATAATGGAATTAAAAACTCATTGGATAGAAAAGTCGATACAGTAAAAGGAAACTCCAGCTCACATAATTCCAGAATGGATAATATGAAAGGGCATATAGGCAATGATTTGTCATCGATGCATCAACCTTTCAGTACAATAATGAATCCTGGAGTGGATACCACAACTCATTTAATAAATCATTTCCCTACAACAACTCATTTAGCTACTTCGGTTCAACAACAATTCCTTAACAATCCAATTCATATGAACACTTTAGAACCATTGCAGTGGCCTTTGATTAACTCAATGTATAATAACTTGCCTTTACACTCAATGTTTGGAGCTACTCTTAACCCGACTACTAACACATCCAACTGGATAAATAATGGAATTAATATTCCCCCACCTCCGATAAGTAATTCTAGAATTCTTACAAAGGAAGAATTTTATGAGCGGCAGCGAAAACTAAGAGCAGAAAAGTAAGTCCAATAAATCTTGATTGACTTATAGTAATTTTTAGAATGAAGCAGAAATATCGTGAGAATTCTAAATCTCCATCAGGTAGTCAATCACCAAGGAAACATAAATCTCGATCGAAGTATCGTGATTATAAAGATAAATACGAAAAGAAATATAATTTAAACAGACAGTACAAAGTTCCTTATCCAGATAATAAACATCGTGACAGTAAGGATGAATATGATGAAAGAGAATCGAGATCCAGACATCGTCGATCAAATTATCATTCCCCAAAAGATCGCGGATCTTTTAAATCTGATTTTTCTAATTCAGATATAAAAGCCATAGATCCAAAGCTAATGGAAGATTCTATAAATACATTTCTCAAGTAAGATTTAATGATTTATGTTTATTGATTGATTAATTAATAATTTATTAAGGTATTTAACAGTGAATCCTGATGACAAGCGAGATTCGGTTAATGAGAAAAGCCATGAAGATAATTCCTCGAGATATCATACAAGTGAATATCGATCCAATAAGAACAATCGTAGTTCTAAATCGAAATTAATTTCCGAGGATAAACCACGTGTCTCAAGAGTTCTGAGTCGTAGTCGAAGTGTTCCAAAGATATCGAGAGATCGCATGGAAGATAATCAGAGATCGATGATAAATACTACCAAACAACATGCAAATAATCCGAGAAATGATGACATTTGTTATCCGGAGCAGAAATTAGAGATTAAAAAAGAAGTTATCCCAAACAAATTAGCAAAATATCACACAGGGGTTAGTGCAATCGTTCCAGCAGAGAATAACATATACATGTACGATAAGTGTGATACTGTATCACTCCCTGCACCGAAACCGGGAACTTTAATGAAAGAGAAAAAAACGAAAAAGTTATTTTTTTCAAGTTAAGTTTCCTTAATATATATCATCGATTTGCTTTCTAGATCAAAACATCGAGATCATTCCGATGACGATGACACTAAACGAAAAAGGAAACATAAAAAACATAAGCATAAAAAAGTCAAGAAAATTAAAAAAGAGAAAAAAGATGATTAATATTGGTCTTTCTTATTGTCATAATTGTATTGTTGAATAAAATTGTAAATATTTCTCTTGTGTATTTAGCAGATGCTTCTATTTAGTGCTGATTAACTAGTTATAATTTATTGTTGTGTAATATATCAGGTGATGATGCAATTAATCAGATTTTCAATAAATTGTAAACATGCTTATTTTTGAATTTGAGTGATAAATATTTTCATTTTAGCTTGTTTTAAATTCAAACTATTTGGCAGCTTTATGCAAAGATTAAAGCGATAATTCTGACTTGGTGTAATGTCTTATTGAATTATTTGTTGAATCAAATACATTTACGCAATTATTATTTGTGCAGCGGAATTAAAAAAATATGATAACTATCTTGAATTATATGTAGTTTAATAAATTTAATAAATGTTTCCAAAGCATCTATTAGTTCAGGGGTTAGCAGGCTTTTTTGATGGCGGCCCGCATTATTAATTTATCTTTTTAGTAAGCAGGTTTTATCAATATTACAACAAATAGCCGTTTCAAGACTTTCTGGAATGCTATTGAAATCGAGTGTTATGACTATTAATTAAAATTAAAAGGTTCTATTTAGGGAATCCAATGCCGGTGACATAGTAACTCAACAGCTAATTTTACCGGCAAATGTGCTGCGATTGTGATTGAAACTGTTTCAAAATCGGCATCAGTAAAATTTATACCATGTTTTAAATCTATCTTTGATTTTTGAATGCGTGATTTTAATTTGTGAAAACGTTCGAGCATTGCATATAGACCATTTCATCTAGTCTTGGAATCTAAGATTAAGCAATAATCGTTGCCAAATTCGAGATTTACATAATTATGTAGTGTCTCATTTTTTGTTAGTGAACGATTAAATATTTTCACAATTTTTCTGAGTTTTAGTATAAGCGGACCAAGTTAGCGGACCTGTCCCTGTATTTCAAAATAAGAAAAATTATTTTTAAAATTAATTGGAGTTAATATGTAAACTTCTGAAGCTATAGAAATTTTATGAACACAGTACTACGACATATTATGATGACGTTGAAAATATCTGGCATCACTCACTTGACAATGAGCTTTGAGCAACCATTTTTGTTGAATGAAGAGTTTATTCAAATTGTTGAGGATACCTAAATAATAGAGTAAAATAATTAATAAACATGTAAAATGATTGGGGGAAACAATCATAAGTGATTAAGATGTAGTTCTGGAGATTAATAGAAAGTGAATGAAAAAGAAATGTCGAATAACGAGAAGGGAATAAGAGAAAATCAATAAAAACAGACAATTAAATAAAAGAAGGTCATTTATAATTAACAAGTGCAAATTTAGGAAAAGAAAAAGAAAATTTGCACGTTATTTCGAAAGCTCTTTCAAGATATGGGAGGAAATGTTGTTTGGGAATCCGAGAAAGGACACCTCTAAAAATGATGTATCTGGACAGCTGTCAGTGATTATGGCGGCCCAAAAGGAATTAGCGTTAAAAGATATCAGAAATTCTATTCGACATCATTAAGTGTTATTGGATGATGGAGTATAAAAAGGAAGCGCGATAGAAATCAAACACAAAAAATATAAGACAAAAATTGCAGAAGACAAAGAAAGACAAAAAAAAATTAAAGAGAAATTTGTAACAGAAATTAAGCAAGGTCAAAGCAAAGCAAAGCAACTAAATCAGAGTTACCGATCTCAGAAACCCACCACAGTAGTCAAGTGATTGTAAAGCCAATTGATCCGAAAAGAGCTATTCTTCCCGAAGGGTCGTAATAAGCACCAAATTGTGATTGATTGATAATTCGTTGTGTCATTTTAAAGTGGAGATAAAGTGTATTAATAAATAAAGTTTATATCGTTAGGAGTTCATTACTGTTGTTTAAAAGCACGCTTGGAGTCAAATTGACAATAATTTCTATTCGAATTTACCGACAACCCCAACAAAATTATGTTTGAGACATTGGATTCATCAGCTATGTATGTGACAATTCAAGTGGTTTTTTCTTTGTATGTACTTTGGTGTGCAACAGTTATTGTCTTTGAGTCTGGAAATGGAGTATGAAATACTGTACTAATTTATGAAGGTTTTTGTGTTATCTATTGAAATTTGCAAAATGAATTAAGTTGAAAAAGATTTGACAGATTATTTGATGAAAATCCTAAAAGAACGAGTTTACAGTTTTACAACTACTACTGAAAGAAATTTGTAAAAGATAATAATAATAACAATAATAATAACAATAATAATAATAATAATAATAATAATAATAATAATAATAATAATAATAATAATAATAATAATAATAATAATAATAATAATAATAATAATAATAATAATAATTATAGAAGCGGTAAATAAACAATATTATTTTTCAAAACAGGTATATGTTGTGATGTAAACAACCAATTTACAATATAAAATCAAGACTTGAGAATTACAATCTGTTACAGTTACTACCGATATTGAATGATCTGTTAATTTATTCGAGTTATCAACGAAACAAACTTTGTATATGAAACTCAAATATTCCAAGCGGTGAGGAACGTGTGAATATATTGGCACTTGGAAAAATGTTCATACTCAGTATAAAATCATTGAGCAATCAAGATTCTGTTAATGAAACTTTAACAGCTATCAAATCACAGATTTATGACGGGTTTTTAGAGTTTTTACGAAGTCTTTTACAATTTTCAAAGTATTTTATAGGCCTGTGTCTGTTGGCTTTCTATATATTTATGTTTCAAAACCCTTAGCCGTTCTTTTTAATAATAAATCAAAAAGGGAAGAAATGAATTAATTTCTTCTTTCATTGTGAACTTAATATATGATCAATCATATAATTTAATAAAAGGAACAACATCATCAGAAATAAAAATACTAAAAAGATATCATCAACATAAAGTTTATTTAACATATGAATTCTTTTTCTCTAATTTTGAAAGAAAAATTGATGCAAGGGTTATTATTAAAGGTGATCCCGTAGATACTCCATAAACTTGTTGATACCATTTTTTATTTAAAAGAAACGCAACATAAGAAGTGGCAAACCTCAAAAAATCACGAAAGGCAACTTCGTATAATGTCTGATCCGTCAAAATGTTCTCTTTCCACAAATCACAACTAAGATCGATAATATCATTTAATGGAACATTTGTAAACAAACTAGCTAATTTAAAGGACCAAAAATTTGCTTTGTTATAAAATCAACAAATTCAAATGAATCTCCACACTCATATTCCTTAAATATCAATGATTTTAACAATAAATCATTACTATATCTAATACTATGTTTTGGTCCAAATTTCAAAACGTTCATTTCATCGAAATTAAGATCTATGTCACTATGATTAACAACTGTATTCTGAATATTAAATTTATATTATTTTTTTATTTTGTGTGTAGAAATTTTATCAATTAACCATTTACAAGGTAAATTAATAACCATTTTTATACATAAACCAAAACAATAATTACCAATTATATCATACACCATTAACCGTATCATGATAGCTATGCGGCTATTTTATCGTCTAATCTTCTCTAAATCAAGGGTCCATTAAAACATCTTAAAATGTTACTTTAGAACATCACAATTTGAGAGGCAATCATATAAATGTTTCTTGTAAATAAACTAAGGGATGATTTTATCTTCAAGACATATTGCCAAAAACCATATAACAAGTTCTTTTTTCCACAAACACGAAAAAGCCTTCAAATATTTTCATAAAATGTCAAAGAATCTGGAAATGATATATATATATATAGGGTTATAATAAAAAAAGTGGTTAAAACAGTCTTGTTTTGCCATTTGATTGTAGTTTCATTAAAATATTTAAGATTTGTCAGGAAAAGGTTGCGCGCAAAAGTGTTTGAATATTGGAAGCAACGAATATTGGAAAATATACATATTAAAATATTAAATATTGGTTTAAAATCATTAAATCATTCTTTATAATGAAATCATTAATGGTACCGTGTTTCCCGAAAATAAGACATCCCCCGAAAATAAGCCCTAGTTAAAATAATGTTTAAAAAAGAATTCGTTAAAAATGATATTGATATATATTTAACTTCTTATAAATAATTGTTTGGCAGTCTAAACTGAGCGACAGCGCAGATACAACGTTTATGTATTTTATTTTTGTAAGTCGGATTATTTTTTCATACGTAATTTTATTTTTTATAAAGTGAATAATTTTTAACCCAAGTTAAGATGAGTACAAAGCGAAAGAGCTATTCCGTTGAGTACAAAAAAGGAATTGCGGAAGACTCCAGGGGCGTAAATCTTGTAGCCTTTTGTAAAGAGAAGATGTTGGATCTACTTATGGTTCGTAAATGGCGTGCAGACTACTATTACTTGTGCCAAATTGTAGACCAAGGAAATGAGAAAAAACGCAAAGTTGGATCAGGTCGGCAGCGGTTATTTTCTGAGTTGGAAGAATGCATTTGGGAATGGATTGCTGACAGGCTTTGGTTGTGCGCAGGGCTGATATTCAAAAATTTGCCCTTGAAACGGAAATTGAATTTGGTATATTCACAGAAGAATTTAAAGCATCGAAACACTGGCTAGACAACTTCCTTCAAAGACATGAACTGTCTCTAAGGAGATCAACAACATTGTTTAAGCTGGAAGACAATGAAGTTGTTAAACGTGCACTTGCGTTTAAGCGTTTTGTTGATGTCATCGATTTTTCGAAATATGAACTCTCCAACATGATTGCTATGGATGAAACTGCGGTATTCCTAGGCCAAGGAGCTCAAACGACGGTTGACCACAAGGGTTCCTCTTCAATTTACGTTTCTTCTAGCGGTTACGATAGTGTACGTGTTACCTGTATTTTAGCGATTCATCTAGATGGCAAGAAAGTATCGCCTTTTCTAATCACTAAAGGTAAAAAAGACCAGATTCAACGCATTTCAGGAATTTATGTAATTGAAAGCGAAAAAGCATGGTTCACTCAAGCAGTTATAAGAAAGTGGGTTGATTTTATACTGCCACCATTGTTGAGGGGTCGAAATAGAGGTTTACTAGTTTGGGATTCAGCCAGTACTCACCGCGCTAAAGACATGAAAAACTTTCTTGCTGAGAGGAGGATTGATCAAATAATGATTCCGGCAGGAATGACTGGTTACCTCCAGACACTTGACATTGCAATAAACAAGCCATTTAAGGATCATTTGCGGATAGAAATAAATGATTATTTTGAAAACAGAATGGTGAGAAATCATCGAGGTAATTTTGTAAAACCAGGGTTTCAAGAAGTTGTGAATTGGATAAAAAATTCATGGGATAAAATAACTGATAGTTGTGTTTCTAATGCATGGGATAAAATAACTGATAGTTGTGTTTCTAATGCACTAAAAACAGGCTACTTAGACAAGAAGTATATATTTAACGACAACTATATTGCAAGACATGAGAGATTCGGGCCAATGATTCAACAGGAAATAAATTTGGAAGAAAATTAGAACAGAAATCAGAATTTGATTTATGACGATGTTCCAGAAGAAGATGACATGATTGTAAATGAATAAATTTTAGTTTCTGTATTCTGTGTAAAATAAATAAATATTAAATAAAAATTTATAAATTCATTTTTATTTTTGTCTCCCCCGAAAATAAGCCCTGGTGCATATTTTGGACCAAAAAAGAAAGTAAGACAGTGTCTTATTTTTGGGGAAACACGGTATCAAAAGAAATTGTGAACAAGAATTTCAAAGTATGGACAAGAAATTAGTTTCCACCAGCAATGAAACTAAAATAAAAAATTGAAATTGGCGCAGCAGAGAAGAGTTTGAGTGAATTTGTTAAACTTCCTTTGATGAAGGATGTTATTGGAAGATTATTGTTTTTTTATGAAGTCAAAAAGCAAAGACACTCAAGAATAAGTCAAATATGCGATGAGTTATAGTGATTGTGTAGTAATTTTTTCCCCGTCGTTCATCAAGCAAGTCGTATCAGTTAAGATCGAAAAGCGTTTGATCAAATAGACAAAAATAGAGGAAATATTCAATGCTTGATGATGACTTGGCAATAATCAACAGAAAATGAAGCCAACTTTCCAAAAAGTATCAAGATTGCAGCCATTCTGTATTCAATGGGTTTAGATAGACCAAGTTGCATTAGTCAAACCTTTTTGGATTTATCAAGACTTCGAATGTATGAGATTCAAGATCTAGGATTAGCTAAATATCGAAATCAGTTCAATCGCAGTACCAACATTGTTACAGGAGGTACATATTCCTTCTTCTTAGATATAAAAAAACCGCTAATTAGATAAACTTTTACCTGAAATGATTTCAGATAATCTACTGAATACATCTAATTATGATATAACTCAACTATTGTATAGAAAATATAAAGACGAAACAAGGGTTTTAGTTACAAAGAGTGGATTTTTTTCTTACCAAAATATTACAGTTTATTAAGTAATAATTGTATAACAAAAGCAAAAGGGGTAACATTGAAAGATACCGACATAAAACATCAGTCTTATCTTGATTGCTACAATAGAATAGAAATACCTAAGCTGTTTCAATTTTGAGTTGGTACCAGCGACCATTGCCTTTATAGTTTCAAAATAACTAAAGTTGCACTTACAAATAATGACTATTAAAGGGTTTGGGTAGAAAAAAATGAAAGTCTGGCATATGGTTATAAGTAGATGTTAGAGACCATGACCATTTTACAGGAAAATAAATTACTCCTGACTGAAAAAGTTGTAATTTAATAGGGTCATAAAATAATTATTACCTGTAATTTTATGACTTACATCATATCCTCAAGTATGGAATAAATCAACTTACCGATTTGGAACTTATCTTATATTCCAAATTCTTATCCCTTATTGTATATGTTGGTAAGCTTAGAATACGTTTCATCGATTCTTATAATTTATTTACGAGTGATGGAAGTTGAATATGAGAAACCTCAGTAATTTGGACTGAAACTAAATGTGTGAATTTACTTAACTATATGATGGTATACTTGAAACTTTATTGCTTTCTTTTAGCTGACTTTTTTCAACAACTTCGGGGGAAATCTATAAATTATAATACATTAGAGTCATTGAATTATTTTGATATACGGGGATGTCTTGAAGTTCTGCGTTAATAACTTTAGATAAACTCATTGAACTATGGCAAGACATGGAAATTTATAATTTCTATGAAGGTGGTATTCCCGAGGGTCTTACTTTTGTAATTAAGCACTTTGTAAAAACTACTGTTGGGCTATAAGCCATAATTTAAACAAAAATGAGAAAATTGTGTAAATTAAAACAAAATAATTAATGTCGTTTGAAAATTATCAATATGGCTTCTGTAACATAAGCACGCACCGCAAGCAGAAATCAAAAATAAAATAAAACATATTAAATAAAGCAAAATAAAATCATAACAAAATTAAATAAAACGAATATTAATTAAAATCACTGAAAAGCCTACAGATGCAGAAAGAAACACAAAACCAAAACATAAAACCGCCAAAACCTTGCAAAAGAAGGTTTAGAAAATACATAGGCGGAAGGGGCGACCAAAAATTTAAATATCAAAAGGTAAAAAGAGAAACAATCAAACAGAATGGTTAAATAAAAAAAAATAAAAAATTAAGAAAATAATATCAAAAAATAGAGAAAAATAAGGAGAAAAATAAAGAGAAAAATAAGGAGAAAAATAAAATATTTAAAATAAAATAAAAGCAATAAAACCCCCCGAAAAATAGTCAAAAAGGCTCGAAATTCTCTGATTGGTCGCACCCAGGTATGAAAACACTATATATACAGTAGTCATTTTCATAATTTTAGACACAAAAATTTTTTTTAGACAAAAATATTTTAACATTTGTTGAGACAAAAATTTGTTTAGACAATTTTTATGCCAACTTATGACAATTTTTCAAATTTGGATGCTTGACCGACAAACTTGTGGATTGTAAGTATTGTTATCTTGTACAAATATATTTTTCGAAGTTAATGTTTTGTTTATTTTAACTTATTCTGGATGGCCGCGATGTTTTTAG
This sequence comes from Schmidtea mediterranea, assembly GCA_022537955.1. Taxonomy (NCBI): domain Eukaryota; kingdom Metazoa; phylum Platyhelminthes; order Tricladida; family Dugesiidae; genus Schmidtea; species Schmidtea mediterranea. Next base: position 70,930,225 of record CM039680.1, read on the forward strand.
CATCGCTTGGCAGGTTCCTCTAAATTATTTATATTCATTTTATATATATAATAAATCAGTGGAAAATGGTAAATCGGTTTTCAATTCCCTCAGTTGAGTTTGAGGGACGTTGATGTGTCGATTTATCGCCTTCTACCCCTCGATATCTGCTGGGACAGGTCAGCTTTGTACTGATCTCGAAAGCAGGACTTTGCTGGACTTCACGGCGGCGTTCATGAAGGGTGGACGGAGCGGTAAGATGATAAAATGTGGGAATATCGACAGAGTTAAAGGGACAACATCATTATATGTTTAAATAGGAAAATTGAATTTTTATTTAACTCCTACCGATTATTATATTATCAAGGGTACGACTAGTGATACAAATTTTGGTCAGCAAAAGTAAAAAGTAGGGTTAGATCATGTACATTGTTTGATAATCATCACGGTGGAAATTAAAATAAAATGATACATTTATGCACAGATCTGTGAAATGATAATATAGAGATGTACGAGCGGTGGTAATTGTGGCGACCATAGAAATGCAAATGAGTTGTTGAACTAAAATAGGTACATTATAAAAATGCATTCATTTCAATTTGCCGTAGTCTAATATTTGTATGAAACAAGGAATTTTCCATAAAATAAGGGCGGAACGCTGCCAAAATTTTTGAAAGATATTTTAATAAATAAAGAGTAACAACGAAAAATTGATATAGGAATTGTATAAATAGATGAGTATGGACAAGGGTATAGATAGAAAGAGACGTAAGACCTTCCATCGGCAGTCAGGAACCCAAAAGTGAAAATATCATGAGGAGTAGTTCTAGAAATGGAGCTCACCTGCTCATGAATTTTCAGCTCCTATATACAGTACCAACACGAGCTTGCTCATGGGTATATAGTGGTATGATTAAAATTGTGGGGCGTCTGGGTGAGACATCATAGACCTTAGAAAAAGAAGGCATTTTGATCTAAGCAAATAAGTTTGAATAAACTTTGCACAGCTTTAAACAAACTAATTTCACCCAGTACACCAACACTGCTGAAAATACAATATTACTTTATATTGATATTAATAATCTTTAGAGTTGAGCTTTAAGTCAACCATTACTTTGTGGAGAGTTTAGATGGATACCTGAAAGTTTTGAGAATATCTTGCCTGAATTTATGTCTTTGAACCCTGAGTCATTGTCTTTTGGTTATATGCTTGAAATAAATCTCGAAATATTTTCCGAGCTTCATGATAAGTTGGATGATTTCCCTATTACTGCCAAAAAATGAAACCTGTAGGGTCTAAAGTGGAAAAATTGTTGTTGACTGATTATCCAAAAAAGAATTATATTATTCATTAGAGGTTGTTGAAATTGTACTTGATTCTTTGTGCTAAGGTCACACATGTAAATAGAGCTATAAGAGACAAATAGACTCCTATTATTAAAAAATATATAGACACAAATACAGAATTAAGAGCAAAAAGTAAAAATACATTAAATAAAAATTAATGTAAGCTCATAAATATTAGTATGTACGAAAAAACCGTCGAAAACCTGAAAAAAAGAATGAATTAAAGATTATGTAATACAGAAAAGAAGACACTTTCAAAGAAGTATCAAAATTGCTGATGATTTAATTGCTGCTATATTAAATACTGACTCGGTATGTTTAGATAGATCTAGCTATATTGATAAAATGTTCCTAGATTTATCTAAATTAAGAATGTATGAGCTTCAGTATATGGAATTGGAAAATATTGTACAAAGTTTAATTGCAGTATCAATATTGTAGATGGGAATGCCAATTCTTTCTCCTTGAAAATAAAGCATTGTAAATTGGACATAGTTTTGGCTGAAATAGTTAAAGATGATCTTTTGAATACCTCAAATTATCCGACTGATCATCCTCTTTGTTCGAAAAAACATGACTCTGTCATAGGTAAATTTAAGACAAAAGCAAGAGTGAAGGGTATGATGAGTGAGTGTTTCTCAGATAAAAGTGCTAAAGCTTGTTACATTAAAATGCCTAAAAGCTAAGGTTGTAACATTGAAACACCGAGTTTACCTATTAATCATAGTAGTGTCATAATTGGGAAACCGGACAGCCCAGTCTGGATATGCGAGAAACAGGCAAGACACTCTCAAACCAGCCTCAACACCTCAACTTTTCCCAATTTCTAAATTTCCCAATTTTCTAAATTTCCAAATTTTCAAATTATCCTAATTTTTAATTTTCACAATTTGCCAACTTTCAAAATTTCAAAATTTAATAACAGGGATAGAAGAATACATGCCAATTTTCTAATTCTCTACCTTATGCATAGGTTTGCCCAATTATGACACTACTTTAACTTAATAATTTCAAAAATTTCAAAAATTTCAAAAATTTCAAAAATTTAATAATTTTAAAAAATTTAATTTTAATAAATCTCAATTTTAAAAATATGGTAAAACGAGAGAAATATATTTGTAAATTTTGCATCAAGGAAATTTCAAAGACTCACAAAGCTAAACATGAAAAAACTAAAATTCATAAAAAAATAGTTTAATGTTCAGAAAAATAAAATTATACTATATAAAAAAATCTTTAAAAAATGAAAACTACTCTGAAAAAAAAGATTTTGAAAGATGAAGATTGTGGATTTCTTTTTCTATGTATAGAATGTGATAAAAGGTTTAAGAATATTCAAGTTTTTAAGTATCATGACAGAAGTAGAGAACATTTAATAAATATAAAAGGTTTAAATGAATCAAACTGTATAGAATGTGATAAATGTGGTGGATTATATTTAAAATCAGGTTATGATTCTCATTATAAAGCATGTAAAGGTTTACGTAAAGTTAAAAGATTAGGAGAAAGAGAGAAATTTCGTATTAAAAATAAAGAATTTGAAGATCAAGAAATAAAACAACAAGAATTATACAAAGAGGAAATTGAGAAAAATGGATTAGATGCAGTTCGATAAATATATTTTATTCAACAAAGATAAAATTATGGAAGAAATAAATATTGCAATGAAAAAGTTTCGTCACATTAAATTCCGTGTACATTTATACGTTTCATATGATTGACTTCAAATAACTATTGAAGCCACAACTCCATTTTTTCACATATTCAATAAACCAAGAGATGATACAATTAATAAAATTTATAAAAGTTTAGAAAATGAAGTTGCAATTAAATAAGAATATATTTCTGTAAGTGACATGACTTTATTTTCTTTTGATTTTATTGAAATAAATTTTTGGAAAACAATTTCATTTCAACCAAAAGTTTATATTCCAACACCTACTATTCTTAGAAGCAAATACATTATAAATGTTAAAAACGATGATAATAATTGTTCTGGCAATTCTTTCAGCTAAACATTCACAAAAAGATCATGCAGGCTTAGTATCAAAATATAAAAAATTTGAAAATGAATTTATCTGGAATATTAGTGGTGATGATGGTGAATGTGTTGAAATTACTGATTACTTTTTAGACAAGAATGTTGAAAAATTTGAAAAATTAAACAATTTAAGAATAAATACTTATCATCAACCAAATCCCGATTCTCGAAATATTTATCCCTTGTACATTTCTGAACAGAGTAATGATATAGAAACCATTAATCTTTTAATAATTAAAGGAGAGAATCTTCAAAAACAAGACATTTATCATGTTTGGAATAAATATTTTCAAGGATTTATAAAATCACAACTTACAAGATCTCATAATAAAAATATTCATGTTTGTGAAAGATGTTTTAATGTTATAACAACACCAGATATGAAAATAAAACATGCGTGACTTTGTATTCAAAACAAACAAGCAAGGATTAGAATGCTTTGTAAATAAAAAAGTGAAACTTTATTTAAAAGATGGTGAAAATTATTAAAACCTTTAGCAATTATTTATGGAGATTTCGAAGCAATAAATGATCCAATGAATACAGTTGATCAAATTGAAAAGAATTTAATCAAAGAAAATTACCAAAATTATAATTATGCTTGTAATGAATACGAAACCGAGATTACGAAAATGAAGAATTTCTTAATAAATTTTTCTCATACAATTAATCTTTCACATCAAATTCCATCGGGATATAGATTTTATGTAAAAAGTAATTATCCTGAATTATTTGAATCTTGTGAATATAGTTTTAGAGGAGAAGATGTTTTGAAAGAATTTACAAAAACAATTAATAACTTGGAACATGAATTTCATCTAATTTTTAAGAATAACAATTTCAAGTTAAACAAGAAAAAACAAGACAAAGAATTTCAACAAGCTACTACATATTGGATGTGTAATGAACCTTTTAGTAATAAAGTTGAACAAGATGAACAAGATGACTCTTCAGCATTCAACAAAATGAAAGTTAGAGATCATGATCATTTTATAGAATTAAATAATTATCGAAGTGCAGCTCATAAATCTTGCAATGTTAATTGTAAAAAACCATCAAAGATTCCATTAGTATTTCATAACCTAAGTCGATATTATCTTCGCATGTTTATAAAAGCATTGGCAGAAAAAGCAAAGAATAAATTTGAAATAATTGGAAAAACAAACGAAACATACATTAGTAGTGGGATGTGTCACCTCCAGCACATGTCACTTCCAGCACACTACCCCCCCCAATGAGAGAAAATTTTTCTAAGTCCAAAAGTACAAAAAAATTTTAAGACAAAGACAATGACTCACTCAAGGTCATTGGATGACTCATCATATTTTTTCAAGGTCATTTAAACAAAGACCATGACTCATTCAAGGTCATTGGATGACTAATCATATTTTTTCAAGGTCATTTAAACAAAGACCATGACTCATTCAAGGTCATTGGATGACTAATCATATTTTTTCAAGGTCACTTAAACAAAGACCACGACTCATTCAAGGTCATTGGATGACTCATCATATTTTTTCAAGGTCTTTTAAACAAAGACCATGACTCATTCAAGGTCATTGGATGACTCATCATATTTTTTCAAGGTCATTTAAACAAAGACCATGACTCATTCAAAGTCATTGGATGACTCATCATATTTTTTCAAGGTCTTTTAAACAAAGACCATGACTCATTCAAGGTCATTGGATGACTCGTCATATTTTTTGAAGGTCATTTAAACAAAGACCATGACTCATTCAAGGTCATTGGATGATTCGTCATATTTTTTCAAGGTCATTTAAACAAAGACCATGACTCATTCGAGGTCATTGGATGACTCATCAAATTTTTTCAAGGTCACGGAAAAGTAGGACAAAGTCATTCAAAAGTAGGTCAAGGTCATTGGATGAGTCATCAAAAATTTTCAAGGTCATTCAAAAGTAGGTCAAGGTCACGGAATTTTTAAACATTTTAAATAATTTTAATTTACTACTTATAAAAAATAAGTAGTATATATTTGTAAATTATTTTATTATTATTATTAATATTAATAATATTATTATTATTACTATTATTATTATTATTATTTTTTATTATTATTATTACTTATAAATTTGTAAATTTTATTCTATTTTATTATTATTTTATAAATATTACTATTTTTTTATTATTTTTTATAAATATTATTATTTTTATTATTATTTTTTAAAATATTATTATTTTTCAAGGTCATTCAAAAGTAGGTCAAGGTCATTCAAAATTTTTCAAGGTCACGGAATTTTTAAACATTTTAAAATTTTAATTTACTACTTATTAAAATAAGTAGTATATATTTTGTAAATTATTATTAATATTATTATTACTTTTGATTATTAATATTATTATTACTTTTTATTATTCTATTATTATTATTATTTTTATTTTTATTATTATTGCTATTATTATTATTATTATTAATATTATTATTATTACTTATAAAAATTTATTAATACTTATAAACTTTTTATAATATTATTATTATTATTAATATTATTATTACTTTTATTATTATTATTATTATTAATATTTTTTTATTTTATTATTAATATTATTATTACTATTACTATTATTATTATTATTATTTTTTTATTATTATTATTAATATTATTATTACTATTATTATTATTATTATTAATATTTTTTTATTATTATTATTAATATTATTATTATTATTATTATATATTAATATATTTATTACTTAAAAAATTTATTAATATTATTATTATTATTATTACTTTTAAAACTTTTTATAATATTATTATTATTATTAATATTATTAATATTATTATTACTTTTTATTATTCTATTAATACTTATAAAAACTTTAATTATTATTATTATTATTATTAATATTAATAGTATTATTTATTATTATTATTATTATTATTATTATTATTATTATTATTATTATTATTATTATTATTATTATTATTATTATTATTATTGTTTTTATTATTATTATTATTATTATTATTATTATTATTACTTTTTATTATTCTATTATTACTTATAAAAAATTTTATTAATACTTATAAAAACTTTAATTATTACTAATATTAATATTTTTATTAATTTTATTATTATTATTATTTTTAATATACTTATTACTTATAAAATTTATTAAAATTTTTATTATTATTAATACTTTGAAAACTTTTTATAATATTTTTTCATTATTAATATTATATTTATTATTATTATTTTTATTATTATTATTATTATTATTTTTAATAATATTATTATTATTATTAATGTATAAAACTTCTATTATAAGGAAATAATTGTATTATTATTAATATTATTATTAATATGATTATTACTATTATTAATTAATATGATTACTTATTAATATTGTTTAATTATATTTATTTTTATTATTATTATAATTATTATTATTATTGTTTTTATTATTATTATTGTCAAGGTCATTGGATGAGTCTTAATTTTTTTTTTCAAGGTTTATTTAAAATTTCACTAGGTCTTAGTATTTTTAAACATTTTTATATAAATTTACTACTTATTTTTATAAGTAATGTTTTAATGTTTTTTAATTTTAATTTTATTATTATTATAATTTTCTCAAAGTCATTATATTTTTAGTTATTTTTAAATATAAATTTACTACTTATTTTTATAAGTAATGTTTTAATATTTATTATTATTATTATTTTCAAGGTTATTGAATGAGTCATAATATTATTTCAAGGTCATTTAAAAGTAGGTCAATGTTATAGTATTTTTAAACATTTTTAATTTTAATATACTACTTATTTTTTATAAGTAGTGTTTTAATGTTCTTTAATTTTTATTCTATTATTATTATTATTATTATTATTATTATTATTATCTTATAAGTAGTGTTTTAATGTTTTTTAATTTTAATTTTATTATTATTATTATTTTTATTATTGTTATTATTTTTATTATTATTATTATTGTTATTTTTATTATTATTATTAATATTACAAGTTTTTATTATTATTATTTTCATTATTATTTTATATAAATTTTCAACAAAGTATATAAAATTAATATTGAATAGAAAAAGTTTGTTCAATTGTGGTTCATAGTATACAGGGATAGAACAATTGTAAATGTTTGTAAAAAGTTAAAGAAAAATTCTATATTTTTAAGAAAATATGTGCAAATAAATATCAAAACTAATTATGGCTAAAATGTGTGTGTTAAACCATCGATATGTTACAGTGTTTATGGAAAAACTTTAATGAAAATATGTGTTATTTTTCAACAATTTATGAAATATTTATTTTATGGCTAATAATGTGTATATGTTAAATGATAAAAATAGTTCAATATTTATATAAAGTTTGAGATTGTTAAGAAAAATGTAAATAATTTATGATACACACGTGTTTTTTGATTGAAATATAGGTGTTTGTTTTACCGATATAAGAAAATCTATGGACATTTTTTAAGAAAATACACGTAATTTATGATTATCATGGGATTAGAATTTGATTAAAGTTGTGAGAAAATTGTTAAATTTGAGACCTTAAAATAAGACCTTCAGCAAATTGGTAAGAAAATAGTAGTTATTGAGTAATACTTATTAAAATTACCAAAGTTTTATAATTTTTGACAAGTCTTGATAGATCTTTAATAAAATTTGTTAGTACTTTGAATAAGAATTTTTAAAAAAAAAAAGTTTCAACACAGTAGCAAATCGTAAAGAAACTAGTACTTATCAGTTAATTAAATTAACTAAGTTGTAAAATAATTGAAAAAATTTGTTAGATTTTCAAAAATTTTAAGATTGTTAGGTAATTGTTCTAGGTACTTGTTGAATAAAAATTAATGTATTTTATCAACAGCTCATAGTTTTTAATCGTACAATTTCTCTTCATTCCTGGAAATAATCGTAAATATTTAAATTATTCAGAAAATTGTCAATAACAACATAAGTAATGGGTAACATAAATTTTTTAAATACTAATCAATTTTAGTTTTTAATTAAATTACAAATATAATAATAAAATCAAATAAATACTTGAATGCATGAATCGAAAAATTTCTTAGAACTGAACACGTATCGTATATTTTATTCAGATTCCAATAATATCATTAAAATTAACCAAAATCTTATTGTTATATTTTGATAACCCTTAAGTCAATGAAAATGTATCGATTTCACTAAGAATCCATCTTTTGACATTGATATCCAACCGAATAAATCACCCTAAAAGTAAGATTCCCCCTCTTGACCTATCGTTTTCCCCTAAAATAATATAAAATTTACTCTCAACCAATCATTTCTCTTTAAATGACAATAATCCCAGCTATATTCATTATTTTCATAAAAATCAACGACTTATATCGATATTCAACCGAATAAATTTCTTGAAATCCCCTTAAAATAAATTCATCTCTTGACCAATCTTTTACCATCAAATAACACTTTCTCCTACTTTACCATATTCATTATTTTTTTTTTATAAAAATCACTTATTAAATAACGATACTTAACCAACTTAACCCCTTAAAAATATCAACAAATCTGTTCTTAATCGATTATTTCCCCTTAAAAGATCATAAATTCTCTTCTTAGCCAATTGTTTCCCCTTAAAATAAAATTTACTCTCAACCAATCATTTCTCTTTAAACGACAATATTCCAAACTATATTCAATATTTTTCATAAAAATCACCGACATATCGATATTCAACTGAATAAATTTCTTGAAATCCTCTTAAAATAAAATTCCTCTCTTGACCAATCAAATTACCTTAAGATTATCATAAATTCTCCTCTTAACCAATCATTTCTCTTTAAATGACAATAACCCCACCTATATTCATTATTTTCATAAAAATCACCGACTTATATCGATATTCAACCGAATAAATTTCTTGAAATCGCCTTACAATAGAATTCATCTCATGACCAATCATTTCTCCTTAAAAGATCATAAATTCTCTTCTTAACAAATCATTTCTCTTTAATTGACAATATTTTCACTCTCTCAAAAGATTTACACACATATTGATATCTATCTGAACAAATCCCCTAAAAATATTATAAATTCCTCATCTATATTTTCCATTTAGAAAATATTTACCCTTTGAACACAGATATTCAACCAACTCAACCCCTTAAAAATGACAACAAACTTGTTCTTAATCGATTATTTCCTTAAAATATCATAAAATTTACTCTTAACCAATCATTTCCATTGAAATAACATTTCCCCCCAACTGCACCAATAATATACATATTTTTTAAAAACCTACAAGGTAAACTTTCTTTAGAAATCTATGTTTAACCGACTCTACTCCTTAAAAATTCATCATTCGAATCATATTTACTATATGTATTCAACCAATCAAATTCCCTTAAAATTATCATAAAAATTTGAATTTTACCAATAAAAATAAATTTTCTTTAAAGTATTACAAAATTTTTATCATCATTTTCCATCGAAAATCACCACAATTTTGTTCTGGCAACAATTTCAAGCAATTAAAAAATTCATCAAAAATGACTTAAATCGAATAAAATCTATGTTTTCCACATAAATTAAATTATTGTAAAATCACAAAATATATATCATATTGCTCATTAAAATTAATCAGTAAATCAAGTATAAATTCAATAAAAATTACCAGTCAACCATTAGAGATAATTCAATGATTTCCATAACTATACTGATAACCACACTGAGCATCCCCTTAAAAATCTCTAAATTATACTACTTTTGTGATTGATATCCATGAAATCAATATTAGAATTGAAAATGAAAGTAATTATTGACCCCTTTATTTACGCTGTAAAATCAATTAAAATTTTAGGTTTCACTAAAATATTTTTAAAAATTAACTGATTTAATCAACTATTTAAATAGAACATAAAATTATAATTAAAATATCATTTACTATTCAAAATCTATCAGTCAAATTGGATTCTAATTGGTAAATAATTATCTTAAATAGATGTTTCATAAACATTTTGATCCTAAATTTATTTATTTATTTATTTTTTTTTATTTAAAATAATCCTAAAATCAAGTCTAATCTAATAAATTAAGAAGAAATTAATTGTTTCTAAAATTATAGATTTACCCTAATTTCTTCAATAATTTCATTAAAAACATAATCAAACCTTAAATCCATTAAAATTCAAAAGAAAACCATAAAATTCACAAAGATGATTAAAATTTACTAAAATAAATACATCGTAAAACTAGATATTACTTAAATTATTATAAAATTTCCCTAAAAGCTCTAATTGATTTACATAGCCTAAAATTATTTTATTTTTGTCGAGTACAACCTAATCTATTGAAAGATGTAATTTATTTAGTTAAATTTTCATTGAAAATAACAAGTCAACAAATGGAATTTTAATTAGTAAAGATTATATTCTATAAAGAAAATTTTCAGTGAAGAAGTAATATTGGTGAGATAGTACATTAAGTGACTAAAATCGTTGAAATTACTGAAAACAGTGGGATAGCTAAAGATATCTACTAAATAGATGAAATATCAATTGATATCTTAATAACTTACAAGGGTAATATACTTTGAATGGAGAAAATATACATCGAAGAGAAAAATATTCGTTGAAGAGGAAAAAACATTCATTGAATAAGGAAAACATTAATTGAAGAGAGAAAATATTCATTAAAGAGGAAAGCAATCATTAAAGTGAGAAAATATGAATTGAAGCTAACAAATATTCAGTGAATCGAGAATTGCTTATAATAAATTAGTCAGTAAAATTTCTCAATGATGAGATGAAATATCAATTAAATATTGTGAAATACTTGAAATAAATGGTCTGAATTATTCAATGATCAACAAATATACATAAAAGATGAAAATATTTACTGAAAATCAATTGTACTTTAAGAGTGTATTAATTACTATTATATTAAATTAAAAATTATTAACAATTGAGTAGATTTCATCGGTTAATTATATTTAAATAGGGATATATATTTTTGATGGATACTTATGCGCGGAAGAATAGTTATTAAAAAAGATACTTTTAGGGTGATTTATTCGGTTGGATATCAATGTCAAAAGATGGATTCTTAGTGAAATCGATACATTTTCATTGACTTAAGGGTTATCAAAATATAACAATAAGATTTTGGTTAATTTTAATGATATTATTGGAATCTGAATAAAATATACGATACGTGTTCAGTTCTAAGAAATTTTTCGATTCATGCATTCAAGTATTTATTTGATTTTATTATTATATTTGTAATTTAATTAAAAACTAAAATTGATTAGTATTTAAAAAATTTATGTTACCCATTACTTATGTTGTTATTGACAATTTTCTGAATAATTTAAATATTTACGATTATTTCCAGGAATGAAGAGAAATTGTACGATTAAAAACTATGAGCTGTTGATAAAATACATTAATTTTTATTCAACAAGTACCTAGAACAATTACCTAACAATCTTAAAATTTTTGAAAATCTAACAAATTTTTTCAATTATTTTACAACTTAGTTAATTTAATTAACTGATAAGTACTAGTTTCTTTACGATTTGCTACTGTGTTGAAACTTTTTTTTTTTAAAAATTCTTATTCAAAGTACTAACAAATTTTATTAAAGATCTATCAAGACTTGTCAAAAATTATAAAACTTTGGTAATTTTAATAAGTATTACTCAATAACTACTATTTTCTTACCAATTTGCTGAAGGTCTTATTTTAAGGTCTCAAATTTAACAATTTTCTCACAACTTTAATCAAATTCTAATCCCATGATAATCATAAATTACGTGTATTTTCTTAAAAAATGTCCATAGATTTTCTTATATCGGTAAAACAAACACCTATATTTCAATCAAAAAACACGTGTGTATCATAAATTATTTACATTTTTCTTAACAATCTCAAACTTTACATAAATTTTGAACTATTTTTATCATTTAACATATACACATTATTAGCCATAAAATAAATATTTCATAAATTGTTGAAAAATAACACATATTTTCATTAAAGTTTTTCCATAAACACTGTAACATATCGATGGTTTAACACACACATTTTAGCCATAATTAGTTTTGATATTTATTTGCACATATTTTCTTAAAAATATAGAATTTTTCTTTAACTTTTTACAAACATTTACAATTGTTCTATCCCTGTATACTATGAACCACAATTGAACAAACTTTTTCTATTCAATATTAATTTTATATACTTTGTTGAAAATTTATATAAAATAATAATGAAAATAATAATAATAAAAACTTGTAATATTAATAATAATAATAAAAATAACAATAATAATAATAAAAATAATAACAATAATAAAATAATAATAATAATAAAATTAAAATTAAAAAACATTAAAACACTACTTATAAGATAATAATAATAATAATAATAATAATAATAATAATAGAATAAAAATTAAAGAACATTAAAACACTACTTATAAAAAATAAGTAGTATATTAAAATTAAAAATGTTTAAAAATACTATAACATTGACCTACTTTTAAATGACCTTGAAATAATATTATGACTCATTCAATAACCTTGAAAATAATAATAATAATAAATATTAAAACATTACTTATAAAAATAAGTAGTAAATTTATATTTAAAAATAACTAAAAATATAATGACTTTGAGAAAATTATAATAATAATAAAATTAAAATTAAAAAACATTAAAACATTACTTATAAAAATAAGTAGTAAATTTATATAAAAATGTTTAAAAATACTAAGACCTAGTGAAATTTTAAATAAACCTTGAAAAAAAAAATTAAGACTCATCCAATGACCTTGACAATAATAATAATAAAAACAATAATAATAATAATAATAATAATAATAATAATAATAATAATAATAATAAATAATACTATTAATATTAATAATAATAATAATAATAATTAAAGTTTTTATAAGTATTAATAGAATAATAAAAAGTAATAATAATATTAATAATATTAATAATAATAATAATATTATAAAAAGTTTTAAAAGTAATAATAATAATAATAATATTAATAAATTTTTTAGGTAATAAATATATTAATAATAATAATAATAATAATATTAATAATAATAATAATAATAATAGTAATAATAATATTAATAATAATAATAAAATAATAATAATAATAATAATAGTAATAGTAATAATAATATTAATAATAAAATAAAAAAATATTAATAATAATAATAATAATAAAAGTAATAATAATATTAATAATAATAATAATATTATAAAAAGTTTATAAGTATTAATAAATTTTTATAAGTAATAATAATAATATTAATAATAATAATAATAATAATAATAGCAATAATAATAAAAATAAAAATAATAATAATAATAGAATAATAAAAAGTAATAATAATATTAATAATCAAAAGTAATAATAATATTAATAATAATTTACAAAATATATACTACTTATTTTAATAAGTAGTAAATTAAAATTTTAAAATGTTTAAAAATTCCGTGACCTTGAGAAATTTTGAATGACCTTGACCTACTTTTGAATGACCTTGAAAAATAATAATATTTTAAAAAATAATAATAAAAATAATAATATTTATAAAAAATAATAAAAAATAGTAATATTTATAAAATAATAATAAAATAGAATAAAATTTACAAATTTAAGTAATAATAATAATAAAAAATAATAATAATAATAAAATAATAATATTAATAATAATAATAATAGTAATAATAATAATATTATTAATATTAATAATAATAATAAAATAATTTACAAATATATACTACTTATTTTTTATAAGTAGTAAATTAAAAATTTAAAAATGTTTAAAAATTCCGTGACCTTGACCTACTTTTGAATGACCTTGAAAATTTTTGATGACTCATCCAATGACCTTGACCTACTTTTGAATGACGTTGACCTACTTTTCCGTGACCTTGAAAAAATTTGATGAGTCATCCAATGACCTCGAATGAGTCATGGTCTTTGTTTAAATGACCTTGAATGAGTCATGGTCTTTGTTTAAATGACGTTGAAAAAATATGATGAGTCATCCAATGACCTTGAATGAGTCGGGGGTCTTTGTTTAAATGACCTTAAAAAATATGATGAGTCATCCAATGACCTTGAATGAGTCATTGTCTTTGTCTTAAAAATTTTTTGTACTTTTGGACTTAGAAAAATTTTCCCTCAGCGGGGGGGAGGGGGTAGTGTGCTGGAAGTGACATGTACTGGAGGTGACACATCCCACTACTTACATTAGTGTAAATTATGAATGTTTTAGATTTATAGATTCCATAAGATTTTTTGGAATGAATCTTGAACAAGTTGCAAAATCTCTATCCCCAAATGATTTTAAAATAACAAATAAATTCCTAATTAGAGTGGAACTCCATTAGAACAACATCCAATCTGCAAACAAAAAGGAATTTATCCATATGATTATGTTGATTCATTTAAGAAATTTCAAGAAACTCAACTTCCTCCAATTGAAAAATTTCATTCAATTTTAAACCAATAAAATATTACTAGTGAAAAATTTGGGTGGTTGCAGATTGTTTTGAAAAATTTAGAGAAATATCTTTATTAGAATCTTCAAATTTTGTGTCTCTTCCTTCAATGGCTTGGGATATTTTATTATACCAAACTAAACAAGAATTTGAATTATTAAAAGATTTAGACATGTTTCTATTAATTAAACATAATATTTGAGGAGGTATTTCTTCAAATATGGGATCAAGAAAAATAGCAACAAATAATATTCAACAAGAACATCAACCAGAGAGAAACAAATGAACCATTTTTACAAATTTCAAATGATGAATTACCTGATGTTCTTGAAAAAAGGAACAATCCAACACAAAATATTTTGATGCAACTGCATTATATTCTGGAATCATGACTCAATATTTACCATTTTCAAATTTTAAATGGGAAGAACCAACAAATATAAACCTAGATAAAATATTATCAACTCCAAAAGATTCACCAACTGGATATTTTCGAGAAGTTGATTTGTAATATCTTAAAGAAATTCATGAAAAAACAAAATATTTTCCATTTGCTCCATACAAGAGAAAATAAAATATGAAGAATTGTCGCCGTGGCAAAAAGAAAGAAATCTTCAACAAGATGATTCAACAGAGAAATTAATTTGTGATCAACATGATAGAAAATGTTATCTTGTTCATTACAGAATGTTGTAATTTTATCTTCGACATGGAATGAAGATAACCAAGATTCATAATATAATTACTTTCAAACAAAAACCATGGATGAAACTTTATATTAATGAAAACATTACAAAAAGAAATATTGCAAAAAAGAATAAACAATCTTTCCTTGATACAATTTAAAAACTTTTAAACAATGGGAAAACAATGGACAATCAAGACAAATGTAGAACAATAAAATTATTTACAAAACATGATGTAGCTGCTTATTTAAAAACAGTCTCAAAACCAAAATTTAAAGGAGAAATAATATCTCGAATTGATGAAAAGAGTAAAGAATATACAGATTTAAATTTAGAAAATATAAAAATCCAATATGGAAAATGTAGGGAGTTGGTTTCATTTAGATATTTAAAAAAACATACACAATTATATCATGAATAAATTAAATTTTTAAAAAAGTCTGAAGGAATAAGATTCTTATTTTTATGAAAGAAATCTGAAAGAAACCTGAAAGAAACCTGAAAGAAAAGTGAAAGAATTAAAATAAAATGAAGATCAAGAATATTAAGATTACAAATTATTGAATTACAAATTCCAAAATTATAAATTCTTGATCTTCATTTTATATTCTTGTTTTAACTTTTTAGTCATTTCTTTTTTAATTTCGATTTCTATTTCTTAAGAATATTTAATTTTATTATTTATAATTAATATTTTCATTAATATTATTTTATTACTTTCCTCTATTTCTTTTATTGATAATATTCCATCTTCCAAAGCTTTAACTTGATATAAATATAATTTATTTATTCCAAGATTTAATTCTTCACACACTTCTCTATAAATTATTTTCATTTTTGAAGTTAAACCGATTGAAATTCCTTCACCGAGAAAAAGTAAAAAAGCATTTGATTCTCCAAATATTGAAGACATAATGATTGAAACAAAAGGAGCTATACCTATTAAACTTATACCAGAAAATATACTGGCTGAAATTGTAAGGATTCCAGTGATTGAAAGACAAGCAATTTTAATTACTGTATCAGCTTTTGTCCATCTTGATTTTATTTTTTCATAGTGTATTAATTTTTCATCTAGCTTTTTCTTTTCTATTAGGAATTCGTTTATTTTATTAATCAAAGGATTATTCGTAGAATCTTTATTCGTAAAAGTATTATTCACAGGAGCTTTTATTTTTTTCAACTGGAAGATTTTCTATATAATTAAAAACATTTTGTTCATTCAAAGATGGATAAATCTTTCTTTCTTGAAAAGTTGGAGCGTCAGCGACTGCCTCTGAAGCCCAAGCGACCCTTTCAGGATAAACTATTTCTTCATTAATCTCTCTTCCTTCCATTTTTAATTGTTTATTTTGACGACTTCTATATTTTTATATATAAAATCTTCTAAATGTTTAAATTTCTTACCAGAAAGTATTGAATTTGATCCTGTGGTTGAAAATAAATCATATAATATTATATTATTCATACTTGCTAATTTCCATTATATAAATTATATTTTTTTCAAATTCTCTATAACCTAGATCTAGAATTATTCCACTCCCACCAAAAGTTAATTTAGACATTGGTTCAGAGACTGAAAATGAATTGTTTCTAAGATGTAAAGTTTTTCGTTTGTTTCCAATTAAAGCTCTAATAAATGTTTCTTTTGAACCCATTATTCTAATTTTATTAATTTCAATATTTTGACCATTATAAACAAACATAACAAAGAAATCACCATGGTGGCGGAATAAATTAAAAGTATGATCCTTATCACCAAAAAGTGTAGTTGGATTATTTTTTATTATAAAAGAAATCATGGATGATTGTTCTTCAATAGCATAATAAGCAAACGCTTTGTTATTATATTTTATATCCTTGAGGTTTGATGTTTATATATTTTTAGCAACATATTTTTTGAATGTTTCGAAATCATTCAAGAGTTGTGAAGATTCAATTCTATAATGACCTATTTCATTCTTGAAAGTATTAAAATCAATTGTATTTGATTTCATTTGGTCATCAATTGCATGCAAAGCTTTTTAGTTGAAGAGATTTCATCATCCGTTAGGTTTTGCATGCTTTTCATCTTGGATGATTGGTTATTCATTTCACTCATTTCAAAATTTATTCTACTAATACTAGTAGTTAATTCATTAATTTGTATATTATATCCTGTTTCTAAAAGCATAATATATCTTTTAATTTCTTCATTTAAACGTTCACCAATTTTATTAATTTGAACAATTTGTTTTGTATTCAATTCTCGATTCAATTCTTTTCCAAATTTTTTATTAACTGCATCTAAATCATTTTGAGGACATGAAAGATTTGAAATTGAATTATTATTCATGTTTAATTCCCCTCTCATTCTGTCACCATTTTCATTTACAAATTTACTTTAAACTTGTTCCAAAATCGCCTTAGTATTTAATGCCAGTGTTCTACCACCAATATTTTCAGGAATTAAAATACTCATTTTTAAATTTTATTTTACTATAAAAGATCTAGAATAATAATCCCTTTTAAAATTCAATAAAATAAAAATACATAATTGTCCACATATTTTTGTATTTTTCTTTTGAACTTGCAAAGTATTATAAATATAACCCCCAGTTAAATATAATTTCATTTCTTTCATTGGAATAATTCCATGTGAATCAAAATATATTCCATATTTTTAAGAACAAAAATAATTAAGTATTATAAATATAACCACCAGTTAAATATAATTTCATTTCTTTCATTGAATAATTCCATGTGAATCAAAATATATTGCAAATTTTTAAGAACAAAGAACCCAATGAGATCCATGTTCTTTTGTTGTTTGAATATTAAAATTAATATTATCAGAATTTAAATAATTTTTAATTTCATCTCTCATAATTATTTTAGATTTTATTTCTAGATCTTTTAAAATATCACCTAAATAAAAATTAGTTGTAATATGTCAACCATATTTATCCAGAAAATTATTTAGTTCTTTTACGAGTGCAACTCCTTTTAATGAAACCATTTTATAATTTAATTAATAAAACTTGTCTTAGATCGCTTGAGCTCAAACCTGACGGAGATGTAAACAAAAAAAAATATTTTCATTATTAAAATTAATTAAATTATCATTTTGATAAATTTTTTTAAAATTTATACTTGAAGTAGTTTTTTTAATCAATGGAAAATATCTTGGTGTTAACATTTGTTATATAATTCTATATCCATGAGGAACAGTTCCATATGGAAAACTATATATACAATTTCTTCTTTTTCCATTGTGATATGTTCCTTCAACCAAATCACATGATAATCTTATCGAGGTTATGTTTGAAATATCTACAATCTTTTCACCAATAAATAATTCATCAGTTGTATTATTTTCATAAATAAATTAATTTGGTGGAGTGCCAGCGACTGTTCTCGGAACAGCTACAAAACCCGAACCTTCTTTTTCAAGACTTGGAACGTTAGTGACTGCCTTCGGAGAAGTTTGAAAAGCTTTTTATATAAATTTATTATTTCTTCATACTGAGGGGTTCCTGGAACCAAAATTATTTTCTCAGAGTTTATCCTTTCAATGTTTTCTTCTTTAATATTTTCTTCAACATTTTTAATAACATCTTTTTCTTCTGAAAGGTCACTGCGCTCCAAAGGCAGACGCTGATGCTCCATAAATTTAAAAATTTTATTAAACCCAGACACTTTATATATATTAATTTATATTTATCATCTTTCCACTACCTGTTTCAATATTAATTTCTTTTTCAACCAAAACACAACAAAAACATTTTCCTTTAAACCCATCATCTTTTGGCATTTCTATTGTTACACTTACTCCATTAATTGATAGTTTATTATCCTGTTTACTAACATCAACACAAAATATAGAATATAAATTTTTAAAATCCAACAAGCTTAATTGTGGTTCAACTAAAAACTTATTACACATTAAAATATAATTTTCATATAGCATCAACTCATATTTTTTTGGTTTATTGAATGTTATTGGTTTAGAGGATAATAACTTGTATTTAATTGAACACTTAGAGATTTTAATTGTTTATTGGCGTTTGATTGAATAAATTTTGAATTATTAGTTGTATAATTAATTGTTGAATCTTTAATTCCAATCAAAATTAATCGAGGTCTCGTATTTAACTGTGTTGGTTTCCATGAAAATGTACTTCCTTCTAAAATATCTACGCAAGCTGGTATTCTTTGAAGAAAATTTACATTGATTGGTTTTGAAATCATGTTAATTTTTCAAGAATTTGAGTTTCCAAATGTGGGTTACAAGTCATTGATAAAACCATCAACATCATTCTTTCAAATTTTATTTTTGGTTTAGAATCTGCTTTTAAAACTTTTCCATAAAACATTTTTCAAAATTATTATTTCTTTCCCTTTTCAATTCAAATGGTAATAAATAAATTATATTGTTGGAAGAATCCAAATATATTTTTTAAGGATTCTTTACTTCAAATGTTTTGGTTGAATACAAACTTTTTCTAGTTTTGTATCTTTTATTTGTTTCATCGCCATCTCTAGTATCTGGAATCCATCCACTTGATTGACAATGTTGATTTTTAAAATTAGCATCAGTCATAATAAACTGTAATAATGAACTCATTTCACCAGGATATCTTATATTTTCAATTTATGTTAATCCTAAAGTTATTGACATTTGATTAAATAAATTTAAAAACCAATTATGTTCAAGAGTTATATCATCTGCTGCATCAACACCAGTAATTTCAATTTTGTAATATAACCATGAATTACAAATATCAAGTGGATTTGATTTTTGCCTTTGAAGCATCAGCTAATTGAGCTTCTTTTATATTTTTAACCGCGCTTGTAATTCCTCCTGCTGTTGCTGTAATTCCTCCAAAGATTAATGGTAATAAAGCTGCTAAAGGTATAATTCTTCCAGAATATTCAGCTTCTTTTTGTTTAATTTCTGCTATTTTCTTTTTACCAATGTATGATTTTTTACCATCATATTCAATAGCTGCAGGTTTGTCTGTTTCTATTATTTTTATTATTTTTTTCCCTAAATTATCAACAGTCTGTGTATTAATAATTTCATCAACCATTTTTAATAGAAATTATTAAAAAATAGTTTTCTGGAGTTCATTTTGATAAAATTTATCTAAAATTTCTTCACCGGTTGAATCTTTAATTCCATAAGTTATTGGTTTTGTATTATTAATTTTTGAAATTATAAAAACTTCCTTAGAACATTTATGTGTTGAACCTTTTTCAAATTTATTTTTCCATTTAAATATCCTAACTCGATCTCCAATATTAAATTTTTATTTTTCTTGTAAATCTTCATTAGCATAATTGTTATCATGGGTAATTTCTTTAATTAGATCAAGATTCTCACTTGCTTCTGTTGGTGAAACTCCTATTGTTCTATGAATTTTATTATTATATTTATCAATTAATTCTGGTAATACACATATCCAAATTCTATTTCCTTGTTCTGTAAATTTTTTATGCATCCAATTTTTCAATGTTCTATTAAATCTTTCAGTTATGGATTATGTGAACTATAATTTGATTATCATCAGGTGAATTAAAAGTTGAATAAATTTCAATATTATTTTTTTGTCTAAATTCTTCAAATATTTTATTATTAAACTCTTTACCATTATCAACATATAATTTTTTTGGAATTCTATCTGGGGTTTCTTCAAATAAAAACTTTAATCCTTCTTTAATTGAATTTGCTGTTTTATTTTTTAATGGTAGAATCCAAGCATATCGAGTATACAAATCTATAATAGTTAGAATATATCTATAGTTTTTATTATTTTTAGGGTTTACGGTTTCAATTAAATCTGCTGACCAAATATCATCTTTATTGAAAACTTTTATTTTTAAATATCTTTTTGGTTTTCTATATTCTTTGTGTAACTCTGTTGTAAAACTTTCTCGCTGGTGTAACTCATTCGCTAGAGTAGTATTTTGATTGTCTGAGTTTGTTGGTATTTCTCCACCTAACATTATCTTTGTTTTCATTGCTATTTTTCCTATTGCACTTGAAAATCTTTCAGAAAATGTTGGATTTTGAATATCATTTAAATCTTGAATCATATCAATATCTGCCTTTTGACGAGAACGAATATCTTCTTGACGATACGCTATGTCATGTTTTAAAGCCACTGCATCAACTCTATTTATTGGTTCTTTTCCGGGTTTAGTATTATCATTTTCATCAAGTCTTAAATCTAAACAAGTTCCTGAGGAACATCTCTCAAGTTTCCAAGAGAGCCGGACTATATCTTAAGGAATCATTAATGCTGATTAGACTTTTCCTCTCCACCAACGTTTAGTTTTTGAACAATCGCCATATTCTAATCATAGTGACAAAGCCTGTGCTCCACAACAGCGAACTTAGGAAACGTGCTGCGAATTGTCCATTGTTTTATTCTTTTTCGTTTTTACCATTGGGATCGGTCATTACCTGAGTTCCTCCATTAAATTTCTCTAATGAAGTAGTAGAAAAAGACTTTAGGAGTTTCCCGCAATTTGAAGGTGTTGCATTTACTAAATTCATAAAATAATGAGATTTAATTTCTAGTAATAAATATTCTTTTAAAATTCTTTTACTGTGTTTTGATAAATTGTTCTTTGCTCTTAAAGGTCTTAAATTTATCCAATTAAAATATCTTTTTATTTGTTCTTCATCTTCAAAATTAAAACTAGAAACTGGTAATGTGTGATCTATATTATTGGTTCTTTTCCAGGTTTAGTATTATCATTTTCATCAAGTCTTATATCTAAACGAGTTATTAAATTTTGAATTTATTAAATTTTGAAAGTTGGCAAATTGTGATAATTAAAAGTTGGAAAATTTGGAAATTTAGAAAATTGGGAAAAGTTGATGGTGTTAAGGCTCATTTGGTTCAGGATGTTGAGGCTTGTTTGGGAGTGTCTTGCCTGGTTCTCGCATATCCAGACTGGACTGCCCGATTTGCCCAATTATGACACTACTAATCATATAAGGAATATTACAAGAAAAACACTACCTTTCCTGAACCTTAATTTCGTATTAGTATTAACAATCTCTAACTCTATAGTTTAAAACTTCAAAGGTTACCCTTAAAATTAAAGATGATAAAAGTGTTTGGATAGGAAAGAATACAAGTCTGGCATATGGTTGTTATATGTTAGAGAATAACAATGAATAAAGAGAATAATAAAATATAGGTCAACAATCACAACCCAGATATAGGAGTTCGACATTAAATATCTAAAAAACACTAATTTTTAAAAATTATTTTGTTTTGCTTACTTTTAGTATTACATTTATTTTCACCATGACTACAGATTAAATATTAAGGGTTACTTATAGGAAATTGAACTTTTGATCTCTAATCATGATGAAAGTAAACGAAATTTTATTAAAAATCACATTATGTAAGTAACATCAATTGGTTATATAATTTCTCAATATTTTTTAATGTAATCCTTTTATCATGTAATAAGTAGAGATATTTTAACTACAAAATTCTGATTAATATTCATCAAAACCCTCCTGGGAAGTAGGCCACATGCCCACCTTGGTTTATGAAAAATGCAGTTTTTTCAAGTATACTAAATAAAAAATAGATATACATAAAAATTACATTTTACATAGCATATTGTGTTGAAATAACGTTTAATTTTGTTGTTTGAAATTTTTTTAATTTTGTTCTTTAGGAAGAAAAGCCAGCAACATCCTCCGTATTCATCCAATACTCCATTTGAAAAACCCAATTAAAGTTAATTTTAATATTAAATAACACAATAATTTTTATTCTGAACATTAAAAATTATACAGAAAATTCATTTATTTAAAGATTTAGTAAAAAATAATTATTAAACTTCTGTTGGACAGCAGACATGAAAAAAGACATAATTTGACAAAATGTATTTTTAGTCGATTTCTACTTTTTCGTCAGCCGTTATAAAATGAATATTTGACTCACTTCGTGTTTCGTATAGCTGAAAATTATAATTAAAATATTATCATAATATTATTTGTTTTAATGATTGCTCATTTAATACCTTTCTAATTTCATATGATTTGTTTACTCTAAAGAAGATTATAAATTAGGAAAAATTATTTTATAAAGCGATTATTGCTTCGTGAAATATTTTGGTAATCAGTAAAGATTTTTGCCAGGAATTGTTTGTGTGGGTTCAGATTAAGGACTTTTGTTCCATGAACGATTAATCACTAACCCCGAAATATATAGTTTTTTTTTATTTTCTGCTAGAATCTCCGCGTTACCTCTTACTACACAAATGGTACTATTTGAATTGTATACACATTATCG
Source organism: Schmidtea mediterranea (assembly GCA_022537955.1). Lineage (NCBI taxonomy): Eukaryota > Metazoa > Platyhelminthes > Tricladida > Dugesiidae > Schmidtea > Schmidtea mediterranea. Next base: position 70,954,082 of record CM039680.1, read on the forward strand.
TTAAAAGTTGAGAAAGAGCGACCAAGCAAGGGCACCACATAGTGGCGTTCTCTGCAATTGACTTAAGGGGAATATTTACAGAGATTCATAGATTTGATTGTTTGTTTATATACATCCTTTCTTATCGAAAATTTTTGAAATTATATTTTAAAGGTGATTGTTTCTACTGGTTTATTTGTATTATCTGATACTATTCAAATCAACCATCGATTTACATTTGGTATCAATTACACTCAGACCTTCCCAAACATGGATCCTTCGGATTCTTAATGAATTTGTCAACAATCTATTTTATCATAAATAATAAAAATGATTTCGAATACCCATTCTTTAACAACAACTCAACCAATTTATCAATACTCTTCAATGAATTAGCAAAAATAGAAGATAAAGACCATGAATGATAAATCAATCCTTTCAACATAAATCTCTTATACATATATTCAAAAAAACCTTCTTTACAAGTATAAAGACCAGTATCAGTTTGCTTTCTATAAATCTTTGTTTGATAATGTTTATCTTTGCGCTGAATAATTAATACCACATATGCTGGAGAGACTTTCTGTCATCTCTGATATCGAGTTTTAGAGCATTGTCGATTGAAGAGTTTAACCAGTATCAGTTAAACATTCATTATTTATTTTTACTTTATATTGTTTAATTTTTATCTGTCCTTTGTAATGATACTTTTTTTCTTTCTCTGAACTATTTACGTCTTAACAATATCTTTCATAAAAATTTCGCTTGTGAAGCTTACTTTTGTTACATTATGCATAATATTCATGTTGACATTAAACAAAAATTTCAAGCAATTGTCAGCAACGAAAACTTATATAATAAATTGAAATTAATTTTGACAGTTTCAATCGGTCATTGGTTAATTTCAAACTGATATCTTGTTTTATAGTTAAATAAACAGCAACAAAAGGATGAAAAGCTTCTTAATATTTTGAATAAATCAAAATGAAAAATTAATTAAAAATATTGAAATATAATCCACTTACAATTGTAAGTAATACAGCAAAAGGTGGCGAACAAACCCACAAACAAACGTACTTAGAGTTTTATGTATTAGATCTTCGTGTTTATTAGTAGATTTCAAATCCTCTTAGACTATGCTCTAATCTTAGTTATGGCTTTATATGCCATGGGTTGGAATGACTACCAATCATCTCCTTTCTCAACTTCTCGGATTGTCGTATTTGGGAGGATAAATAGTTTGTGAAAAGATGTTGAATAAGTAGTTGCATATTCTAAGTTTTAAGATTGTGTCTGAGTTCTGTTATTTGTAATTTGTATTTATTAGTGAATTTCAAATCTTGATTAAATTGTGTTCCGATCTTGGTTATGAATTTAAATGTCATGGACGTAATGTCACATACACTGGAATGACTACTCGTCATCTTCGTTTTCAAGTTTTTGATTAATGTCGCCTGAAGGATTGCATAATATTTTGTGTTTGTGTTTGTATAGCAGTTTCTAAAGTGATACATGGAGAAAACTATTTGAAAATGATATGAATGTAAAATAATGTTATGTAAGAATGTATAAAAAATTATTACTATTTCATAAAAAATGTTTGTTAAAATTTAAAATTAAAATAGTATTTATAAATTTGTTTGAATAAGCAATTTAAATCTATATAGTTTTAATTTTATTAATAGAACTTTTTCTGGTTTTCACCTCTGATTGCTTTTAATCTTGCAATGACAAACCATTTTTTATTGTTTGACTATGGAATCAGTCATGATATCGATGCTTTATTGATATTCACAAATTTTTGGCACAGCATTTTACCTGATGCTGACAGTGAATCTGTCAAAGTACTTAGTATAAATAATAATAATAAGTAATAATAAAAATAAATTTACCCTTGAGAACTCTGAACTCCTCTTTTTCCGAATAATAAATAAAGTCAGACCAACCAACAATATTACAATTAAAACGGCTAAAGATATAGAAATGGTAAAAATTGATCCGGATGCCTTAAACTATTAAAATATATAATTATTTTAATTAATATCCATACTAAAATTGTCACCTGGCTTTTACTGGGTTCTAGTTCGTCGAAAGCTATAGAGTTCATTGACTGATTAAAGTATAAAACGACGGCATTTGAGAAAATGTCTTGCCGGATTGATTTGATTTTCTTATTAATTGTCCATTCATTCTAAAAGGAATTATTCCGTTTCAAAACAAATGTTTAAACTTTAAAATCTAGATTGTGGTTATTTAATCAAACAATTTTTAACATAATAATGATTAAAAGTGCGAATAAAGAATTTTACCTAAACGATGAAGCTAAAGAGGTTGGTATAACATAAGAAATTTAACTTAATATTTTACTTATAATTTGTCAATAAAATATTAAGCTAAAGTTTTTCAAAAATCAATTAATTTCAACAATTATAGTCAAAGTTAGAATAATTATAAAAGTTCAAAATTATTTTCTTAAACTTTTATCTAAATTTCGAAATTAACAACTCATACAGAAACAAACATAAATTATTATATTTTTTTCAATCTTAAAATAAAACATTTGAATTTATACAATTAAATAAAAGTAAATCAAATATCTGTCTTACGTTATTGAGACTCTGTCATATAAGAAATAAAAATATAATCCAAACCTTTTTATTTCTGATAACTGAGATGGTACTTTGACTGGAAAGAATTATTTTAAATTCATTCTCTGGATCTGAAATCAACATATTTTTTTCATAAAACCCAAAATGTGATCGAATATTTTTGCACGATGAAAAGATCTTAATGAAATTATATTTAGAATAATCATGAAAAATATATTCTATGAACTTACGAAATATTCATTAATAGGAAATAGAATAAACAATGTTCGATTGTTATCTGGGTTGGTCAAATGGTTGATTACTTCTGTTGTAAAACATTTAAGGTTCATATTTAACAAAAAATCAAATTCCGGAAGATGGGCAATGGTATTGCTCAGATCCCCATAACACTGACCTGATACAGACAAAACTGCACCAGGTTTACATGCACAATGTGATCCTAAATATTTATTAAAGATATTTTAAAGAAATTAAATAACCGGAAGAATCTACAATACAATGACTAAATATGTTGCAATGTCTTGTATTGCAACTTGGTTTGCATTTAAACCCGTTTCCCTCATACCCATCCAGACAAAAGCACGCATATGTATCCTAGGATGAATTATTTTTAGTTATTTTTAGTTTGAAACCAAAATACATACAACGTAATTTAAAATATAATGCTGCATTTTAGTTAATCAGTAAGTTTTCAGCTTCATAACAAATTACACTATTTACTATAAATTTTCTGGCGCGATATTCATAAATTTTAGAATTTTTTATCTTCTAACTTTTTATTGAGCTCCGTTAAACTTTCATAAAATTTCAACTGACAAAGCAGGTTACAATGACTCGATGTATGATGAATGATACAGAAATGTTGTGTGTAATGGAAAGTAAGCTTACACGCGCCTAAATGCAATCTTCCATTAATAACATACTTTTATAAATTATAAATTTGGGAAGAAGTATTTCAAATAATCTTCAAATGATTTCAATTTCCATGGATAAATTTTTTTGAGTTTTGAAAGTTTTTCCTGATAAGATAATTTTTGCAAAACTTACTGATTGCGGTGCATGCGGATGAAGAAGATTTCTATTATTAAACAGAATTGTTTTATATATATTTTAATTATTTGATTTTTTCAATATTAGTAAAATCACTTATCTGTTTGTTCACCTTTGATTAGTATTTTCCTTTGGAATTTCTTTTATCCTTATTTAAATTTCAATGGAAGATAAAATTTTTTTCATATTAAATTATGAAAAAAACATTGATTTATGGTGAAATATAAATGAAGATAAGTGCAATACTTTATTACACACACACACACACACATATAATTATATATATATATATATAATATTATTATAACATCAATGCAAAATGTTGCTTTCATTATTTTACGCAATCATGACTTTACCAATGTATACAAGTAATATCGAATGCTTGAAAACTTAAATAACACAAATATCGTATTTTCCGACATATAACCGGGGGCGTATAGCAAATTTTTCATACATTATGGGTACGGGTTATCTCAAATCTTTTTTAAGCGTAACGATATTCCAGTATTTGAGATTAGCCGTATCCATTTATAGCCCACTATCCTTGCAGAGTATGTACAATTCTGTATACCCCACGAGTTATAGGCGGGAAAATACGGTGTATGAACTTTTTGTCTTTTAAGATTTCAGAAGAGTCTTAAAGGTAAATTTCATCAAAGGCATCACCAATTATTATATTACAATTACTGCACTAATTTGATCACTAAAGTCAGGGTTTTCCGACCGAGTTTTATTATGAAAATGCTTCCGATGAACATTGCACTAAACACAAACAGCTTATAAATGTGGATTGTTGCATCTTGACTCTTAACCATACAACTCAAATTATGCATCCAGTAGTCTCTTGTTATCCGTTATCTGGAAAAAATGTCCGAGTACACATATTTCAAAATAAGGTTCAAATCTATAATGGGCCACAGGAAGAAGTTTTTAAATTACTAAAAAATATAGTTTCAATAAAGTATTTCTCCCTGATATGTTCAGACATCCAGATTTAAATGAGAAATTTCAAAATTTCTATATGTTCCTGCAGTCTGATCTTCAAATTTTCTCTCTTCGCTCAAGTCTCAGCACCAGAAATCCGAAAAATTCATATTTTCAAAACTTCTTAAATTTAGAACTTATATTGTCCTTACTGGTAAATTTATGTTTATTAACTTTTTCTAGATTTTTTGTTTAGTCAAGTTCAAGTCCTCAGTGGCTCAATGTAATTGTAAATCCACATATTATCTCTTATTATGTCATAACTTAGTTCATTTGGAACAATTTCATTGAGTACTCTAATATATCTCATAATATATTTCATACTCTCATAGTATGATATATTTATAGAAATAAGTAGAAAACCTGATGTATTAGTAATTTTATTAAATTTTTCAATAAAGAAGGAATATGCGAGTACTTCTAGGTTTTATTTTTTATTGTTTAAACTATTAGATACTAACTACTATGCAATAATTTATTTTCTGTTCTCTTTTATTCGAATGCGGTAAAAGACAAATTAATTCTGTTACAATTTGCATACCAAAATAGTGTTTTCTCCACCATTTTCTGTTGACCAAACGTTTTCCAAGTTTTTCCTCTTTCTTACCTACCGTTTCGTCAATTTAAATTATTACTTTTCTAACGATTTCGACACAATTATTATTTAAAATTTGAATAAATCTTAATATTTCACTTGGCAGTTATTATTAACATTAAAAATAAATTTCTAAGATTATTATATCAGTTTCAAAGAATTCATTAAAACAAATTTTTTTAAAATTAAATTTTGGTTGGATTTTTCAATACAAAAAAATGTAAATGATGAGATAAATTAAAAATAGATAATGACAACTAAAAATCATTGTTTGAAAATTACCATTGTTTTAGTCTTTCTGCAGGATGCCATATTTTTAGCACATGCATTTCCACATTGATCAGTTTCATTTGTAACTTTTACACAGATCTCAACCCCATCTCCAATGAAACCGGGTCTACAATTACAATTTTTCTGATCTAGAGACAATAAGCAGGTAGCATTTGGATGGCATTGACACCGAGTTTCTGAACCAGTTAGTACAAGTTAAAATTAGTTTATTAAATGGGAAAAGTCAAAGGTCATAAATCAGCGCTGTGTGGGAACTCTATAGAGTCACAATTAAAAATACTGTGGTAATAAGTGATCTGTATTTTTTAAACCTAATATAGGTGTAATTATTTAAAAGAATTTTGTTTGAATAATTAGTCAGAGTTGAATGAGCAGATTTTGAAATACAAATAAATCATTTTATAATTTTATTTTTAGTTTTATTTGTATGGAAAACAACAATAGCAATTAATAAATTAATTCAAAAAAGTAATGTGATAATAAGTATAAATGGAAAACTAAAAAAAATATTTGTCAATTTTAAGTAAATTCAAATTCAAAGTTATATTTTTAATTTTTGTGGTTTTCCATCCAAATAACTAAGAAATAAAACTATTAAATAATTTATTTATATTTCAAAATCTGCCAATTTCATTCAAACCAATTATTAAAACAAAATTCTTTTAAATAATTACACCTCTACTCGAGTTCAAGTTCAAACGTAATCCTCTTATCAGTTTGGAGATTTTCAAATTCGATCAGATCTTCTCAGTTCGTTCCTCTTAGGATCTTGACTTCAAAGATATGAAGATAAAAACTCACTTTCACTTTCGTTATCGCTTTCCTCGAAGGAACTACTCTCCATTCTGTCTTCATTCATGTAATGAAGGCCAATCTGAATCCGATAAAATCGATTTATTCCATCCACGGTATTGAAGTTTCAGAGTTTCCACGGCGTAAAGTATCGAGGTCCTCCAGGTTTTACATAAACTTTATCGCATATCTTAAATTTGGATGTTAGTGATTGTGCAAAAGATTGGCTTGGAAACTCAAGTCGATATCGCAAAACATGTTGTGATCTTAGATTTGCTTGGACAAAATATATGCTAATTCCACTCGTTGAAAGAAAATTATACAAAAATACTTCTTTCTTTGCATCACAACTCACCCGTCCCATCGTAATGTTTCGATTTCCACAACTACTCTAATCACGAGACTAGGTGTTTCACACCAAATAATTCATGAATCAATATTTATTACGTTCCATTCACATTGCACTGAATCCTCCAAGTTAGAATTCTAATTTATATTAGAACTTATAGGCACAGCTACGATATTGTTAGTTTTATTAGCTAAATTTTCATCACCAAAATATTGCGACCAATGTAAATATGTTTGAAAGCAGGTGGGATTTCGTTTTTTTCTTTTAAAATTAATAAGAAGAATTTGGTATCTCATATCTTTAAAAGAACTTTCTCTCAAAACATCACCAACGACTAAATGCAGTGTGTGTGGCACAAAGAATTACTTTTAGAAAATTGTTTTTGCAGTAGACAATTTCTACTTCATACTTGAGATCAAATAAAAATTCATCATCAATGATTCATATGTAACTATAAAATTTAGTTTCCTCAAACCTGTCTTCATCTTCGTCCAATATAATTAAATTATCATTGTTTTGCTTTTGAATCGTTTGATCTTCACCTAGCAGTGCACCTACTTTCAATATGTTGGTACCATTATCAGTAATAGACTTGATTTAAACTTAACTCATTTGATTTTAAAACATCTATTACAATTCAAGAAATGTCGACACTTTAATGCCTGACTTTAACCTCTCTCATAGCTAAAATGTTAACTTGAATTTTTCCATTTTTTTACAAAATTTATTTATTAAATCTAGACGGATTGTCGACTTTTATTGAAATTATCTTATTTTTTAATTTTCTGAAATCTGTTGTCTAATCATTTTAGCTTTGTTAAATATGTCATTTCATATATTTTGACTTTTAATGACAATTTTTTCTGGTAAAACCATTTAACATTGGATTTAAAATAGGCCGAAAACTACTATCTTCAATCATAGATAATGACCTTCCATTCTTCGTACCCAATTCAATGCATGTATATTTTAATTCTTTTGGAGTCATTAGTACATGAGTTGTTGTGACAGAAATAAAATTTTCCAAAGTAGATTTATATGTACCAATCTCATTTGGATTTTTAGATTTAATTCTATGTTTAGAATCAAATTCTTCATAGGCTTCCAGATGTTTTCTTTTAATATGGCGCATTTAATTTTCTGGATGATTGTTAATCATAAAAAAACAGCATTTTTTGTACCTGCTGATTTTTATTGTTTCATCAAAAATAAATTTATCACACACCGGATTCTTATTATTGCTGCTTCCTACCATTTTCACTTGGGTAATATAAAAAGTTTCAATATAATTAATTACTCAAAATATTATTTAACTAAAACTAAGAATACTTACATTCTTAAAACTTATACAGAGAATTTAATTAATTAATTCATAAACTAGATGAACTAGATGTCGTTAATAACCTGTTCATGTTAAGCGTCATGGCGATGTCGTCTAAATAACATAAAACTACCAGAGCAACAAGAAATGGTGATGATTATTTGCTATGGAAGTGTGAACAAAATTCACAGATTTTTTAATGGACAATTTTAAATTAAATTCAAACATGAAAAATTTTAAAAAATGGTTGGGTTTTGGTTCGGTTTCTTTTCGCAAAAATATGAGTGGTTCAATGCTTTCTTGGTTCGGTTCGTGAACCGGTTTGCATCTCTGGTTTTAACCTATTAGAAAAAATACATTTAGTAGATATAAAGATGGATAGTATGGGGACAAAATCATCAATTTATTGCCTGCAGTATGAATTAAAGTTCACATTTCACATCTGGTTATGAATGTATATGTCATGGCTACAATGCCACATGCATAAGAATAATTTAGAATACAAAATCACTGTCGACCGAAAGAAAAAATTGTGTAAAATGATGTGAATGTAAAAGTAAGAATGTAAAAATTATTAAATTCAATAAAAATATTTTCTATTTATAATTTATATTTAAAATAAAATTTATTGTTTAATAAAATATATTTTTTATAAATTATCTGAGTTGTGATTTTTGAAATTTTTTATAATTTAGTAGAAGTTGTATTTGGGTAACGTTTAATAATATTTAAATCAGTTCCATGGTTATGGTTATGCGATAATAATTTTTATTATCATTAATAATAATATTATCCATTATTATCAAAGTTCCTCACCATAGCTCCAAAGATTAGTTTGATCATATTGACAAATTCTAAGTTTTTTTTCTCCTTTCACATAAGGTGGCCTTTCAACATCGCTTTGTTGAATTAATATTGTGGGTACCTCAGTTAATTTCACGTTTACCAATCCTTCAATGTAACTACATTTGGAAGTTCCGTAAAGATTCATCGGTATCTTTGTACTGACCAAATTTGATATGATTTTATCATCGCTCTGACAGCAAGCTAAATACCGACTGAACCGGTAAGGCGGCTCGTCGAAGTGAAAATTCGGAATCGTGAGCACAGACTGTATTGTAAATTGAGCTGAACAATAATTTTATATCTTGAGATTTTATATTAATCCATTCAATAAAAAATTTTGTATTATAAATAATTATTTAAAAAACCAAAAATAATAAATTATCAGCCTTTTTTTAAACATTGGATCTATGTTTCTCAGATAATTAATTTATTTTCAATATTATGTATCAAAAATAAATTTTTGATATATTGTAATTTTGCAAAAATTAAAATATTATATTTTTTAATTAAATTGAAATTATAGTAACACTTCGATGATCTACACCAGTGTTTCTCAACCCTTTCTTATGTCCCCCAAAAAAACTTTCAAAATTTTCATGCCCCCAATAATTATTTAGAAAAAAATAAAGATGTTTTTGGTAATTAAATAAAAAGTATACCATGTACAATAAAGAAATTGGTTACACATATAGGTATTTATTTAAACAAATAAAATTTTAAAGGTTTACTAATCCCTAGAAAATTAATATTGCTGCACTAGATACTTTTTTTTTCAAATTGTCCCCTAGTGGGGCATGCGTCCCACTTTGATCTACATTGTAATCTTTATCATTAAAATTCTTAAAATTCTTAAATTTAATTTTATGAATATATTCATTCATTCCAAAATCATCATTCCTTATGTTTATACATTCTAGATCAGGGGTGGTCAAACGTTTATGATAGTGGGCCAATCCAAGAAATTTGTACGAGTTGGCGGGCTGGACATAATTTAAACAATGCAAGGCATGGTTTAGTTTTCCAGAACTCATGGATAAGAATTTAAATAATTTTTTCGAATGTCTCGTCGGTCAGAAAATTGTCGTGACTGGCCGGGATTTGCTAACCTCTGTTCTAGATCATCAATATTTAAATATGAAAACACCTTAAAATTATATATTTTTAAACAAACATTCAAAATTATCAAAACATTCATTGAAATATTCCTTATCACAAACGTATTTTAACAGTTTCATATTAGCATTATCATTAATTGCTTTTGATTAAGAGCTCCTAGCACGTTCTAATTTATAAGAGCTTGATAGTTTTAATACACATTAAAACGATCCTCCATTAGTAAATTTTCATTATCTATAAGTGTCGCACGCTGTTTGTAATTTCGACTAAAGTTCTGTTTTCTAACTTTTCTAATTTTTTCATTATTATAGTTTCCAGTATTTCTACAATTATTTTTCTCTGTCAACCTTTATAACATTTTCATTTCTTTTATTATTGTTGACTTTTTGAAATTTAGTTGCTTGGTTTCGTCAAATATCCATTTCTATTGCATTGAGAACCTTTAATATTTCGGTATTCATGTCAGGTATGATCTTCTTCGCAGCCATAACATTTAATTTGACGTTGAAATAGATTTGGTTTATTTAAAGTTTTTAAACTTCATCGGCCTGTAACTGTTATGATCCACTTCCACTTAGCTTATTTTTTTCGCTGAGGCTACACTTTCATAGAGTTTCGATTCTTCCATTTTTAAAGATACATTTTATGTATTTATTTGGCAATGGATCTCTCTGTTCTTCTTCACTGTCAACTTTCTTTTCTTATTTGTAGAGTTTTTTTTAAATTAAATCCTCTGTAATTTCATAACGCCGAATTTTTCTTCTGTCTTCTTCACAATCCAAACAGTATTTTAATAAAAATGTTGCTAATTAACTGGTTTTCATTTTTTACCTTATTACATGGAAAACAGTTTCCTATATAGTCTTAATGAATTCGTCAACAGTTGAATTGACTTTTTAATAGTTCAAATTGTTTTGTAAATCTTCCGCTAGATTTATTTTTGTTTTATCATCCTATGACAATCTTTCATACAAACTGCTTTCAACTGGAGTTTCATCATATTTCTTCCGGCTTCTCTCGTACAAGTATGATCGAAAAACGACATTTGCTGTCCATCTAATTTAATTATATCAAAATAATTTATTTTTAACATGACAAATTCTTCAAGTTCTTCATCAATTCAGTACATATTTGGTTAAGGCATAATCTGCAGCAATTCGGATATTCCTAAACTGATCTGTTTAAGACATAAGAGCTTGAGTATTTATAATTGTTGAATCGGAGACTATTATGTAATAATTAATTAGCAATGAAACATGGTTCAACAATGCAATAACATACAGACCTATCTAATCATTTATAATAATTATTAATTATGTAATTTAACTATTAGATTAAAATATTCGATTATAATATTTATTTTCTTCTCCCAGTTTACATTTTTAGTTGTAATCTTAACTATTTAATAATTTTAATTCGATTTAACTTATAAATTTTTTAACTATGGAAAATTCAAAAGTAAAAAATACCTGACGGACAACTATATGAAGTTGTCAAAACACAATAATTTCCTCTAGGAAATATTCCAGTTGAATTTCCAGAAGTTCGGTTTTTTTGACAAAATTTCAAATTTTTGGACGCCACATCTTCTCCATTTAAGTGAGTATGTCTGTGGGTGACCAATTTAAATCCTTCAACACAACTATTTGTGGGTTTCATTGGAGGGGGTAGAAGATAATCACCATCAGGAAAATCAACACTTTCGTCGATCCTTTCATAATAGCAAATGATTTCATTTTGTGAATCTATTAGTGCAACCTTAAAAATTAAATAATAATTAATTATAATCAACTCTAATTAATTAAAATTGATTTAAAAACTTTTTTTATAATTATTCTTACTCTAGTATTATTGTGTCGTGGACAAAAAGTAAGGAAAATAGAAGGCTTTAAAACAATACTGTAAAAGTCTCCTGGGAAATAAGGTAGGGAATATGATGGTGTTTTATTCTTCATACAACATAAACTAGACCAATCATTCATGTAAGCACCACTTTCTCTTTTAGGTATAAAATGCTCCAAACTCCGTAATTTATGCCGAAGCATTCCTACAATAAAATTTATGAATTAAAATTTTGATTAAAAGTTTTGTTTGATAGTAAAAAAAGAATAAAATTAAAAAGAAACAAATAAAATAAATTAACATTAATTTTCACCTAATGGACATTTTTTCTCAAAAATAAAACAATAATCTCCAACTGGCCAATTTTCAACTGGTCGACCCTCTTCAACAATAGATGAATTTCTCTTACAAAAACTAAAAATCGCATTATTTTCGTCGTTTGATCCAAACATAACAATATGCATAAAAGTCGGATGAAACTTGAAGAATGTAAGTACTGTTACTCGACCTTCATCAAATCCTGTTGGACATTTTTGACGAAGGGGCTTAATAAATACATAAGATCCCTTTGGCCAGCTCACCATAGATGTCATCTCTGAAAATGATAATTTTTTTATTTTAAATAACATCTAATATATAATAAAAAATATATGTGCACAAAATTTCTAGTAAAATATTCATTTAAATCCATAATTATAAAGAAAATGGTAAAAATTTGTATAATTCTGCAAAATTCATTTTCTTACATTTTCTAAGACCAATTTCATTTAACTTAATTTGCCTTCATGCATTTAATTCGACATTTGTATTTATTTAACACAAATTTTCGACAGTCGATCAATCTTAATTTATTAACTGAAATTAAAAATATTTATATTGTTTATTAGTTTTATCGGGTGGTCATTTGATTTTCAAGAAAAACAAAATAAATAATAAAAAGAAAGAGATAGAAAATCTGAATGCGGATAGATTGAATGTTTTCCAGTTTAAATAAATTGTTTAAACTGTTTAAATAAATTTTAAAAAGCTAAATTGGAAAATACTTTAAAGAAATTATTAACAATTTATAAATAACTTTAATTACTTAATTTTGTTTTATTTTATTATTTTTTTTGTTTCAAATATAATTGCATTACTTCTAAAATGCTATTTGAAATTGTGAAACTTAATTTTTTGGTTTTGGAAAGGAGATCTAGAATGATTAATAAAGTCCTCCAACGGTTCTAAAAATTTCAAATTAATCAGGAAGAATGGGTCCAAATGATGCTAACTTAAATACGAGAGTAGGAAGACAATAGCTTTATAACTTACTATAGCACCCCCTCTTACACTAGTGAAATATTGTAGAGTTATGAAATTTGGCGGGAAAATCTTTTGAAAATAGATTATTGAATTTTAAGTGCAAAGTACAATTTCTGACTACAGTCAGAAATTGCACAGTCAAAAATCCAAATTAAAAATATTTTCACCGTCAAATTTCATAACTCTACCATCTTACACTAGTGTGGGATGGATGCGCGATAACTCACAATGAGCTAGAATCTAACTACTTATGAGATTTATAGATATTTAAATTTACATTTCTTTAAAAATATAAATAAAAACTTCATACTTGGCTTTTCTGATTGTGGAATGGGAATATCTAAAATAAAAACTTAATAATAGCTATTAAATTAATTTTATTTATATATAACTACAGATTATTACTGACAAACAAGACAAATTAATTATTTCAAAATATTTACAAAAAATTTTGTTATTTGACGATGATAAGTTAATATTTATTTTTACTAAAAGCAGAAAAACTCCTAGTATTTTTAAGTGTTGACATAACTAGGTTGACCATACAATACATATTTTGTAGGATATTCCTGTATCTTAGTTCCTTATACATATGAAATACAATATCCTACTTTTTTCATAATAGCATAGATTTATTTGAAAGTCACATCCTCTGACAAAACTTCCAGTGACAGGTGTCAAACCTTCTGTTTTGTATGGTGATTGAAATGTGTAATTTAAATATTGCGAGGAATCTTCCGAATCAATACAGAAAAATTCTTCAGTTACTCTCATTCCAAAAACCTTTTGACAATAGGTTCCGAATTTCATTAAATAAAATGGCCCACTCTCAGTAGGAAGATACATTGGTAAATGAGCTACGTCTCCCCTTCCACTTTGACAGCAGAAATAATAACTAATAAACGGACCATCAGTGTCAATCTTTGGTAAAGCTCCTTCTCGAGTGATTGCAAAATTATTCAGAGCTGTTATTTCCACAAATTTAACTGAGCCTTCTGAAAAGCCTATACAAACAATTGAGATAAAAGTGAATTTATTAATACTAAAATTTAATACTCGAAGGACAAGAGTAATCGACTTTCATTAAGCAATATCTGCCATAAGGTAAAAATAATTTTTCCTTTTGATAATTATCTTTTTTTACACAGAACCCCCATTTGATAACGCTTCCTCCAATCATGTAATCTCCATCTAAATGTATGACATCTGAGTGGGCAAAGGATGGATTAACAGTTTCCATTGCATGTGTGAAATTTCCACTCTTAAAATGAGATGGACATCCACTTATTGGCCGAGGAAAAGCATAATGACCATGAGGCCAAATAACTTAAAAATATAATAAAAATAAAGATTTTATTATTTTAAAATAAAATTGAATGAAAACCAAATGAAATAGAGATGTGAAAATTTGACAGAGAGATTTATTGGAAATAGAGTTAAAAAAGTTCATAATTAGTGCATAATTAGCACATAAATATGAGTTTGTATAAATGATTAATTTTTTGGATTCAGAACTAGAAAACAGGCCAGAGACAGCAAATATAATGATGATTTTGTCGAAAGATGTACAAAAGAGTACGAAAAGCACAAATTTGTGTAAAATACAAAATTTGAATTAATAAATTAATTTATTAATTGTAAAAAACATTTAAACAAACTAGAATATAAAAAAAAGGATTTTCGACAGCCATTATTATAAAACCAAGTGTGGAAAGCCGAATGAGGAAATGACGAGTGTTTATTTCCACATGTTTGTTAGGCAAAGATTGTCAAAGAAAAAGTTGCTGGAGATTATTTCAGCCTAAAACAATTTATTATAGGAATAATCCAAGTATAAAAAGATGAAAAAAATCAAAAATCAGCTTTTAGTTTTAGGTTAAAACAAAGATAAACCTGATAAACGAACCAAAAGAAATGAATTGTGAGAAAAAATAAAAAAATAAATTAACTAATTAAAGTGATTTTTTAATGCATTTGGTTATCAAAATAAGAAACACCAAGTTTATATTTTGTCAAGCAAAGGATCAACAAATTCACAGTAAAAGATCAAGGGGTATTGTCATGGGTTTCCGAAAATACTCGGGCATAAAGAATTAATAGGATCGGCGACAATCCAAAATACATATTATTTAATGAATTTATTTAAATTTTTCATTTTTTGGTCGAAAACAAGAATTTAATGGGTAACAGGACAATTCGACGCGGAGAATTCGTTTCCGAAAAAATGGACAATTTGTCGCAAAAAATAGAAAGTAATAATTGTGCATTTTTCTAAAATAAACTCCAAATCAATTTGGAAAAATAAATTATTTCACGCCCTTATTCATAAGAAACGAAAATTAAAACCGAGTGCTTATACAATTTAGTTGGGAGCCACTTGGATGGTGGTTGTCTACCTGTGACTGTAGGGAGCAGGACTAAAAGAATATATTTGGTAAACATACTTTTATACGAAGATAGTGCTAATAATATTTATAAATAATAATTTTATTAACATTGTATAGTAAATTCATATTAATTAATACCTAGTTCATGAGACTGCTCTTAATATTTTGTATTGTTTTAATCAATCACTTTAATTCAATTTGTAAGCATGTAACGGCCCATTCACAAATGAAATGCATTTATTTGTATACTGACAAAGTAATACTTTTTGCAAGCTAGATTCATAAATTTATTAAAAAACAATGTAAATGAAGATTTTAAGAACTTGCTTAAATCGATATTTAATAATATAAATTAAATTTTAATAATACAGTTATCTGATTAAAATTTATTTTATTTAATTAATATGAAAAATATGTTTCAATTGTTGATTTTTTTCGAAATGACTTTTTTCAAATTTTGAATTTTAGTTTAATAAGATAATATTTAAATAATTTGTCAGTATATATATATGTGTGTGTGTGTATGTGTGTGCAATGACAATAGACCAGATGTAGATATGCTGATCGTATGATTGACACGCAAGACGGTTGCCATACTGTCAATGAAGTACTATCAAAACGTAATCTCTACCAGTCAACCATCAAACGACGTCCAAAAAACCCGAAGAAACAGCCTTGTTAAGAAATTTATTAGAAATGGAACCAAGGTTACAACCACAAACCGTCATCAATGATTTTGAACAGGCTGTATATTTATTGGTAAATAACGAAGACAACAAAGAGACAGTTATCCTTTTCATCTACTACCCGAAATTGCTAACCTGCTGTCAGAAATGACAAAATTTGCACTAACAATACCCTGGAAGGATGACATATTGCATTTACATTTTCATTTCAAGTTGAACATTTAGTTATGCCTAGGTTAGTAGTTAAACTCCAGAAAGAACATCATTAATCAAATAAGCGTTGAGCATTTGATAGCAGGTGAGGAACAGAAATATAGAAATATAGAGACCTAAATCATCGATTGAACACGATAATATTATATTTTTGATCGAAGAAATTACATACGACATTATAGAAGAGAGATAAGTTAAACTAACAATCAAGATATCAACTAGGAGTGAATTAAAAAAAATGATAATATTTATTAAGAAGATTTACTTGAGTATGAAATTAGAAAAATCCAACGCGAGGGATTCACTCATTGTGTATTAATTGGATGAGATTTTTGACGAATTTTAATTGTAAATAAAGTTTTAATATTGTTTAAAATTTTAATCATTAAATAGTGAACACGTGGATAAGTATGGTAGAGGGTTTCGCTGTAATTGTATATACAATTATGTATTAAAATATCAAATGATCTATTGTAATATTTGTCATTATTCCGTAAAATATACAGTTATATATAAAAATGGAATTATATCATGATAAGCAGCGTGGCGTAATATAAAGTGTTGTTTCATAACAAAACATGTATTATGAAGTAACGTAATGAGTGTTATAATAAATTATCAATTATGTCACAACATATATAGTTATGGAATACAATATTAAATTACGTAACTGTTAATGCTTCAATGTGTAATAAAATCAGAAGTTATGAATACTTGTATAAAGTGCGTAAAATAACACACACACACACACACACACACATATATATATATATATATATATATATATGGAGAAATCATATGAAGTACCGAGACAAAAACTGAAAGGAGGAAGATGTAGTAAACAATATTGAAACATTTGGAGAAACTATAAATTTTATGCAAGGGTTAAGAACTATGTAATATTACATAATACTTTTCAGAGATATTTGACTTAGTTTAGGAACCTCATTTATAAGAAAACAGAAGACGTTATGTTTATATCTAAAGTGAAAAACTTAATTTCAAGCATTTAAAATTATATATTGTTGCTTTTATTTTCGAAAAATTAAAGAGGTCAATTTTGTATGCAAGGAAGTTTTCCATAGAAAATGTAGAAATATTTATTAACTTAATTTTTCCTCGCCCAAAAAAATGTCACTCGGAGATTGACACCTCAATTCTCTTTAGCTAAACTACCGATGTGAAGCGAGACTCAAAACCTAATTCCTTCAGAATAATAAATAAACCCAGTCCATTAGTGTTTTTTAATGTGATTCTCAACGTGAAACAATATTAATTAGCAAATTATGTACCTCTCTGACTATGGTAAATAAACCACTAATTAAAACAAAAGTTAAAGATTTCTAATTGAATTTCAGGATTTATGTAAATAATCTTATTTTCAAAAAGAATTACCGGATTTATTGTAAGGATCAAGTTTATAATCACAACTGTACATTGCTACGTTGAATCCTTTAATGATATGGGAAACTTCAAAACCAATATCTGTCAAATTCTTTCTATGAGCAGCAGTAAGCTTTGGTGTATAATATGAATAAAAACGCTTCAAGGGTTCTTTTCCATAATTATATCTTTCGAAAATGGGACATTTCTTCTTAAAAGCCAATAGAGAAAATGATTTAACCTCGTTTGCCCATTTGAATGGTGAAAATTTGGATTCAATTTCTTTTTGGTTGTCGGGAGTTGGTTTGCGACAACAAATAACCCGTTGCATCAAAGGATGATAGGTTACATAATAAAAGTCTAAAATTATATTAAATTTGGATAAAACTATAAAGAAAATTACATGTTGTAGGGCATGTCTTTGAAAATGGCGCACAGTAGCTTCCAGGAGGAGGATTTTTATTGACATAAAAGTAGCAATAACGTATCATAGAGGAAGCAGAATAAGAAGTTCGATAACTTCCAGTATATCTGTAGGATTTGTAGTCACAGATACTAGCTGGAAAAACCACTGAAATTCCCTTTGTTCGATCTACGAAGATTAAAATATCAAATATAAGATAAAACATTAAACTCTGAGCAATACAAAAAAAGAATGCGGGCACAAAATTAATTGCGGAATAATTCTTTTCTAGGATCATATTCTGTTCCTTCCAATATTTCTGCGGATTTTTGGTTGAATACTTAATTGATTCATCTGTTCGTCTTGTTATTTAAACAAGTCATATAAAAGGTGGATTCATAAAATGCCAGAAATTCAGGAATAATTATAAAATATCAAGGTAGGATACACTGGATTGCCGAAATTAATAGTTCTAAAGTTAATCGCTCCCAAACCAGATTCAACCGGTTTCGAAGCATCTTGGGGTCCCGAAATCAAACTTAGTTTTCTCTTCCACCAATCATTGATTTAAGAAAACTATTTCACTTACCGATAAATGAAACAGAAATCGTGTTGACGAAAGTTTAAATACTTGATTAGCAATACAAATTAAGGAGCTATGACTTTTGCAGTTAAAAAATTCCTTTATTTTACGGTTCAGAGATATGAGTTTTCTGTCAAAGAGATAATTTCGATAATGATTAAATCAAACACCTTGTGAAAGTGAAGGTTTATTAGTTTGGAACGTTGATTCTTAACCTTTTGATGATCACAGTCTAAGTAATAATAATAATTATTATTATTTTTCATTCCCGGTGGTTTATTACTTATTATTTTCATCCTTTACTATTAAAACAAAAATTCATTTTTTAAACTAACATATAATAAAAATCCACAGCAATCTAAAATCTAAAAAGAATTTTCGAAATTAATGCGATTTCTATTACTGAATTTCATTATCTGATTTATTTATTCTAGGTTTGAATGTTTGGAGTGGTTAAATATAATGTAGTGATTGACTATTTTCAAAATAATTTCAATTAACCCCTTTACCGGTTATTAAAGGTTTTTAATTATTAATCGTCTCGCTATAGCAGGAGAATCTTGAAGATTTTTGAAGTTTCTCCTTTAGAAAATGATTTTATCTGACCATGCACTGTAGTTCACAATATCATTTAAACGGTTTTATTCAGGTTTTCAGCATAAAATTCAATAATTCAAACCGACTCTGGTAGTTATAATTGGTAAACTCGTTAAAATTATAAAAATTAAAATTTATCAATGTGCAGATACAGTTAAAATAACGCAACCTTGTTTAAATCAGAATTTATACTATAACTTTCAAATTAATAAAATTTTAACACATCTATATGTTATTTTATTCTAATTTAATGTCATTTCAAATATCAAATAATCGATTTTTATTGTTAAAAGATAATTTATCTTTTAATTATCAGAGTAGTGAAGATCTTGAAATTGAAATCATAAATGGTGAATTAAGTCCTGGTAATTTTTGGTAAAAAAATTAAAGATAAAGACTTATGAAGAAATATTAAATAGGTTACTTTTCACTTAATTTGATGACTCCTGGTTATGAATTACTAGTTTAAGAAAAAGTTATACAAAATGAGTTAATTACACAAAGTAATCGAGTTCAAAGCTGTTTACTACATCGTTCCATTAAAATGGAACTTCAATTCCATCATGAAAATAGCACAAGAACTATTATAAATATGCTAAAATATCCTACATAAAGTTCTAAAATGGATTTGACCGAACACTGTAGGAAATTAATAACAATATCAGAGTAAAGCAGAAATAGAACAATCCAAAAACTGTATTTATTTCCAGATCAATACGTCAAGAAGGATCTCGTATGAAGGGTTATATAATTAAATTCATGACAGACACGTCAAAGTTTGTTAAAATTTATGTAGTACATTAAAACAAACCTGTTGTTGGGTAATAATGGCACATATGAGGATCTTCAACAGCGGTGTGAGTATCCAGTCCATGGATACAACTAAAACTATCATTGGCATACGGCAATCCGAATTCAAATGTTGATGTGACATAAGGTAAGGTTTGATTTGCAAATGTTGACGAGGAATTCATTTTGCAGCAGAAAACGTCCATTTGATAGTTTGTTAAATCTCCCCCACTATCAGAAAATCTATAGAAATGCAAAGGAAGCAGAGATTTCACACTGATAAAGCCTTGTAAAAAAAGAAAATTTAATAATGAATATTAAATATTTATTCATTTAAAATGATAATTAATTCCAAGGAAGCATTAGTAAAAATTCTTGCTAAACATAAAACTAAAGATTAATCGATATTCTTAAAAAAAATAATATTCAAGAAATAGTCTCTGAAAAAATAATCCGGAAAAAATTAATATTTTCCGCCAAATGAATTTAAAATTTTTTTATATACGCGAAAAGTTTTAACAATATTTATATTGTAAGAAATAAGGAGAAAATGAAGGATTTTTTTTAGTTAAACCCGAACCGGCTAAAATTTTGATTTCAACCGTTTTGTGGTTCAGGGTTCGGTTTCGGTTAGCTATGTTTATTTTACGTAATAATAGATAATATATGTTACTTTTTATTCAACTTAAGTTAATTCACTGAAATATGAAACAAATCTCAAATCTTTAATGTATAATAATGACTGCTGCATTATCTTAAACACTTTTCATAACATTTATGTAACTGAAAAACTTAACTTTCCATTCACTTATTGTAGATATTGTCTTCGTTATTTTTGGAATAAAAACATAAAAAAGTACCATAAATAAAAAAAGTTTAAAAAGTATTCGACTTATATAGTTTCAAAATGCTTTCCGATTTCTTGGAACTATGTAAAGAGAGCGATGGGAATATCTTTTTCGATTGTAATTAATTTTGCCCACTTTTTCAAATTAATATTATTATTTATTTATTGAAATTATTATTTATGAAAACTTAAATGAATCTTTAGGTAAAACCATTTTCTTAAATGGTTTTTGGTTTGTAGTTGCCTAACTAAATACCATAAAGTTTGAAAAATAATATTCAATGTGATTTCTAATGGCGAACTAGTTTCGAGCTGATTTGGGTCATTAGTCTGTCATTATAAATCTCATTTAATATTGCTTTAAAAATGAATGTTTTTAAAACTTAAACACTTAAGTTCATATGGCGGATATATGTGCAATGAATAAGATGGACTTGTTAATTCTCCGTAATAAATCCATTATTTGTTGACATCAGAAGAGATCCTACAAATCAGATTATATTCTTCTTTTTTTGTTTTGAATTTTTCAAAAAAGAAATTAGACGTATACATCCGCCGCAGTGCAAATTTCCATGCGCTGTAATATATATAGTTTATTTCCTGTGTCACTTCCGAGGTTAAGAAATTATAAATTTAAATTTTCTTTGTTTTCATTTCTTTTCAAATTGTCTTTGCATTAATTTAATGAAATTTTAGCACAGTTGTTTAACAAACACTTGAAATGGTGGTACCCAAAAATTTCTGTTAAATAAATAAAATTATTGATCTTGTCTGTATTAAAAATAAGAAAAATTGAAAATAAAAATATTTTACTGATTATTGTTATCATATTTAAATACCTTCAACTCCATTATTAAGTTTCAAATAAAATCTTTTAATAAAAAATTATGTATAATGATAGCTTCTATACAACCCAGGACCAAATGATTGGAAACGAGTATAGAAATCGAATTCTCAAAAAAACTTACCGACAGGGCATTCATTTCCAAGTTTGTAAATACAGTATTTTCCATCCGGAAATGTTAAATTTCTCCGGTAATTAACTACGGTGCACAGCGTAGTTGTTATTCTGTTACCATACAATACAGAATATCTATTCCGAGTGTATTTGACATAGCCATATTTCATTTCCGTTGGACATCGTGAATTGAGAGTTGCATAAGCAAAGCCACCTAAAATTAAATTATATCATTTTCAATTTAACTTATAAATAAATAGAAAACAAGAAATTTAACCACAATACAAAAACTAATAAAAGTAAACAACTCGCTACAATCCTCGCTATCATGCCACCATCTTTATTTTGTACTACCCCTGGTTGAAGTATGAATGAGTATTGACTACAGAATTTTAATGTCATCGAACATTCGAATTTTTAAATGTATTTTCCTCAATTTTTCGTTTTAAATCATTAATACAATTTTTTTGACAATTGGGCCTGAATATTTAAATACCATATTTTATTCAACCTCATTTATAACTGCCTGCACTAATTTATTTACAGTAACCTTTATTTCGTCGTCATTTAAAATACTAAAGGACTCTGGGTTTTCAATCATTTTATTAATACGATTACTCCCACCAAAATATATTTATGTTCTGGTATTCACTAATGAACCCAAATAAATTTAAGTCTTTAAGAGATTACTTCCTAAAATTGTGAAGTTTAGTACAGTTAGAGGCGATATCGTGGTGATCCTCGTGGTACCTAAGGATATTTTTACTTCATATAACGATCGAAAAAATCCTACATACAGTTCGAACACAGTCATCCTCCGATTTATGCGGTTTCATTTTAACGCGGTCGAGAAAAATAATTTTTCTAAATCAACTCAACATGAATTATTACATAATAAGAATATACAAACAGTTTATAAAAAATAAAAAAACAATCTAATATCGCGGATTTTTTAAAAAAAAATAACTACTCAACATAAATGGGATATTTCTGGTAATTGTGTAATTGAACTGACCGATTGTTCTATTGATGATGAAAGCGATTTCGAACCAGTTATGAAAAAAACGGTTAGTGTTAGAAGACAGCAACAAAAATGAGGATGAATAAATTATAGTTTACTAACTTATAATAATATTTTGTTGTTCAATAAAAAATATGTTAAAAATACTCATGACGTACTACATGTGTCTATTTCAATTTGAATAAATATTTTTAATATAACTGTGTATTTTACATGCGAATTTTTTGGAACGCGCGTCGAATTCACAATGAAATCAATGTCTCAATTTACGCGGTTTTTATAAAATGGAACAAATCATTTGAATCTGTATGATTTCCTAGTCTTTTTTACGCAGTTTCCATTAACGCGGTGTTTGTGAATAACGTATCTACCATGTAAATACGGGGTGGCTGTACATATATATATATATATATGTCTTCAAATGAGTTTTTAAGGAAAAAAAATTTTTCCACAAGAAGTTCATTTAATACCTCATTTTATCACCAGTTCAACAAACGTATGCTTTAAATATTAACCAGAAATCTTCTTTACTTATTAAAATTCATACTAAATATCTCTTAAGTAAACAAAAAAAACTTTTTTCAAACCTTACTCTTGATCTGTTTACAGATGATTTTAAAATAAGTACCATAAACAATAATTCTCAACTACACAAGAATCTCTTACAAAATCTCATTAGTTATTAGTTTTTTCAATTTAAAGTTTTTTTATTATTTCACATATTTAAACAAAACTTATTTCCTTCAATCGGTGACTTCCAAATATAAAAACGAAAAATTATTGTGCAAACCATCAAGATTACTCAAAAAAACCCAAATTTTTAGAAATAAAAATCGGTCAATTAAAAATCACAGTCAAGACCTTTTAAATTGTGGTTCTTGGATAAATTTCAAGAAATTTTGCACTTCTGTTGGGTTATTATTATTGAAAGTCGGTTACCTCTGACTCCTCGTGTCTTTTTCGAATCAAATAAGTAAACACAACACAGAATAATTTTATTTGCACTTGTCACAGTTACAACTCAATCCGATTTATTTCAATGGTTTGTAATCACAATTTCACTGATTTATTTGCACTCTTCAACCACCGTATAAATTTGATTATCTTAATGTAGGTTATCCAATGGATAATCACCCTTTCTGATAGATAACTTTGACTTTACTTGGGTTTAGATTCGTTTGCTTCGACCACTCGCCATTTCGTGTTTTTCCCTTTTCCTTTTATACTCCTGCTCAGACTGTTTTCAGACGATAGTCAACAACGTTTGCTCCATTACTAAATTACAAATTAGGAAATAATTACCTCTCCATAGATCAGTGGCGTCCATTTAATATTGTTTAGGCCAATTTACCCTTTTATATTATTCCGTCTACACGCCGGGTTTTCCTCATCTCTCGGATTTTCCTCATCTCACGGGTTTCCCATTGACTCGGGCTTACCATTAGTAATTAATTTTTTTAATTAATTTCTTCTTTTGTCTTATATTATTTTCTAGGGACCCCTCACTAAATTTTTATTATTATTTCTGGACTAGTCTCTCAATTTGGCGTTCAACCATACCAATTTCTCCCGATCAATATTACTTTCGAATTTTTGTAAATTTTTTTATTAATGTCGCACTTTTATCATTTTGTTGTTTTATTGATTTCACTGTGCTTTTTTCGTAATACCCAACACTTCTTATAAGTCAAAAATGAAAAACCAGCAGTATAATTAAAAAAGATAACAAGGACTTTCCGAGAGGCATGTAATTAGGCGTATAAGATCGTCCTGCAAGAGTTAATTAAACTTTTCTCGGTGATGGTAAAAGATATTAGCCATTTTCATTTTATTTTATAGTTTTGCAAAACAGAACAGTACAAATAAGGCTTTTAGTTCTCTCCAAGGTTGACTTTTTATAACGCATAAGTGCGCGAAGTATTTAAACATTAATATAAAACCTCAACAAAAAATTATTGAGTAAATAAAACAAATTTTTAATAATTGTTCTAAATAGAAGTTGATGTGTATCATAAACTACCAAATGATACACGACACAAAAAAAGCAAATAATGAAAATAAAAGTTGGAATAACCGAGAACATATTAAAAAGTTCTGTGGTCTTTGAGCATCACGTTGCACTTGACATGCTACCAACTATTTTTTAGGTGTTTTTCAGCGGTAATGAATTTGCAAATACTGGAATTAATTTAAGTGCTTTGCAAAAAGTTCTCATAAATAAAAAAAAATAACCGATTTAAAAAATGTTGGTCTCTCAGAGTAAAATATCTATTACTGACCTTGCTATTGATGCTCCCCCTAGTGATCAAGTTATATTATAATTCATAGCGAAGGTTAGTATTTTTATTCTTAAACTTAATTCAGAAAACACTAGTAAAACAAACGTTGAAATCTTTGAATCTTTTGAATACAGAATCAGTAATTTATTTGTATATAAATTTTTATTGATAATATTTACTTACTATATGTTATCAATTTTAATTTTGAAAAAATAGAGTATAATTTATTCTGATAAACCTCCAGACTATAATCAATGTATGTTACTATTAGTAACCAGTTTGCACTTCAGAAATATATTTTAGATATGCGGTTAACATGAGTAATCAATTAATCTGAAATGGTTAAATATAATTGTTTTAAATGAACCCCGCCTATAATTCCAGTCAAGATTATTTTAAAGATGAAAACTTACTTATTGCTCTTTCATAACTGCAAGCATGGAACTGGACTTTATAATATTTCCATCGTCTGCCAAATTTATATTCGTTATATATGAATGAGCTGAACATTTCACACTTAATGCACTCCAATGTTTCTCTGTATGAAATCGCTTCGAAATAATAGCTTTTAATCTGAAGGTCTGGATCATTTGAACTTTGTGCACATTTAGTATTCTGAAATACAAAGTCGTAATAAAATCTACCGGATATAATCAGTTTGTAAACTTGAGATGCGAAATTGAAATTAGTTCTCCTTTGACTTTCCATAAAAAATAAGAACTTATGGTCAAGCCAATTTCTTATCATGAAATCTTTAAAGTACAAAAATATTCTGGAAATGAACTTAATGCGATATTTTCTAGCTCTTTCTGATGTAAAAATCAGTTTTACCACCTACTCAATATAAACAGTAGCTGCAAATATAGAGTTTGGAATATTTAAATCCCATCTATTTAAATTATTGGAATCTTTGGACGTGATAAACTTTTACTTGCATAAATACAGTAAGCCTTCTTATAATGCGATTAATCCGTATCTCTTCTACGGAAACTGAGTTATAAAAAACTCATTAAACAAAATCACTATTTAACTTTTATTGAGTGCTTCTTTTTATTTGTCAGACGTTATAAAAAATCTTTTCAGGGAAATAAGTTACCATTTGTTGATAACAAATAATAAATATTATTGAAAGTATTCATGCGGTCCAATCATGAGAACTCAAGTTAAGTGATGCAAAAGGCATTTTATTTCAATAGTAATCTTAATACGCATGATTTTATTCAAAACAAATCGCTTACTGAAATGCTTTTGATAAATCTAATTACGGATAAACATAATTTATTCAAAAAGGATTTAATATAGAATTAAATTAAACAAGTAATACTTTTCTTCTTTTAACTGCTATTTTACACAATTGAAATTCAATAAAAATTTGAAATATGTGGATTTTAGATATGATAACAATTATGGTCTCAAAAATTAGACGTTCAGTGTTTCTCAACCCATAACTTACTGCGCGCGGTAAAATTATTATTCCCGAATAATTATGAAAACAACCATGAAAATTAGGCACATACATCTTACTTCCATATTACCAACTTAGGAGCCGTCCATAAATGACGTCACGTACATCGGGGAAGAGGGTCACACATTTGTGACGATGTGTGACGAGGGGGGGACGTTTAAGAAGTGTGACATCACATCTTAAATTTTGTATTTTTTCCCGATCCTCCTTTTTAATACATGTTTTCTCATACATTATATTAGTGCAGCATTAAACATAAATACACACTAAAATGTCAATAAAGGGATTTGAAACATTTTCATTTTCAAATATGAAATACGGCTTTTTAAGGAGGTGACCTAAGATGTGTAACATATATGAGGGGGATCTAACGTTTTGTGAGGACGTGTGACGATAGAGGAAGGGTAAAAAATCGACCAAAATCGCAAGACATTATTTATGGACGGCCCCTTATATCTGGCAAAAGTACTAAGAGGGGTTTTTGATTTTGCATACTATTTCTACATATATAGATCGTAGTTGCTTAACAAAAATTAACTTTACATTTTTATAATTTCTGCGGACATCCTGTTGAGATATATTGACCTAATCGATTAATACGGTAAAACAAAAAAATCAATCATTATACGAATCAAATTAAATTATCTGTAGTTTAATTTTACTATTATTTTATTTAATAAAAATAACTAATAATTATACGTATAAATAGGATAAAACTTTTTTAATAATTGATTATTAAATAATTAAATTAGCTAGTTTAAATCTACTTAAAAATATTCATCTTTGTTTCGAATATAAATCAATGATTTTTCCTATTAAAAAATATTCTACGTTGCGTTTTTTCAAGTTATAAAAGATAAATAAATATTATTTGAATTAATTTAAAAACTAATATAAATAATAATCGTAGTCAGTGACGCGTTTACCGAAAACAGGACAACAGACAAAAATATTTTCTGGCGCCTTCTAAACAAGACTGGTGGTGTGCAGCCTATGTGCTAAACGTTTCCCAAAACTCCACGGAATTGAAATTAAAGAGGTTTTTGTACTCGTTATTGAGTGACAGTAATTAGCCCAAATGAACAAAGATAATTATAATTTGCGACAATGTACTTTAATGACAGTGCGTAAGTTTAAATATATAAAATTAATAGATGGCTTATATTATATTTAATAAAATTAATAAAATTATTTAATGGTTTATATTATATTTAATAAAATTAATTAATGGTTTATATTATATTTAATATTTAAAATAAATCATTACAGTTAAAATTCATAAATGTTATTTTTTATAATATTTTCATTTGGGTGCAATAAGTGGGGCCTTGTGCGTCTATACTTAAATGCGTCACGAATCGTAAATGACTTACACTGGTAATTATCAAAATCGACGAAAAATTGAAAAATTCGTATATATTTTTCTTGACTCTGACATTTGATTTTGATTGTCGACAACAGAACCGTGTATTTGTCCCCCCATCTGACTTGACATCCACATCAATAAAATCTAAAATAATATTCTATGGTTAAAGAAAATTAAGTTAAAATTATAATTTTTCTAGAACTAAGTATTAATAAGTATCATTTACAATTTGGCCACTATCCCCAAACCAAAATAGCCCTTCACTAAATAATAAAGGAATTCATATTTGAACTGGAAAAATTATTTATATCATAATTAGTTCATAAAAAAACTAAAATTTTAACTCCAAAAAATCTTTTTAAAACCTTTATTTTAAAACTAATTCAAACTATACAGTGCAATATTCTACTCAATTAAATAAAACAAAATATTTTCGAGTGTATCATTTTATGTCTGTATTTTAAGTTTCGACTGAATAACAATTCATATAAGTTAGAGCGTAAATCCAACTTATTAACAAAAGAATAATCGAAAATAATGAAATTTCAGTGAAATTTATTCATCAGACATTTAATGACTATTTAGATTTTAAGGAATACAAATATGAGATTTTTTGGATTAACTTCTTAAAATGTAAGTCAATTTAATTTTAAACTAAAATGTATAATATATAATTATAATATGGTAATTTATGGAGTTGTTATTTATCTGAACACTTACACATTTAGAAAATTTGTATGCGTTTTTACTGTGTTGGGTTTGCGTGTAAAATTTATTTTTTCTTCAACTTGCTAAATTTTTATAATTAAAGTTGTTATTCATTCGAGCAATTTACATCACCACACAGGTAAGTAGGTATTAAGGGTTAAATTATTAAATTAGTATTTAACTTAAATACTTCAGCAATCGTTTCAGAATTTTATTAATTCAAAAATAATTCTTAATTAATTTTATTAATTTAAAACACATTCTTCGTAAAGCAAATTTATCAATATAGATAAAGTTAAGCACTGCTTACAACCAAGTGCTGTTGAGTATGTTAGGAAAAATAAATTACAAAATATTAGTGCTTTTGCAGTTTTAAAGAACCTTTCTAAAAAACCTATCAAAGTTTATAAGCTTGATAAAGGAAATGCAGTTGAAGTTTTGAATGAGGTTGATTATTTTGAAAAATTGTATAAGATACTTGAAGTTAATTTATGAAAAACTTCAAACATCCTCCTCATAAAGATAAAGAAATTCATAAACTTGTTTTCTGTTTTATTAGCAGTTGGATTTCGTAAATTTAATACTTCCATTACAAACTAAATTATAATAAATTCCAAACTTTATTCAAAAAAACTACAAACAAAACAATATTAAAACAACGATATAAAGTTGTTTTTAATCATAAAGGTTTGTTAGTATTTCTTTAAAGGATATTTCAGTAAGTATGAATTAACAATTGAATAGGGAATATTAATACAAAAACATTCAATAAATATTTAATATATTTAAATTACAAACATTCCTAAATATTAATTTTACAATCAAGCAATTTCATCATTCCATACATTAACTTTTAAACTTATATAAATTTCTCATTAAAATTTTATTAACATTCATTACATATTTTTAACAAGATAATTAATTATTCTATTTAATTATCCTCACACGTTTGATGAAAGATAAACAGTTAGATTGTGATCTTGGTAAAGAGCTATATGCTGTTGGGTCTCAACATGCTTTATGTTTTCCTCAATCTTTTCAATTAAATGAGCTGGCTATTTCCTTAGATTAATCGCAATAGGTCTCCCTGATGTTAAAAATTAGTGTGTTATTAAATTTGTTTTACCCACATCCCATTTATGTTTCATGAAAATGGAATCTTATTTTCTGCATAGTTCTCTAACATTTCTGTCTTTACACTGGTTAGATTCACTCGATTCTTTTAAGTGCATTATTTCTGCTATGTTTTCATCTTTCTTTGATAAACTACTTTTCATGTTTAGCATCATAACGAATTTTCTCAAGAAGTATATTCCTCCGATCAGTTTCTGTGAAATCTCTTTGGTCACAATAAATTCAATCATTCTCGTCTCTCTTGTCCCTACTATTTGAACTGCAATATTTACTTTTCCTACCATCGACACTGGTAACTCGTTTGCACATCCCAATTTCACCAAGCATTTTTCTATATTAAACTTCCCTATATTATCTAATACACTTTCATCTATCACGCTGATTTTTGCCACTGTGTCTAACAAACAACACAATTCGCTATTATTTATCAATATTAAGACACTTGGTCTATCATTTAGTTTATTATATTTAATTAAATTATCATTATTTACATTATTAATATTTCAAACATACTCTAGAATTTCTCCAACATCATCAAATCTCGATTCATCCTTACACCACTCACTATAAAATTCCGTATCAGGCAGACATTTACAATTATAATTATTAGTTATATATTCATATTTTTCATCATTTAATACATGCAGACAATCATCATACAAACTATCATCATACGAACAATCATCATACGATTCCTCATACTTACTGCAGTGCTCCAATCACTTCCTCTCGCGATGGAGCATATCCATTTGGGTACTGGTTTCCATGTTCCTCTTCGTCATCGTCCATTGCTGCAACTGGTCTCTGATATTGTCGGTCTCGGATATTTCAATCATTACCTTGGAACTTTACTCATGCGCATTCTTGGTCATTTTCTCTCACCTCTCTCCATTTTTCAGTTCCCTGAAAGCATTGGTGCTTAAAAGGTCCCACTTTATGACAATAGTGACATTTCACATTAGGATATTCGGATCTTCTATGTCCCTCTTCAAAAATGCCCATCATTTGAATTTTGGCTGGCTATTTCTCTATACAACTTGCTCATTGAAATTGTGTTGTGTTTTCGGGTATTCTCTATTTTGTTTAGATTCGTCGACTGTTTATCTGTTCGAAACGTAGTTTTATCTTTGTGGCATTGGTTGTGCTGGAATATTTGAGGTTCTTCTGACTACATTTGCGTATTTTCTATCTGTTCCCATAACTGCCATCGAGCTATTGTTTCGATCTAATTCTTTATTTATCTTTTCGTGCATATCAATTCTCTTTTTCATTTCGAAGACCGATTTATATTACTTTAACATTAAATCTTTTTTAAATTTTGTTCTCCCACCGCATTAAAAATGAGAAAATTTTGTAGCTCCTCTTCATTTAATTCAGGTTTCAGAATTCTTCTCGCCAAATTTCTCAATTTTCTCACAAAATCATAGACATAATCTTCACCTAGTCTGTATTCCAGTGCTTCACTTAAGTCTTCCATTAAATTCATCGGTTTCCTGAAAGTTAATCTCAATCTGTCCACATAACTTTGCTTCTCGTCAGTGCAGTCATATTTCTTGATTGCCTCAGTTGATAAAAAGGCTTTTATAAATCTTGCTTTGAAATCCTCAGCAATTGACATTAGTTCGAAGAATCTTTCTGATTCTTTGATAAAATCTTCAATACCAGGTCCTATTTCTAAGTTTTCAGGTGCCTTGATAAATTTGGCCATCGTGGTCGCCACATTAGCAGTTTGATTTCGTAAATTTAATACATCCATTACAAACTAAATTATAATAAATTCCAAACTTTATTCAAAAAAACTACAAACAAAACAATATTAAAACAACGATCTAAAGTTGTTTTTAATTAAAAATGTTTTTTAGTATTTATTTTGGGGATATTTTAGTAAGTATAAATTAATGGAATGGAATATTAATACACAAACATTCAATAAATATTTAATATATTTAAATTACAAATATTCCTAAATATTAATTTTACAATCAAGCAATTTCATCATTCCATACATTAACTTTTAAACTTATTTTAATTTCTCATTATAATTTTATTAACATTCATTACATATTGTTGGGTTATTATTATTGAAAGTCGGTTCCCTCTGACTCCTCGTGTCCTTTTTGAATCAAATAAGCAAACCCAACACAGAATAATTTTATTTGCACTTTATCACAATGACAGATCAATCCGTTTTATTTCAATGTTTGTAATCACAATTTCACTAATTGATTTGAACCTTTTAACCACCGCATGACTCTGATTATCTTAGGGTAGGTTGTCCAAGGGAGAACCACCCTTTCTGATAGATAACTTTGATTTTTACTTGGATTTAGGTTTCTCTACTAACCTAGTTACTACTCGTTCACGTCGATTCACTCTAGTTAATAATATATGCTCTTCCTGTCTGGTTAATAGTGACTGTCCTTTTGTGTCTGGTTAATAATGTCTGTCCTTCCGTGTTTTTCCCTCTTTCTTTTATACTCCTGCTCAGACTGTTTTCCGACGATTGTCAACAACATTTTCTACATTATTAAATTATTAATAATAATTACTTTCCAGACCGACATTTGTCAACAACGTTTGGTCCATTACTAAATTACTAATTACGGAATAATTACCTCTCCACAACTCAGTGGCGCCTATTTAATGTTGTTTAGGCCAATTTACCCTGCTATATTATTCCGTCTATGCGCCGGGCTTTCCTCATCTCTCGGGTTTTCCTCAGCTCTCGGATTTTCCACATCTCTCGGGTTTCCCATTGCCTCGGGCTTCCCATTGACTCGGGCTTCCAATAAGTAATTAATTTTTCTTATTTAATTTCCTTTTTTATATTATATTATTTTCTAGGGACCCCTCACTAAATTTTATTATTATTTCTGGACTCGTCTCTCAATTTGGCGTTCAACCATACCAATTTCCCTCGATCAATATTACTTTCGAATTTTTATAAATTTTTTAATTAATACTGCACTTTTATCATTTTTGTGTTTTATAGATTTTACTGTGCTTTTTCGTGATACCCCAACAATATTTTTAACAAGATAATTAATTATTTTATTTAATTATCCTCACACGTTTGATGAATGATAAACAGTTAGATTGTGATCTTGGTAAAGAGCTATATGCTGTTGGGTCTCAACATGCAAAATTATATGGCCTACCAAAACTCACAAAAAGGTTCCAATGAGCCTTGTTCTTTCCATGATAGGTTCAACACTGTATAAGGTTGCTACAGTTCTTGATTCGCTGTTAAAACCTAAGATTTCTTAGGAATATGAGTGTCGAGATTCACTTGAATTTTTTGATTTTATAACAAACCAAACTGTTTATTCTTCTGATTAAATAATGTTTTTCGATGTGTCAAGTTTGCTTGCAAATGTTACATTTAACGAGTCTATTAATCTTTGTTGTGATTTGTGGAGAGACAATATGGTGGAGAATCAAACATTAGACGAAGTTGCATTTCGTAAATTGTTGAGGTTTGTCACTTATAATGATGCGTTTCTTTTAAATATTAAATATTATCAACAAGTTGATGGAGTATCTACGGGATCACCTTTGACCCTAACTCTTGCATCAATTTTGTTTCAAAATTAGAGAAACAGATTTCTGATTTTTCTTTTGTTAAGCCTAAAATATATAAAAGTTACAATGATATCTTTTTAGAATTTTATAGTTTTGATGATGTTGTTCCTTTTTAACTTGGTTTCACTGATTTTAGTTAATTCATTTCTTCCCTTTTTAGATTTATTAGTAGAAAGAACGGCTAAGGGTTTTGAAAAAGAAATATATAGAAAGCCAACAGATTTTTTGTGACTTAATATAATAGAAATATGATTAAGGGTTTGATTTTCAAATCTTGGTCATTATCTTCTACGTTTGAAAAATCTAACAAAAGTATGCAAAAGCTAGTTTCTATTTTGAATAAAAATGGATATTTCAAGGCATTTGCAGAAAGACTGATTAAATCAATGTATGATTGACTTATTTTTAAGAGTTTTCGGAAAGACATTATTTATTATAGTGAACGTTTTAGACTTAGCTGATGAGAGAAATAGGTTAATGAAAACTACTTTAAAATGTATTTACTCCGTTGGAATAGCTTTTCTACTTCACAAAATAAATCTATGTGACTTGATACATTAAGAAAATAGCACTCTCATTCAACCATTTAATATGCTATTTATTAGATATTTGTATATTTATTTACATTAACTCTTTCAATACGAACTTATATTTTAATATTATACTATTAATTCAATAAACATTGTGTTTTCACCCACTTGAAATTATATATATATTTCGAATTTATGAAAATAATAATGGCCATGATTTCTCTGTTCAGTATTTTTTCCCAGTAAAATATATTCGTTTTTCAGTAAATAAATTAAAATTTAAGTAATTTAATTTAATGTTCGGCAATTTAATTAATTTAAAAGTAATTAATTATATTTATTGAAATATTTTCATTTTTTACTGAATATTTGAATTATTTTACTAAACATTTTTTAATTTTTTTACAAAAAAATTATACTGAACAAAAATATACTGAAAAAAATAAATAAAAATTTCTGAACATATAATAAAAAATACTGAACGTTTAATTAGTTTCGAATAATAATTAATTATTTTAATAATAGAAAAACAAATGGGGACATATTCGACCCAACAATCGACCCGAAATCCCATAATTTATTGAGAAAAATATCCGTGTAGTATTGAAATGTATAAATAAAAAAATTAATTTTCAATAAATTGTACAATAAAAAAATTTCAAAAAAAATTAAATTTTAAATTAAACTAAATTCAAATTTTTCATTGATCCCAATTTGTTTTAATTATTTTAAAATAATATTTATCGAAAAATGAAAACCTAATTCAATTGTTTGTTTAAACTTTGAAATATACTTTTATATGTGGATCTGTAATTTGTGGTAATTATTATGTGAAGTTCAGATGATATATTTTCGACATAAACATAGTGAAATGAAGAACCATCACAATTTAGAATATGCGATTTGATGTCATAACGAGCTTATAATAATAATGATGGACAATCATCATTTATCACGTAAAGGTAAACAAAACAATTCGAACCACAAATTTTCTTTATTTATAATTATTAAAGTTGTTACATCATACTTAATTTACGTTATTACATAATAACTTTTTTATTAAATATAAACAAATTTATGATAAGTAACTTTTTACAAAATTATTTTTTATTTATTTTTGAAATATGACAAAACCAAAGTTAAGGTATCATAATTAATTTACGATATTACATAATAATTTTTCAATTATACAAACAATTTTATTATTTAACTATTAACATTTATTTTTCGATTATTATTTTTAAAATAAGTAAAACAGAAGTTACGGCATCATAATTAATTTATAATAATTTTTCAATTTTACAAACAATTTCATTAAATGTGACTTTACAACACTATTTCTTTGTTAATAGTAATTTGAATAAGTAAAACAAAAATTATTACATTATACTTAATTATAAAACAGTGATTTCTTGGTAGCAGTATAAATTAAAATTTCAGAGTGGTAAATAACTAAATAAGCCCTTGCTGCAAAGTATGTATTGAATTGATGAAAAATTTTCAATTGTAAATTATTATTTTCAAGAAATTTGCAGAAATGGCTTATTTTATTATTTCACCTAATTATGTTATTACATAATTTTTTAATTATAGTTAAATATATGACATTAAACTTTCTGACATAAATAAACTGTAATAATCCCCAAATATTGATGTAGTTAATAGTCCAATCTGTATTTTTAATGAAAACCCACATATATTTAGCCTTTTTGGTTTTGAGGTTTTCTTTGAAAAAAGTTTTATTTCTCATCAGATGAAAAGTTGTATTAAAAATTCAAACTGACTGATTGACTTAAATATTTGAAACAATGTAAAAATAATCTTGTTATCGGGTGGAGTGACAGATTTTGAATTTGATTCTGAGTGAGTTCGAGTTTCTTAAATGGACCGATAACAGAAAAATAATACCGAAAATCACTTTGAATGTCACATTAAAAATTTAGTTTAAGCAGTCAGTCATGTCTCAATTAAAACAACGATTTTTATATTTGTTTAAATTTACACCTATGAGAATAAAACAAAACTGATATCGTTTGCATAAATTTAATTATAATTAAATTACCGTTTGGACAAGATTTTTGACTACTGTTTCTCTGTGAGAGGCTGATTAAGCAATAATCACCATCGGGATAATTATATATATCATTATTTGGGACACAGGCATATACCATGTACCGTTGTAAGCTGTAATCTACCTTGATCATGAATTTCCACCTAAATGTCATTGGTGTTAAACTCCAATTACTCGGGCATTCTTTCTGCATGACTAGTACCGCCAATTTGTTGTCTAAATAAAGGAAATATTACATATAATAACTTCCGAAAAATTTTTAAAGATGAAAATAAATACAATTATTGTTTTTAAATTGTTCGTGTAAAAAAACCTTACTGTTTAAAATACAAAAAGATGACAATTTAAACCAAATTCTTCCTATTGGTAGAAAAAAGAAAACATTTTCATTGATAGAAACGTAAAAACAGGTCAGGATATTTTAGTGGGAGGCTAGATTTTATATATTGCATTGATATTGAAAGGTCAAAATAAAATATTATTGCATTTTTAAATTTTATTCACTCACAAATTACAAATAATAATATTCAAACAAACTTAATTTCATTAATTAAGAATATAATTTAGATAATAACTAATGAAGATAATCAATTCATTAATTATATCCCATCTAGGTCTCAAAATCTACAATAATTGGAAATTCAAGTTAGCAAGTGACTGGGAAACTATCCAGATATCTTGCTCATATAAATAATAAATTATTTAAATTTAAAATTTAAGTTCATATGTAAAATCCCCAAATAATGAACTCACGATTCATCTCATAATGTTATTTGTGTAAATCTCTGTTTTTCTACGCCTAACAAAATCCGTTCCAATAATTCTGTAAAATAGGAAAAAAAAATTCAAGTAATATTTTAACTTTTGATATGTTGATTTATGTATTTTAATTTAACGTTGCAATTAAATTGTCGGAAAATGTAGTTGATAGAATAACCCGAAACCGTTTTCATCGAAAATATCATTTTCTATTAACTTTTCAAAGGTTTACCGAATATTTAGTTCCATATAAAGTTTCTCCAATTTTGATCATTTAATCACAATACTTCATGTGACGTTCGACTTGAACTTCGCCTATTGTCGTTGATCAAATGCGCCTCGCATGTCAACTATTACATTTAATACTATGGAATATTAAGCATTGCAAATATAAGTGACATAAATATTATTTCTCATTTGGTTTTATAATAATCAAAAATATTTAATACAAATACTAATCATAATGATAGTAATAATAAAAATAATGATGATAATATTATCCACTGAACCGAAACCATGAAGAAAGATTCAATTAGAGATGAAATAAGAGAGAAAGAAAGATTTGTTAAATTTCGTATTGCTGTGAACAGGACTTATTTTAGTTCGAAAGATTTCATTTATTAAACAATGTGGAAATGGCTTACATATTTCTTAATAGTAATAATGATGATGATAATAATAATAATAATAATAATAATAATAATAATAATAATAATAATAATAATAATAATAATAATAATAATAATAATAATAATAATATCCGTTGATTTGACTAACCTATATTATTTTTGTTGTTGGATAATTTATAATAATAGTAGCACAAAATGTAAGGCTTTCCGCTCGACGATGAATACTGACGAATTACCACTGATGTTTTCATTGACATTTGAGGGCAACTTGCATTTTTACCATTTCGCAATACTGCAAAAATCAAATCTCCAGATTTTGCGGTGAGATACTTTGGAAAATCAATTATATCTTCAAGAACATTGGACGTCCTTGTGCAGAGAAATGTAAAATTGATTGATTCATAGCTGAAACCTAAAATGAATAATAAAAAAATCCTTAATTGTCGAATCAAATAGCAACCTTCAGGACATATCGAATTCGAACCATTAAACACCTCAAATGAATATCTGCCTTGGGGGAGCTTGTCAAGAATGTGAGTTTCAGCCACGCAGAATGCGTCTGATTCAAGTGTCGCGTCGATTATTATTTTCCGAAATCCAATTGGACAATCCCGTTTAACCAATAGTTTAAATCCAATAGTAAAGTCTAGAAAATATTCAATATTAGAAATTAATTATTAGAAAAAAGAAAAAACCTTTTGTTTGTAATTTGCTTTTACACCGTGGAATACCGCAAGGCTTAAATTTGAAATTTCTCAATCGAAAACTTCTCGTTGTGATGAAACACCAAGGGCCAGATGAATCAGCATCAGGATTTCGACAATAATTTTTTGTCATATTTAATCCTCTTTCTCTGTATCGCCGATAAAGAATAATATTTTTCGTCCAATCAAGGCATTTGATCCCATCATAGGTTGTACTACGATTCCCTATATATCCTGTTCCATATTTACCCACAATGCATGTAACATTTATAATTTCGTTTGAAGTTATATTGAAAGTTTGAATAGCTGCTGATTCTTCTGGTAAAGATTCATTATTGGGATATTCAGAAAATGAAACAACGTCAGTTGTAGAAGTAACGAAGTAGAGAAAATATAAAAATAGGAAAGCAAAATCTAAAAGTTTTTTGAAGGTCATTAAAAAATCTGTTAAAATAATAATAAATTTAATTGTGGCTTACGTATATAGCAAACGGATGTGACACGCATGCAGCACACGATCAAATTGATGATCAACCACACGAATGCATAACTTCATATTTCAGTATCAATTAATATCGGTAATGAATTGAAATTATATATAAAAAAAACATAATTTTCCTAATAACTGTTTATTTGATTAAGAATTTAAATCTTCAATGAAAAATTGTAAGTGCTTTAATAGGCTTACTTTAATTCTGCCTCAACCCTCTATACGATTTCCCGTTTTGATTTGTGATAATGTAAATATGCATATTAGTCGTTGAATAAAGACTTTTTATTATATTTTTTGAAATTTTTCTAATATCTGGAACCTAAACCGGGTTCAGAGTGCGCGGTTTCGGTTTGCGCGTTGTTTTTAATAAAACGTATATATCGTGCAGTTAGAGGGTTTACTGTAAAAGTAAATTAAGAATTTAATTAAACTTACTTATATAATTCTTTAATCCAAGCAAATCTATAATCCATAATATTAAAAAAAATATAAAATAATAATATAAATAATAATATTAAAAAAATAATAATATAAAATAAAAATAATAATAATTAATAATAATAATATAAAAAAAAGAAAAATCCAAAATATTAAAACTACTATAAGAAGAAAGCAGTTAAATTTAAACAATCATTTATTTTCCTTGAACTTGTAGGGCCTAAAAATTAGAATTAAAAAGAATGACAAAAAAATGCGACTCTGGCAAGACTCGAACCTGCAATCTTCTGATTCAAAGTCAGACGCTATTATTCATAACATATTTGAAGTTTTGTATAATTGGACAAAGCTCAATGTGGTGCAAGCCATTAAGAAAAATTATAATAAACACAAAAGTCAAATATAATCATTATAACAAATGTTGTTCGGATTATTTCGAAAAAGTGTCTGCCATGATTCTCAAAATTGTCCTGGCTCTGATTGTGAGAATCTCATCGGATGTTAGATCTCCAGCTTTGCAAATTGATGATTCTTCAGCAATATTGGTGTTGATTCTGGTAAAATTGAGCTTATTTTTATGTTGATAGATTCGTTAGGTACTCATTTGCAAATTGAAATGCAGGGTAGCCAGCCCTCAATCAGCGTTTTTTGTAATTGAAGTCAGCTCGGGCGTTCCATTCACAAAGTAGAATCAGCAAACAACATCAGGACATACTCGATCTTCGATTTAATAAATATGCAGTATTTTCTGTCCTATAATCTAAATAAACCCCAAAAAAATACACTTGTTAATTCTAATTTTTAGGCCCTGCAAGAAACAAGAAAAAGATAGATATTTTTCAAATTCTTGATCGAGGAAACATCATCATTGTCAATTGAATCAATCCTTCGTGATAAAGTTTGCAAATTTCCAAGTTTTCTTTCAAGTGTTTTAGGTTAATTAAATTGAAAATCTATTTTAAGGCCCTGTGGCCCAATGGATAAGGCGTCTGACTTCGAATTAGAAGATTGCAGGTTCGAGTCCTGAAACAATTACACACATAAATTCTTTCCTGAGCGAAATAGATAAAGTCTACCCTCAAAAGGCTACCCAACTTAAAGCTCTTCAGAATTTGAGCAACAACATCAATGCAATCGAATCAGAGCCAGATGACAAAACGATTGCAAAAGCCAAGAGATTTCTCTTTTTCGTAATTCGCGACAAAAAGAAATTCCTTTTAGGTAGTAAATATTCTTACCGGATTCCACTGCATTGTAAAAAGATTTGCACTACTAACATGACTACGCATATCTTTTCTATAATACAAAGTCTCCTCCTTACTTTAACTGTTAGCGATAGCGAGAAAATAGCAGACAGATCTGATTCGATTACTCTGGTGAACACCACTCAGTCTGTAGAAATAAATCCAGGAACGCAGTCTGGTTCGATAGTTGATATCAGCGTTGTAGAGAATGGCTCTACTGAACATGCCAGAGTGAAACGCAGACTTGAAGTTGACATTGACGAGGTCGAGTCAATAATTCATACTACTAGTGGGACCCAACAAACCATCTTAACACTAAATCTATTAAAAAAGCCAGAAATTCACTGGCGAAAAACAAATGAAGGTGCGTGCCTGCATCAGTCTCAAAATCTGCTCTAATCTCTAAGGAGACTGATGCAGACAGCACAATAAAAATCATCGAAATAAATAAACCTCTAAATGAAGCAGTTCGTGATCCTACAATTTGGTTTACTGATGATGATATTGATCTTTACCTAGAAAATCACATCAGTAGCCTTGAATTTGCCTCCATAAATTGTTTCATCGTTGAGATTTTGCGCACTAACCCTGGTGAAGATCTTTTTCCAATCCCGGAAAAGGTTTTCAAAGCGCAAATAATTTTATGCCCTTTAAATATTGACAAAACTCACTGGATCTTGTTTGTATATTGTAAGAACTCCTTGACATCTTACTTTATTGATCCAATCCTTCAATATCGGCATAGGTTTATCAACAAAACATATGCACTTCAAGTTACAATGGCATTGAATCAGCTTTTCAATCTTAAAGCTGCCATGACCTTCCACCCACATGAAAATTTCTTATACCAAGAAAATAGTTACGACTGTGGGCCTTACATCTGTGCTTACGCAATGATGATAAGTGGAGTTTGGCAAAGCTTTCCTGACCATTTTATTGACATCATCAGAAAGGAGGTTCACCAACTTCAACTCTCCTGTCAACAGAAAGATTAAAAGGTTTCAGGAGGTGGCCTACCGAAATTCATGGAAATCATCAAACGGAATGGGGTCAGGAAGACTAGCAGTGCTACCCAGGCTTTTCTCCTTAAACAGAATTCGTGTATTTCATCCCTATTAGATGAATACTTCAAAACGAGAACCAATACGACTGTTCTATCTCCAGAACTAACAATGAACATTGTCGCCCAAAACCTCACATTCATTAGAGAAAATGTGACATTCAGACAATTCACTGGAATAGATCACATCATCAGTATTGTCCCAAATGACTCGAATTGGAGTCTGTTTATTTTCTCTCTTGTGTTAGGGAACAGTTACATTTTCAACTTCCATGACAGAATAGTAACGGAAAGACTAATTGCCATTGGAGAAAATATGACTGAATACCTCAACAAATTCATCATCTCCAATAGAAAAGTGATCTTCATTAGCGAACACAACATCGAACACGCTTCCATCACATTTGACGACTCACTTCTCTTTGCTTCTGCTTTCATTATATTAATCGAAAGTCTTATTTTTAGCAAACAGGTTTCCCACACAAGAACCAGTGAGTTTCTAAAATCAATTAAAATTAAACAAGCAAATGAGATCTGTTTGAATTTAAACTCAATAAACTGTAAAA
This sequence comes from Schmidtea mediterranea, assembly GCA_022537955.1. Lineage (NCBI taxonomy): Eukaryota > Metazoa > Platyhelminthes > Tricladida > Dugesiidae > Schmidtea > Schmidtea mediterranea. The sequence continues at coordinate 70,996,053 of CM039680.1, forward strand.
TCAACGAGGAAATAACTGCAAAATATTTTAGTAATTTGAAACTAAATTCGAACTTTATGCTACTAAATGAGACAATGTGCACTGCTATTCTTGATGATTGCACACGACATTTGACCAAATTTTTAAATTATGAGGATCTCATTAAAGCACAAGTAATATTCGCCATAATTGCGCCCCCTAACATCGAGAAATTCTTTTGATAATAGACTATAATACTGATGAATACTACATCATCAACCCAACTACTCTGTGTGGAACAGAGAGTTATCAATCAGTCTGCAGAATTTTTCGAAATAAAATCAACGAGATTAAGGAAACACCTGGGCGCGTCATAAACATGGGTGATATTCCCAATGACATTCGGGGATCTGGTCTTGTGAGTAAACTACTCATCTGCGCTTTCATTAAAAATTATGCTAATGATTTACCCTTGATTAACTTAAACTTGCGCGAGATAGGTACCAACATCAGCTCTTTACTTCCAATCATCAGTGAATCGAAAATAATTCTAATGTCAGATTTGACTAAAATCACAAAAATAAAAAAGAGCAACCTGAACTTGGAACAACGTAAACTCAAGATTGACGAACTTCTTCACGACGTTTCTCACCTGACTGTCAATGAAATCATTGATATTATTATAAGGCAATTCCCTGACCGTGTCAAATCAAAACACAAGCCGTATTTGGGTAATAAAACAAGGCCCCAAAAAATAAATAAAGGGATATTAGTAAGAAAATTCATGACTGACATGAAATGGACGGTCGATAAAGTCTTTAACAACACAAATGTCAGCATAAGACCAACTTTCCAGAAAATTGTCCTAAACTTCCTTATAAAGTCACCTTTTCACGGAAATTGGAATAATCCGCTCAAATTTTGTAAACGTTCCAAACAAGCTCTTAACTTGGAGCTTTTCTCAAATTTTGAGATAATGTTTCAACTCAAGAGAGCTGACAACACAAGTCCCGGTATTGATGGCATTCAATACCGCGATTTGTTGCTCCTTGACCCCGAGGGTAAATTATTGACGTTTTTATTCAATAAAATCATTGTAAATAAAATAATACCAGACAGTTGGAAAAGCTTCAAAACTATTCTAACTCCTAAGCCTAATAAAGATGGAAAGTATGATGATGTTTCATCCTGGCGTCCAATTGCCTTACTTTCTGTGATCTACAAAGTGTTCGCCTCATGTCTTGCGAGTCGTTTGACTTACTGGATAAATACCAATAATCTTTTACATATCGGCCAGAAAGGTGGTTCCAGACATGATGGATGCGTTGAACACAACTCGATTCTTTCAGCTGCTCTCGAACATTCAAAATACAGTAAGAACTGTCCACTTGCTATAGCTTGGCTTGACATCAAAGATGCCTTTGGCAATGTCCCACATGATTACATGTGGTCCTTACTTCGGTTCATCCATTTTACAGTTGTTATATTCCGACACGAGCACGTTCTACAGTTGTGGCCCAATATTTTCTCCGAACATTCCCATCAAACAGGGTGTCAAACAAGGATGTCCTATATCGATGATTTTGTTTGCCTTGGCCATCAACCCTGTACTTGAGGCAGTATCGCGTTCTGACTGCGAGCCTTTTATGATTGGAGAATCTCCTGTCAAGATTCTTGCCTATGCTGACGATATTGCTCTAATCGCTAAATCTGTTGAAGACCTTCAGAAAATCACAAATATAGCTGTTACAACTGCAGCTGAAATAACATTTGAGTATCGGCCTGAAAAATGTGGATACCTTCAACTTCCAAAGGTTCACATTGACAGTGAAATATTAATCAACAACACAAAAATCAAGAAATTACTGTCAAAGGAATTTTATCAATACCTCGGTGTTCCGGTCGGTGAGGAACCTGATCAGAGTCCTTATGACATTCTTGATAAAGCTGTTTCTGACACTCGAAAACTTGCTAACTCTGAGTTGCTAGGTTGGCAAAAGCTAAAGGCTTATAAGATCTTTGTCCATTCTCGATTGATCTTCCCGTTTAGAACTCGAGAAATCAAGACCGGTGATCTTTCGAAATCCAATGGAAACAGCAATCGCTCTGTAAATATCAGTAGTCAATTAAGAGGTTGTTTTAGAAAAATGCTGTGTTTGCCTAATCAGTCTGAAGTAAGTTACTTTTATAACGCAACTGAAAACGGAGGGGCAAATTGCGTTGATCTTCTTGATGAATATCACACGCAGACCATCACCCACTTTTTCCGACTACTAACTTCAGAATGTGACTATGCGAGACAGATCAACATTGACTCTTTAAAATTTGTCACTGGTCCGCGATTAGGAATCAAAACACCGTCATTGCAAGAAAGTCTTGACTGGTTCAATGGTAAAGAGTCTAAACCTCACCATTCTGGAAGAAAAACTCGTTTTCAAAGGGCTCGGATTGCGGTTGCGTTTTTCGAAAAAACACACAATATCAGTGTATCATTCATAGTCAAAGACCACAAACCATCGCTTTACATCACAACAGCAATGCGTGGCACTATCATATTAACCTCGGACCTTCGAAAAACAACATCAAAGGTTTTGCACATGGCACTCTGTGACTCGTACCTCTCTAAGTGGGAAAAGAGCTGCGTCTCGAACTTCATAGCTTCAGCTGTGAAACTTTCTCCAAAAATAAACAAGGCAATCTTTCGCAGTGAGTTATCAGAATTTGCATGGAACTTCATCCATCGAGCTCGCACAAACACTCTTTCCATCTTTGCGAAACATCATAACAAAGGTGATAAGAGACTTTGTCGACTGTGTCACGCTGAAGATGAGACAATGTCACACGCAATTCAATCGTGTAAGGTCCATCTGACTCTTGGTGCCGAACGACACAATGACTGTTTAAAACTTATCGCATCAAATCTCACTAAGAATTCAAACTTGATTGTCGTGGTTGATCACGTTTGTTCACTTGTCCCAAACTCCAAAGAACGCGTCGATCTAATGATCACCGACTTGAGCAGAAAGAAAATCTTTCTTGTTGATATGAAATGTCCGTGTGACTCTGTCAACAATTTTGAGCAAGTGGATTTGCTGAATCTGCGGAAGTATGATTCTCTTAAGAATCAGATCCAAGCTGTCAAACCTGACTTCAAAGTTGAACTTGACACTTGTGTTTTTGGTTCACTAGGTTCATTTCCACTAAAGACTTCTGAAATACTCGTGAAAATCGGAGTCAAGCGTACCGAGCTGAAACCTCTACTGAAAGAATGTGCATTGAGTAACATAGCACATTCAGCTCGTCGCTGGCATTTTCACAAAACTGGCATCTTAGTAGACCCTGAAAAGATGTATCTATTTAAAAATTAATTCACTAAGATCAAATCAAATTACTGCTAGCAATGGTGTCATTTAACTTTTAAATGTTTGTATAAATGTTTGATGTATAAAAGTATATATTTGTATAAATAGATATTCAGATATTTAGATACCCCTCCCTCCAACAGGTTACAAATGTTTATTTTATATATATATATATATATATATATATATATATATATATATATATTCTTTCGCAGCAGTAATTTAGATGAAAAGAGACAAAATTCTGCAAATGATGGAATCGAATATCATGAATATCCTTTATGTTGATGACAGATTCTTACTTGTGAAAGGAGCGCCTGTGCTGACTTCAGTTCAAAGACACTGCTTAAGGTCCAGCTGCCCTGCATTCCAAATTGCAAGTGATGAGTACGCAACAATCTCAAGTAATCTGTCAAGCCGATTCATCCAACAGCGTCAACAATGTTGCTGAAAACTAGCATCGTTTTGCAAAGCCGGATTGATAAAATCCGATGAGAATCAAAAATCAGAGCCTGGACAATTTTGAAAATTGTGGTGAACATTTTTGTTGAAAAAATCCCAACAATATTTGTAAAAATGATTTTCTTTGACTTTTTTGTTTGCCATAAATTTTCTTAATGGCTTGCTCCATGTTGAGCATTGTCCAATTGTATAAATGTTGAAAAATGTTATAATTAATATATTTTTAAAGCGTCTGACTTCGAATCAGAAGATTGCAGGTTCGAGTCCTGCCAGGGTCGTATTTTTTTGTCATTCTTGTTAATTCTAATTTTTAGGCCCTGCAAGAAACAAGAAAAAGATAGATATTTTTCAAATTCTTGATCGAGGAAACATCATCATTGTCAATTGAATCTAAAAATTTATAAATATTTAATAATAAGTTTTTTTGGAAAAGCACTACTTACAACTTACAGTAGTTTAAATGCTAATGAATATTGAGGATATATTGATTGGATTGAAGAAGGATATTAGTAAGGTTAATTCTACTTTTACTTTACTTAATGATTTTTTTAACTCTAATGTTAATAAATTTAATGATACCATTGCTCGCAGTAATAATTTTGATTTTTATTTAAATTCTAGTTATAAAAATGAAGTTAATTGTGAAAACTTTAAATCTTATCCTAAATTTAATAAGACTTTTTCTGAAGATGTTGTTGTCAACAATGGTAATGGTTTAGAAAATAAAACTTTTAAAAAGAATCCAAATCGCTCTACAGAAAGCGCTATTTATAAAGATTATTTTAATAAGAATAATGTTAATAAACTTAAGTTAAATGATGCCATTGTTGGCAATAAAAATCTTGATTTTCATTTAAATTCAAGTAATAAAATTGAAGATAATGATGATAACCTTAAATATTATCCTGAAACTTATAACACTTTTGCTAATGAGGTTGTTATCAACAACGGTAATGATTTAGAAAATAAAACTCCTAAAATGAATGGAAATCGAACTAAAGAAAGCTTTATTTACAAAGATTTTTTTAATAAAAATAATTTAATAAACAACATTTTTATTGATAAAAATTTGGCTGAAAAGTCTGCAGATATGCAGGAGTGTGATTTGGCGGTTAGATCTTCTCCTCGAGCTGTTTTTTGGGTGCTTGATAATGGGCAATCTTATTTAAAAATTGCTATTAAAAATAATTTAAATAAAATAAATTATAATTTACCTGAATTTGAAAATGATAAATTATCTAACATTAAATTAGATAACTTAAACACTACAGAAAAATTTTCAGGGGTAAATTTACATAAAACAGATATTAAATATTCAAGAAATTTAGGAAAATTTAAAAATAGAAATTCTAAAATACAAAGAAAAAATCTACCTTATTTCAAATCTAGGAATTTGGAGAAAACAAAATTTAACTATCAGTGCTTCTCTAGAACTTTAAACAAAAGTGAAAAACTTCAACTTTTTCGTGCTTTTCCAAACCTTAATAAGAAAATAAAAACCAAAGAAAGTGTCGAGAAATTTCAAAACCTAAATAATGAACTTGTTAAAATAACTTCACTTAAAAACCCTTTAAAAATAGATGGATTTTTAAAATTTTTCTATAGGAACGGTAATATTTGCGTTTCTATAAATTTCAGTGTTAATAATAAAACGGAGCCATTAGTTAAGAAGACCATTCTTAAAACATCTATTATAGACTCCAATATTATAACTTCGTACAATAATAGATTGAAATTCACTGGCGCCTCAACAGCCATCAAAAGGTTCTTGTTTGTTTTATCAAACAAACTCTCTGAAACGGCCACAATATCAAACGCCAAAGTTCGGGGGGAACAGATCAATAACACTCTAAATTTATTAAAAAAGCAAAGAGCTCTCCCGGATTATTTGATGAAATCACATATCAAGTATCACGATGGTGATTTTGTTATGTTGGACCTCCTCAGCGATTCTGACCTTAATGTCGTAAACGCAACATTGTCCTCTTCAGAACTCTCTCGATCACAAATGCGTGATCTTTTTAAATCTTTCCCAGAACTGGCAGAGCTGTTTTTCAGTGAGAGTGATTGCAACACTGATAAATTTAAAAACCTAATTAATAATCTAAAATCAGAACATGGGTTCCCTGAACAGATCTCATTTGTGGGGGGGTAAATTAATCAAACTTAATGAGACTAAAGATTCTGATCACTCACAGGCTGAGGGTGAATCAGATATAATGTTTAATATCGGCCTTCTTAATTTTCACGAAATGTGTTTGAAAGATCATACATTAAGATCTCTTTTCTCGCAACCAAAATCTTCGGAAAAGATTATCGATATAATTTTTCACCTCAATTATCTACAATTGAAAGGTGAACTCAAACACATATCAAACGGATCATATGGTGATTACGTTTGTAACTATGTTCGTAATTGCCTATCATTATATTCTATCTCGGACATAGAAAAATACAACACGCTTTCTCTCGACGATATTGAGAAATGGGCACCGAGCTTAGTTGAGATGATACCTCCCTTATGTTATCATAGCTCGAGTTGCAAAGAGAGACTTTTAAGGCTCCGACAGTGGAGATTGTCTAGCGAAATTGACAGGCTACACAACATAATCTCGCCTGAAACAATTACACACATAAATTCTTTCCTGAGCGAAATAGATAAAGTATACCCTCAAAAGGCTATCCAACTTAAAGCTCTTCAGAATTTGAGCAACAACATCAATGCAATCGAATCAGAGCCAGATGACGAAACGATTGCAAAAGCCAAGAGATTTCTCTTTTTCGTAATTCGCGACAAAAAGAAATTCCTTTTAGGTAGTAAATATTCTTACCGGATTCCACTGCATTGTAGAAAGATTTGCACTACTAAGATGACTACGCATATCTTTTCTATAATACAAAGTCTCCTGCTTACTTTAACTGTTAGCGATAGCAAGCAAATAGCAGACAGATCTGATTTGATTACTCTGGTGAACACCACTCAGTCTGTAGAAATAAATCCAGGAACGCAGTCTGGTTCGATAGTTGATATCAGCGTGGTAGAGACTGGCTCTACTGAACATGCCAGAGTGAAACGCAGACTTGAAGTTGACATTGACGAGGTCGAGTCAATAATTCATACTACTAGTGGGACCAAACAAAACCATCTTAGCACTAAATCTATTAAAAAAGCCAGAAATTCACTGGCGAAAAACAAATGAAGGTGCGTGCCTGCATCAGTCTCAAAATCTGCTCTAATCTCTAAGGAGACTGATGCAGACAGCACAATAAAAATCATCGAAATAAATAAACCTCTAAATGAAGCAGTTCGTGATCCTACAATTTGGTTTACTGATGATGATATTGATCTTTACCTAGAAAATCACATCAGTAGCCTTGAGTTTGCGTCCATAAATTGTTTCATCGTTGAGATTTTGCGCACTAACCCTGGCGAAGATCTTTTTCCAATCCCGGAAAAGGTTTTCAAAGCGCAAATAATTTTATGCCCTTTAAATATTGACAAAACTCACTGGATCTTGTTTGTATATTGTAAGAACTCCTTGACATCTTACTTTATTGATCCAATCCTTCAATATCGGCATCGGTTTGTCAACAAAACATATGCACTTCAAGTTACAATGGCATTGAATCAGCTTTTCAATCTTAAAGCTGCCATGACCTTCCACCCACATGAAAATTTCTTATACCAAGAAAATAGTTACGACTGTGGGCCTTACATCTGTGCTTACGCAATGATGATAAGTGGAGTTTGGCAAAGCTTTCCTGACCATTTTATTGACATCATCAGAAAGGAGGTTCACCAACTTCAACTCTCCTGTCAACAGAAAGATCAAAAGGTTTCAGGAGGTGGCCTACCGAAATTCATGGAAATCATCAAACGGAATGGGGTCAGGAAGACTAGCAGTGCTACCCAGGCTTTTCTCCTTAAACAGAATTCGTGTATTTCATCCTTATTAGATGAATACTTCAAAACGAGAACCAATACGACTGTTCTATCTCCAGAATTAACAATGAATATTGTCGCTCAAAACCTCACATTCATTAGAGAAAATGTGACATTCAGACAATTCACTGGAATAGATCACATCATCAGTATTGTTCCAAATGACTCGAATTGGAGTCTGTTTGTTTTCTCTCTTGTGTTAGGGAACAGTTACATTTTCAACTTCCATGACAGAATAGTAACGGAAAGACTAATTGCCATTGGAGAAAATATGACTGAATACCTCAACAAATTCATCATCTCCAATAGAAAAGTGATCTTCATTAGCGAACACAACATCGAACACGCTTCCATCACATCTGACGACTCACTTCTCTTTGCTTCTGCTTTCATTATATTAATCGAAAGTCTTATTTTTAGCAAACAGGTTTCCCACACAAGAACCAGTGAGTTTCTAAAATCAGTTAAAACTAAACAAGCAAATGAGATCTGTTTGAATTTAAACTCAATAAACTGTAAAATCAACGAGGAAATAACTGCAAAATATTTTAGTAATTTAAAACTAAATTCAAACTTTATGCTACTAAATGAGACAATGTGCACTGCTATTCTTGATGATTGCACACGACATTTGACCAAATTTTTAAATTATGAGGATCTCATTAAAGCACAAGTAATATTCGCCATAATTGCGCCCCCTAAACATCGAGAAATTCTTTTGATAATAGACTATATTACTGATGAATACTACATCATCAACCCTACTACTCTGTGTGGAACAGAGAGTTATCAATCAGTCTGCAGAATTTTTCGAAATAAAATCAACGAGATTAAGGAAACACCTGGGCGCGTCATAAACATGGGTGATATTCCCAATGACATTCGGGGATCTGGTCTTGTGAGTAAACTACTCATCTGCGCTTTCATTAAAAATTATGCTAATGATTTACCCTTGATTAACTTAAACTTGCGCGAGATAGGTACCAACATCAGCTCTTTACTCCCAATAATCAGTGAATCGAAAAAAATTCTAATGTCAGATTTGACTAAAATCACAAAAATAAAAAAGAGCAACCTGAACTTGGAACAACGTAAACTCAAGATTGACGAACTTCTCCACGATGTTTCTCACCTGACAGTCAATGAAATCATTGATATTATTATAAGGCAATTCCCTGACCGTGTAAAATCAAAAAACAAGCCGTATTTGGGTAATAAAACACGACCCCAAAAAATAAATAAAGGGATATTAGTAAGAAAATTCATGACTGACATGAAATGGACGGTCGATAAAGTCTTTAACAACACAAATGTCAGCATAAGACCAACTTTCCAGAAAATTGTCCTAAACTTCCTTATAAAATCACCTTTTCACGGAAATTGGAATAATCCGCTCAAATTTTGTAAACGTTCCAAACAAGCTCTTAACCTGGAGCTTTTCTCAAATTTTGAGATAATGTTCCAACTCAAGAGAGCTGACAACACAAGTCCCGGTATTGATGGCATTCAATACCGCGATTTGTTGCTCCTTGACCCCGAGGGTAAATTATTGACGTTTTTATTCAATAAAATCATTGTAAATAAAATAATACCAGACAGTTGGAAAAGCTTCAAAACTCTTCTAACTCCTAAGCCTAATAAAGATGGAAAGTATGATGATGTTTCATCCTGGCGTCCAATTGCCTTACTTTCTGTGATCTACAAAGTGTTCGCCTCATGTCTTGCGAGTCGTTTGACTTACTGGATAAATACCAATAATCTTTTACATATCGGCCAGAAAGGTGGTTCCAGACATGATGGATGCGTTGAACACAACTCGATTCTTTCAGCTGCTCTCGAACATTCAAAATACAGCAAGAACTGTCCACTTGCTATAGCTTGGCTTGACATCAAAGATGCCTTTGGCAGTGTCCCACATGATTACATGTGGTCCTTACTTCGGTTCATTGGAGTAGGGGAGGATTTTACATCCATTTTACAGTTGTTATATTCCGACACAAGCACGTTCTACAGTTGTGGCCCAATATTGACTCCGAACATTCCCATCAAACAGGGTGTCAAACAAGGATGTCCTATATCGATGATTTTGTTTGCCTTGGCCATCAACCCTGTACTTGAGGCAGTATCGCGTTCTGACTGCGAGCCTTTCATGATTGGAGAATCTCCTGTCAAGATTCTTGCCTATGCTGACGATATTGCTCTGATCGCTAAATCTGTTGAAGACCTTCAGAAAATCACAAATATAGCTGTTACAACTGCAGCTGAAATAGGATTTGAGTATCGGCCTGAAAAATGTGGATACCTTCAACTTCCAAAAGTTCACATTGACAGTGAAATTTTAATCAACAACACAAAAATCAAGAAATTACTGTCAAAGGAATTTTATCAATACCTCGGTGTTCCGGTCGGTGAGGAACCTGATCAGAGTCCTTATGACATTCTTGATAAAGCTGTTTCTGACACTCGAAAACTTGCTAACTCTGAGTTGCTAGGTTGGCAAAAGCTGAAGGCTTATAAGATCTTTATCCATTCTCGTTTGATTTTTCCCCTTTAGAACTCGAGAAATAAAGACTGGTGCTCTTTCGAAATCCAATGGAAACAGCAATCGCTCTGTAAATATCAGTAGTCAATTAAGAGGTTGTTTTAGAAAAATGCTGTGTTTGCCTAATCAGTCTGAAGTAAGTTACTTTTATAACGCAACTGAAAACGGAGGGGCAAATTGCGTTGATCTTCTTGATGAATATCACACGCAGACCATCACCCACTTTTTCCGACTACTAACTTCAGAATGTGACTATGCGAGACAGATCAACATTGACTCTTTAAAATTTGTCACTGGTCCGCGATTAGGAATCAAAACACCGTCATTGCAAGAAAGTCTTGACTGGTTCAATGGTAAAGAGTCTAAACCTCACCATTCTGGCAGAAAAACTCGTTTTCAAAGGGCTCGGATTGCGGTTGCGTTTTTCGAAAAGACACACAGTATCAGTGTATCATTCATAGTCAAAGACCACAAACCATCGCTTTACATCACAACAGCAATGCGTGGCACTATCATATTAACCTCGGACCTTCGAAAAACAACATCAAAGGTTTTACACATGGCACTCTGTGACTCGTACTTCTCTAAGTGGGAAAAGAGCTGCGTCTCGAACTTCATAGCTTCAGCTGTGAAACTTTCTCCAAAAATAAACAAGGCAATTTTTCGCAGTGAGTTATCAGAATTTGCATGGAACTTCATCCATCGAGCTCGCACAAACACTCTTTCCATCTTTGCGAAACATCATAACAAAGGTGATAAGAGACTTTGTCGACTGTGTCACGCTGAAGATGAGACAATGTCACACGCAATTCAATCGTGTAAGGTCCATCTGACTCTTGGTGCCGAACGACACAATGACTGTTTAAAACTTATCGCATCAAATCTCACTAAGAATTCAAACTTGATTGTCGTGGTTGATCACGTTTGTTCACTTGTCCCAAACTCCAAGGAACGCGTCGATCTAATGATCACTGACTTGAGCAGAAAGAAAATCTTTCTTGTTGATATGAAATGTCCGTGTGACTCTGTCAACAATTTTGAGCAAGTGGATTTGCTGAATCTGCGGAAGTATGATTCTCTTAAGAATCAGATCCAAGCTGTCAAACCTGACTTCAAAGTTGAACTTGACACTTGTGTTTTTGGTTCACTAGGTTCATTTCCTCTAAAAACCTCTGAAATACTCGTGAAAATCGGAGTCAAGCGTACCGAGCTGAAACCTCTACTGAAAGAATGTGCATTGAGTAACATAGCACATTCAGCTCGTCGCTGGCATTTTCACAAAACTGGCATCTTAGTAGACCCTGAAAAGATGTATCTATTTAAAAATTAATCACTAAGATCATATCAAATTACTGTTGGCAATGGTGTCATTTAACCTTTAAATGTTTGTATAAATGTTTGATGTATAAAAGTATAAATTTGTATAAATAGATATTCAGATATTTAGATACCCCTCCCTCCAACGATTTACAAATGTTTATTTTATATATATATATATTCTTTCGCAGCAGTAATTTAGATGAAAGGAGACAAAATTCTGCAAATGATGGAATCGAATATCATGAATATCCTTGATTTTGTTGACAGATTCTTACTTGTGAAAGGAGCGCCTGTGCTGACTTCAGTTCAAAGACACTGCTTGAGGTCCAGCTGCCCTGCATTCCAAATTGCAAGTGATGAGGACGTAAAATTCTCAAGTAATCTGTCAAGCCGATTCATCCAACAGCGTCAACAATGTTGCTGAAAACTAGCATCGTTTTGCAAAGCCGGAATGATAAAATCCGATGAGAATCAAACATCAGAGCCTGGACAATTTTGAAATTTGTGGTGAACATTTTTGTTTAAAAAATCCCAACAATATTTGTAAAAATGATTTTCTTTGACTTTTGTGTTTGCCATAAACTTTCTTAATGGCTTGCTCCATGTTGAGCATTGTCCAATTGTATAAATGTTGAAAAATGTTATAATTAATATATTTTTAAAGCGTCTGACTTCGAATCAGAAGATTGCAGGTTCGAGTCCTGCCAGGGTCGTATTTTTTTGTCATTCTTGTTAATTCTAATTTTTAGGCCCTGCAAGAAACAAGAAAAAGATAGATATTTTTCAAATTCTTGATCGAGGAAACATCATCATTGTCAATTGAATCAATCCTTCGTGATAAAGTTTGCAAATTTCCAAGTTTTCTTTCAAGTGTTTTAGGTTAATTAAATTGAAAATCTATTTTAAGGCCCTGTGGCCCAATGGATAAGGCGTCTGACTTCGAATCAGAAGATTGCAGGTTCGAGTCCTGCCAGGGTCGTATTTTTTTGTCATTCTTGTTAATTCTAATTTTTAGGCCCTGCAAGAAACAAGAAAAAGATAGATATTTTTCAAATTCTTGATCGAGGAAACATCATCATTGTCAATAGAATCTAAAAATTTCTAAATATTTAATAATAAGTTTTTTTGTAAAAGCACTACTTACAACTTACAGTAGTTTAAATGCTAATGAATATTGAGGATATATTGATTGGATTGAAGAAGGATATTAGTAAGGTTAATTCTACTTTTACTTTACTTAATGATTTTTTTAATTCTAATGTTAATAAATTTAATGATACCATTGCTGGCAGTAATAATTTTGATTTTTATTTAAATTCTAGTTTTAAAAATGAAGTTAATTGTGAAAACTTTAAATCTTATCCTAAATTTAATAAGACTTTTTCTGAAGATGTTGTTGTCAACAATGGTAATTGTTTAGAAAATAAAACTTTTAAAAAGAATCCAAATCGCTCTACAGAAAGCGCTATTTATAAAGATTATTTTAATAAGAATAATGTTAATAAACTTAAGTTAAATGATGCCATTGTTGGCAATAAAAATCTTGATTTTCATTTAAATTCAAGTAATAAAATTGAAGATAATGATGATAACCTTAAATATTATCCTGAAACTTATAATGAGGTTGTTATCAACAACGGTAATGATTTAGAAAATAAAACTCTTAAAATGAATGAAAATCGAACTAACCAAAGCTTTATTTACAAAGATTTTTTTAATAAAAATAATTTAAAAAACAACATCTTTATTGATAAAAATTTTTCTGAAAAATCTGCAGATATGAAGGGTTGTGATTCGGAGGCTAGAACTTCTTCTCGAGCTGTGTTTTGGGCGCTTGATAATGGGCAATCTAATCTAAAAATTTCTATTAAAAATAATTTAAATAAATTAAATTATAATTTACCAAAATTTGAAAATGATAAATTATCTAACATTAAATTAGATAACTTAAACACTACAAAAAAATTTTCAAGTGTAAATTTTAATAAAACTGATCTTAAAAATTCAAAAACTTTAAGAAAACTTAAAAATAACAATTCTAATATACAAAGAAAAAATTCACCTTATTTCAAATCTAGAAATTTGGAGAAAACAAAATTTAATTATCAGTGCTTCTCTAGAACTTTAAACAAAAGTGAAAAACTTCAACTTTTTCGTTCTTTTCCAAACCTTAATAAGAAAATAAAGACCAAAGAAAGTGTCGAGAAATTTCAAAACTTAAATAATGAACTGATTAGAATAACTCCATATAAAAACCCTTTAAAGATAGATGGATTTTTAAAATTTTTCTATAGGAACGGTAATATTTGCGTTTCTATAAATTTCAGTGTTAATAATAAAATGGAGCCATTAGTTAAGCAAGACCATCCTTAAACCATCACATTATAGACTCCATATTATAACTTCGATACAATAATAGATTGGAAATTTACTGCGGCCTCAACGAGCCATCAAAGTTCTTGTTTGTTTTATCAACAAACTCTCTGAAAGCCACAATATCAAACGCAAAAGTCGGGGGAAAGATCAATAACACTCTAATTTATTAAAACGCAAAGAGCTCTCCCGGATTATTTGATGAAATACACATAAATCAAGTACACGATGGTGATTTTGTTATGTTGGACTCATCAGCGATTCTGACCTTAATGTCGGAAACGCAACATTGCCCTCTTCAGAACTCTCTCGATCACAAATGCGTGATCTTTTAAATTCTTTTTCCACCAGACGGAGAACTATTTTCAGTGAGAGTGATTGCAACACTGATAAATTTAAAAACCTAATTAATAATCTAAAATCAGAACATGGGTTCCCTGAACAGATCTCATTTGTGGGGGGTAAATTTATCAAACTTAATGAGACTAAAGATTCTGATCACTCACAGGCTGAGGGTGAATCAGATATAATGTTTAAATATCGGCTTCTTAATTTCACGAAATGTGTTTGAAAAGATGTCAATAGCATTAAGATCTCTTTTTCTAGCAAGCGAAAATCTTCGGAAAAGATTATTGCTATAATTTTTCACCTCAATTACTGCAATTGAAAGGTGAACTCAACACATATCAACGGATCATATGGTGATTTACGTTTGTAAACTAATGTTGTCGTGAATTGTCTGTCATTATATTCTATCTCGGACATAGAAACATACAACACGCTTTCTCTCGACGATATTGAGAAATGGGCACCGAGCTTAGTTGAGATGATACCTCCCTTATCTTATCATAGCTCGACGCTTCTGAGGAGCTTTTTAAGGCTCCAGACAGTGAAATTGCTACGAAATTGACAGGCTACACAACATCATCTCGCCTGAAGCCATTAAAAACAGCACATAAATTCTTTCCTGAGCGAAATAGATAAAGTCTACCCTCAAAAGGCTACCCAACTTAAAGCTCTCAGAACTTGAGCAACAACATCAATGCAATCATCCAAGCAGATGACGAAACGATTGAAAAGCCCAGAGATTTCTCTTTCGTAATTCGCGACAAACGAAATTCCTTTTAGGTTATAAATATTCTTACAGATTCCACTGCATTGTAGGAAAAGATTTTGCACTAACTAACATGACTACCATATCTTTTCTATAGATATCAAACTTCCTCCCTACTTTAACTGTTAGCGAATAGCGGCAAAATAGCAGACCGATCTGATTCGATTACTCTTGGTGAACACACACTCAGTCCTGTAGAAATAAATCCAGGAACGCAGTCTGATTCGATAGTTGATATCAGCGTTGTAGAGACTGGCTCTACTGAACATGCCAGAGTGAAACGCAGACTTGAAGTTTGACATGAACGAGGTCGAGTCAGAAATTCATACTACTAGTGGGGAACCCAACATAAACATCTAACCACTAAATCTATTAAAAAAAGCAGAAATTCAATGGCGAAACAATTGAAGGGTGCGTGCCTGCCTCAGTCTCAAAATCTGCTCTAATCTCTGAAGAGACTGATGCAGACAGCACAATAAAAATCATCGAAATAAATAAACCTCTAAATGAAGCAGGTCGTGATCCTACAATTTGGTTTACTGATGATGATATTGATCTTTACCTAGAAAATCACATCAGTAGCCTTGATTTTGCGTCCATAAATTGTTTCATCGTTGTGATTTTGCGCACTAACCCTGGCGAAGATCTTTTTCCAATCCGGAAAAGTTTCAAAGCGCAAATAATTTTATGCCCTTAAAATATTGAACAAAACTCACTGATCCTTGTTTGTATAGTGTAAGAACTCCTTACATTTACTTATTGATCCAATCTGTCAATAGTGGCATAGGTTTTTTCACAAAACATATGCACTTCAAGTTACAATGGCATTGAATCAGCTTTTCAATCTTAAAGCTGCCATGACCTTCCACCCACATGAAAATTTCTTATACCAAGAAAATAGTTACGACTGTGGGCCTTACATCTGTGCTTACGCAATGATGATAAGTGGAGTTTGGCAAAGCTTTCCTGACCATTTTATTGACATCATCAGAAAGGAGGTTCAACACTGCAACTCTCCTGTCAACAAGAAAGATCAAAAGGTTTAGGAGGTGGCCTACCGAAGATTCATGGAAAATCATCAAACGAATGGGGGCAGGAAGACTAGCAGTGCACCCAGAGCTTTTCTCCTTAAACAGAATTCGTGTATTTCATCTATTAATGACTACTTCAAAACGAGAACCAATACGACTGTTCTATCTCACAGAACTAACGAATGAACATGATTGTCGCCAAAAACCTCAGCATTCATTAGAGTAAAATGTGACATTCAGAACAATTCACTGTGAATAGAACACATCATCAGTAATTGTCCCAAATGACTCGAATTGGGGTCTGTTTATTTTCTCTCTGTGTTAGGGAACAGTTACATTTTCAACTTCCTGACAGAATAGTAACGGAAGCTAATTGCCATTGGAGGAAAATATGACTGAATTACCTCACAAATTCATCATCTCCAATAGACAAGTGGATCTTCATAGCGACCACAACATCGAACACGCTTCCACACATCTGACGACTCATTCTCTTTGGCTTCTGCTTTCATTATATTAATCGAAAGTCTTATTTTTAAGCAAACAGGTTTCCCACACAAAACCAGTGAGTTTAAAATCAGTTAAAACTAAACAAGCAAATGAGATCTGTTTGAATTTAAACTCAATAAACTGTAAAATCAACGAGGAAATAACTGCAACATTATTTAGTACATTTAAAACTAAAATTCAAACTTTAATGCTACTCAAATGAGACAAGTGTGCATGCTATTTCGTGATTGCACACGAGAAGACAATTTAATGACCAAATTTTTAAAATTATGCAAGGATCTCCATTAAAGCCACAAGTAATATCGCCAATAATTGCCCCTAAACATCGAGAAATTCTTTTGATCATAGACTATACGTACGAGAATACTACATCATCAACCCACTACTGCTGTGTGGAACAGAAGTCATCATCAGTCTGTAAGAATTTTTCGAACACATAAAATCACGAGAATTAAGGAAACACCTTGGCGGTCCAATAAAACATGGGTGATATTCCCAATGAAACATTCGGGATCTGTCTTGTGAGTAAACTATCATGCTGCGCTTTCATTAAAATTATGCTAATGATTACCCTTGATTAACTTAAACTTGCGCGAGATAGGTACAACATCAGCTCTTTACTTCCAATCATCCCGTGAATCGAAAAAATTCTAATGTCAGATTTGACTAAAAATCACAAAAATAAAAAAGCGCAACCTGAACTTGGAACAACGTAAACTCAAGGATTGACGAAAACTTCTCCACGATTTCTCTCCTGACAGTCAATTGAAATCATTGATATTATTAATATAGGCAATTCCCTGACGCGTGTAAAATCAACAAGCGTATTTGGTCAAAAAACACGACCCCAAAAAAAAAATAAAGGGATTTTAGTAAGAAAATTCATGACTGACATGAATGACGGTCAGATAAGTCTTTAACAACACAAATGTCAGCAAAGCCACTGTTCCAGAAAATTGTCGCAAAACTTCCTTATAAAATCAGCCTTTTCACGGAAATTGGAAATAATCCGCTCAATTTTTTGTAAATCGTTCAAAAACTCTTAACCTGGAGCTTTCTCAATTTTGAGATAAATTTTCAACTCAAGAGAGCCTGACACACAAGTCCCGTATTGATGGCATCAATACCGCGATTTGTTGCTCTTGACCCGAGGGTAATGTATTGAAACGTTTTTAATTCATAACAATCATTGTAAATAAAATAATACCAGCAGTTGGACAAGCTTCAACTCTTCTAACCCTAAGCCATAATAAAAAAAAAGAAAAAAAGAAAAAAAAC
>CM039680.1:71614045-71876545 GCA_022537955.1 Schmidtea mediterranea
AATTAGATTATAACTTCAAAGTTATAAATCATTTTTGTAAATCATTTTCAAAACATACTTTGCAAATGTAACAACTATTGCATGTCTATTGAACACTGAAAAACCTACAATAATTGAGACTGAAGATAATAATTTATTTTTCTAATTAAATTCGACTTCCAATGGATCAACAAGGTTGGAAAGGTTTTAAATTCCGAGCTCTTATTACATTATGTAACTAAAAATATAAAATTTAAAAAAAATATGAAATATTAATAGCAATTTTAAAATACAGCACAAATTATTACAAGTGTAATATATATATATAAACAAATAAATAAATAATAATTTATAAAGACTCAAATAATGTACAGTTTATCCTGTTGTGGGATTCAAATAATATAACATTATTATCGCAGAACTGATCATCATTAAGTTTATCCAAAATAGTGGCTATTGAGAAACATAAGCAATCCATTTTCTAATGTAACTCTGCAAAATTACCAAATTTGAAGAGCAAAATCCTGGACTCACTATAAATATCCTTTCAGTTGAAGAAGACATTGAAATCGATATAAACAACGCGAATAAAGTACAGAAACATTTTTATGAAGATATTATATATACGTCAAATGATATAGGGAAATCCAAATAAATTAAACTTTGCTTAACTATCATTACATCTCTTTCCATTACTTGTATTATAATTCGAAGTTCATCGTGTGAGCATTGCTTAAACGGGTTTAGGTTATATGGTGCCTTCTTTCGAGGCGCAACTTTTCATACTTTGCCTTTTGATAAGAAATTAGTATATTAGGACTGATATAGGATTGGACTTTAAATTTTCAGACTCTTTCCGTTACTGAATTTAGGATTCCAAATAAATGCTACCAGTACTGTTGAATGGTTTTAGATTATATGATTCATCTAATGATATTCAATTCAAAGATAATTAAAGTACGTTTATTAATATATCTATTCAATGCTAAGAGATTGATGGGAATAATTTTGTGACTGGTATTAGGAAAGTTAGCAGCGCAAGAATTTCTTTAGAAATTTAGATGTTTTATTTAATAAATCTTTGTATATAGAAGAAAAATTTAATTCATTTCTACCATTTTTAGATTTATTAGTCGAAAGTACGACTTAGGGTTTTGAAACAGAAATTTAGCGGTTGATGAAAAAAATTGCAATTATAACTCACCTAATGATAGTGAACCCATAAAATCTCATGTTTCAGTAATTCCATATTCAGAAGGGTTTAGAAATTTAAATTTTTTTGTCACAAAATCATTCGGCTATTCAAATTTATTTCAAATAGTATCTGAATTGTTAAAATCAATAAATATGTTTAGTAATAAATCTCAAACCCCAATAGGTTTAGTTTCTTTTTTTATTTATTTTCATCTAATGGGTGGAATACCAGATACACTGGATAGACTTCCCGTCATCTTCGCCACGGTTTCAAGAACATATCCGATTGACAGGTGTAGTAATATTATTGAACATAGAAAAATGTGCAAAGGAACAACAGATTTAAAAGATTTTAAGATTTTTTTATAACGACTTTAATAATAAGTGGGATAGAATTTTTGTTAAACGACAATTCGATTATCAACTTTCCGCCTACGACAGTTCGCCTACAGACATTTGTCTTACCGACATGTCGCCTACCGTTACATTCTGCCTATAGACTTCTCGCCTACACAATTTTCACCTAAAAACCTGTTTCAGATTTATTTGAACACCTCAGGTGATTGCGGTGATAAAAGGGGAGAGACATAAGAGAGCATGTCACCAATATGCCCATGGTGTTCAAAAAATCTGAAACATGTCTTAAGGCGAAAAGTGTGTAGGCGATTTGTCGTGCTGCCAAGAGTTTTATGTGAGGCTTTGGTGATTAAATCACAATCCCCTAAAATAAACGTTCAATAACCAACAAATTTATTGAGATTATTTAATTAAATCATTAAGTCGTAAGTACTACATCATTATTGTTTTCGTATATAACATTTAGGAAAGATTGTGATTGTGCACGGATGATGAGGATAATTTCCTCGAAATATATTTCTTTGATTTGGCTTTCTCGAGTTTTTATTATAAATGGGCCATCGTTTTTTTGATATTTTATCTTAGAGTATATTTAAATTAGAAATCTAAATTAAATTTTATTTGAATATAAACTACTCGCAAAAAAGTGAGACATATTTTGAAAAACCTGTTTAAAAAATTAATTTTATTTTAAATAATCATACAAATTAACTTTTCACTCATTATAAACTTATTTTCCTCTATTTTGCAGATTATGTGTGCATAAAAAATAATTTACTATTAATTACAATTGTACTTTACAATTTCAAATTCACTATTTAATATCAACTCAATAGAAACGCTTATAAAATTAAAAAGCGCTAGATAACATATCAATAGACTATTTCAGAGTTTACCAAACTTTTTCAGCGACGAAACACTTGGCTAATTCGAAAATTTTGGCGGAACACTTAGCTTAATTTTTAGGTTGGGTAATTCATAATAGTATAAATAAATAAAAAAATATCATTTATTTAATAAACATAAATATAAAAATAAAACTACTAATGACTTTGATGATTTTGGGTTCTTAAATTACAAATCACTTGACGTTCTTGACGTCATAAAACTCAATGAAGTTTAACCGTCACTCGTCTTTCATTAAGAAGTAGAATATGTTCAATTTTCTAAATTTACTCCAAATTTTTGCGAATTATTTATTTAGGCTCCGTGGAACATAGTTTGGGAAACCCTGGACTATTTGATACGCATAGTTTACAAATAAACTTTTTTATTTTGTACATTTTTTTAACTGAGATAGAACAAATATGTCCCAGCAGCTGCTAAAGGGTTAAAGAGGTAAAATTTAAACATTTTTCTAGAATGTTTTGATATATGAGATTTATAATGCCCAATTTAATTTTAACTCATTTATTTTAAATATCATCACACTAATTTTTTTTTAATTTTCGTTATTTACAAAAATTAATTCTTACACTAACTTGGAATTTATAGAATATTGGCAATGAAATAATTATCAATGATATTTTTTGTTTAAAACATACACAGACTGAGGTTTTTTCTAATAAAATAATGTTTGTAAATGCATTACTTTAATTTAAGAGACTATTTCAAACAAAAACAAGTCATTTGCTCCGGATACAAATTTTTTTATTATTTTAAGTGTTATTTTGATTCTATTTAATGAAAATATCTAGTCAAATATTTCGAAAGACTCATTAGCGTACGGAAAAATTTCAAACTTAATAACAAATAATTTTCCGGGGTAAATTGAAAATCTAAAAAATCTAAGAATTTAATTTTGTTTACATTTTCTCAATACGAATTTCGTTTACTTTTTTATCATTTGACAGCGTCACTTATATTTGAGACAATCAGTGCTTTTTGTTGAAGAATTTAATTTATGCCCCATCAATATTGTTTTTAAAATGGATTTAATGAATAATATTTTGAAATGAATTTGTTTTAATTGATAGAGTAAAAAGGTTTTATAATAGTAAGAAATAATTTCATTTTAACAATTATACGACTGTTCTAATTTTTGGCAAATATTAAGCAGTGGAATACACCTAATCAGGGTTGCCAAATCTGAAAAATGGTAAGTAGGATAATAGCAAGGCTGGAAAAATTCCATATTCGAATATTTGGAGGTATAAATTTGCTTTGAACTTCAGTTTCAAAAGTAAAAGAACCATGTTGTCAATAACTAATAGACGCTCCATATTATTGTTGAAGGACGTATTTGATTGTTTTATTTGATTATATTAACTGAAAGTAATATTTTACTATTTAATTTAACTTTTCTATTTAGTTCATTTGGCAAGTTGTGAACGGGGCCGGATTCAATAAATACACGGGTAGAGTGGATTTTTCGCAGGGCTCCTCAAACTTTAAATAAAAAAATGAATTAACATTTAGAATGTACATTTTGAATTATAGATTTTAATTATTTATTTAAAACAAAAACAAATTAGAAAATTCAAAAGTAATGAACCATAAGGTAAACAAATTTCAACATTTAAAATTTTTCTAAATATAAAAAGAACTACATTTTATTGAATATAAACATACATATACAACGGTAATTCCTTGGTAGCAGCATAAATTAAGATATCAGAAAAGTGAATAACAAAATAAACCCTTTTCAAGTTTGTATGATGCTTTAGTTTTATATATTTCATAAATAATTTAAGGTACATCATAATATTAAATATTACACCTCTATCGATACTCTTTGTTGTGCCTCTTGTAACAATTTTAGTCTTAGATTGTATCTAGATAGCAATTTGTTGGTTATTTCGTCTATTACTGGTTTCGGCTTTGGTTGCAGTGGCGAGGCAGTTATTTGTTAAACATCATGAAGTTTTTTAAAACAGTTGTAAGGCTTTTTTGATTCGTTCTTTGTCTTTTTATACGGAGTTTGAAAAAGATGTTTTAATATTTATAGGTGTTTAAATGAAAAAGATTTTGGCAAAATTTAAATTTTTAAATATGCAAATTTTCAAGTCTGAGGTTCGATTGACGCAATTGCTTCAATCACCTCACATCCAGCCCTAGTTGTGAAACTCATTAATCTCTCCAATATATATTTGTTACGGTAAATGTACACATTTACCGTAATATCTACTTACCGTAAAACACACACAGATACACGCATATATATATATATATATATATAGGATGTTTATATTTATAAAGATTCGGAGAATTTATTATTATTTTTATTAAATAAAAGTTTAATTTAAATGGTTAATAAAAATATATTAATTTTTAAATTTTATATTAATATTGTAAAATATTTTATAATTTACATTTAAATATAAATTTAGAAAATTTAAAATTCTTTTAATCAAAAAATTTTATAATCTAACACAATCCAAATCATAATAATGTCTAAATTCCTCTTTTAACTCCCACTTATTTCTCTGAGATTGCAAAGTATGCTTTCGTCCAGTAAACCTACTGTAGAAATTACGATATCACAAAATTAAAGCAACAATGTAGTGGAACAAGTTATTTTAATAAATAATAATAATAATAATAATAATTATTATTATTATTACGGTAAATGTGCACATTTACCAAGAATGGTATATTGATAAAATAAAGTTTTATTAAAAATATTACACAGCAGTCATTTTACCTTTTGTCGATGTCAAATCTAACTTTTTAGTATTAAAACTTTTATATAAATCAATATTAAAAGGCCTTAAACAAAACACCCAATCTTGATTCATTAATGGGGTTTCTGGAGATGGGTTTGTGACAACAAATCTATTTTTGTTGGTGGAAATGCTGTAAGAACAGTCTTCCATGTTATCAATTATCAAGCGATAGAGTCCAAAACAAAGAATTCCATATTCTTTAAAGCATTTCATGAATAATGAACCATAGGTCTTTTCGTTTCCAAACAATTCGCTGTAAGGAGAATTTTCTAAGCGCATCGTTTCTACTCGACATCTATCTCTATTAGCAACAGTTTCCGGAGTTAAGTATGCTCCTTGGATTCCAGATCCCTCAGACAGTAATTCTTCTAATTCCAAAGTAGCACCGCCTGTGACCATTGTTCTAATTAATGTCAAAGCATTTTCATTAAAATACGCTGTACTCATCAATGAGTCTAAAACACTGACAGCAAACGCTCGACCACAAGCAAATGGTTGAGTTAAAAATAACTCAGTATCCGGATTATCTTCATCATCTTGATCCAAATATTGCACACTTGAATCAACACTTAATTCCGTTATCATCGGTATAATACTATTTTGATGTGAAGCACTGGTCGAGAGGTTTTTAAATATTTCTGATAAATCTTTTGATTGAAGATTGTCATCTGTGAATTTCATAGCTTTGATGTTTAAAGAGCATAAGATTGCTTCTTTATCGGCTAGATAAGCATCAACCAAGCCATTCGAATGATTCGTGGATAAGATAACCGTCATTTCACAAAGATTTATATTGATCATTCTCAGTTTGGATCTATTCAACGGCGATCCATTGAGAACAAATATCTTTGGAAAATTCATCAACGATTTCCATTCTCTACGGAGATAATCTTGAGGTCCAACGAAAATGATTTGTCGTAACTCATTATAGTGATAATTGCTTGATCTAAGTGGCATAACGAAACTTCTAAGACCAATAAGAGGACTATT
The DNA here is from genome assembly GCA_022537955.1 of Schmidtea mediterranea. NCBI lineage: Eukaryota > Metazoa > Platyhelminthes > Tricladida > Dugesiidae > Schmidtea > Schmidtea mediterranea. The sequence continues at coordinate 71,620,231 of CM039680.1, forward strand.
AGCATCGGCAAAAATACAAACTACTATATGATTTGAAAACACTGTCGATGAGAGATCATCTTTATTAGTGAGAATCGCACTTTCAAATTCTCTATTGGAGCACCAATGAAACATTCCAGTTGAATCAAATCTTCGTTGGCTCTGTTCATTGAATTTTATGTGATGAATTGTATCATTTAAGGCTTGGGAACGTCGTTTGGCAGATTGCCCTCCAAATCTTTTTCTACGATTTCGAATTACAGTTTCTGGTTTAGAAAAAGAATTCCTTTCAATAAGAGATTTACCATTATTATTAAACATTTGCCAAGAACATGAGACAATATTATAGAGAGTGTCCTGAAAATGTTGACTGCTTTGGCAGTTGCAAGGTTTAACTGATTTGCAAGACATATGGCATGCCATACAATAATAGAACGCCCGTTTTGCATCATCAGCCGATTCAGCTATAAAGAATCCTTGAGTTCCTGGTTCAATTGTAATATCGGGCTTAGGATTAATCGCAATACTGCTGCTGTGATTCCGTCGGTTATTTGATTTAACTTCAACGGCGATTAGCAATAGATTAAGCTTAGTAAAACACACACAAACTGCTTCGGTAAAAGTCAAACCATGAAAGGAAGGAGAAAGATATTCTGTGTACATTTCTAAACTAGCACCTTCAACATATTGGTTAACCCATTCTGGTAAATGATGATACTTTTTAAACGATCTCATGACGAATAAATTAGCCAATAAAGTTGAAAATCCAGGTGCCAAGCACGATTGGGCTATGAATCCAAGTTTCAATTCTGCTACGCAAACGACATCGTCACCTCGTCTCCAATCCCAACTTGGAATATTCATTAAATAAGCTTTATTGTGATATTGCATTAACTGAACTATCACTTTTATTGTCGGACAATAGTTTTTAATGGATATCACTCTCATAATATTTGCAGCATCTTCAGCATCAGGATCCATTGAATATTTATCACACAATATTAGACACGCGTCGGCATATTCCAGCTGAACTCGAGCTAAATCATTTGTATTCATTACACTTCCTTGAAAAAATTGTACCTGGTTTAAATTTCTTTTCAACACACTTTGCAATTGAATATTCGGTTGAAGGATGTCCAGAATCACAATTTGTACGTCTACATCTTCACGGTCTTTATGAAGAAAATCAGCCAAAAAATTTGAAACTGACTGAAAAGTTATGTGGCCGCATAGAATAATGTGTTGTTTGCCGATTTCTTTTTTGAATATTCCACCGTATCTATTTCGATTGCCGATAATTTCTATGATTTCTGGTATGGAATTAGCAAATATTGCTAGACCTCCAAGAATGAAAAAGATCATCATCAATTTTCCTTGCCAGGTTTTGCAAACAATATCCCCGTAGCCGACCGTTGACATGGTCGCAATCATGAAATATGTATAATCAAAATATGTTTTGTTTTGTTTATTAGTTTGTTCCGGAATATCTCCAGTCAATTCAATTAAATGTATGAAACCAGCCGATGTCAACACTAAACTTGTAAACAAAGTTACCAAATGACAAAGTCTAATTTTACTAGAAGACTTTAAAATATTCAAGAAAACTAGTACATCGGTAAAACTGATCAACCGTAAAGCTCTAGTGAACCTCAAACCGACCCAATACCGATTCAACACAAAAGTCATGAAGGCGGGTGGAACTGTTAACACATCGACAAGTGAATAAATTTCAATCCAGAACCAAAATTTATCGGTAGCGGCGATCCATCGCAGGCAGAAGAATATCAGAAACACTATATTAAACGCCAAATCAAATTGTTGAGTGTAGCTTTCTGACCATTTAATACACAATTCATCTGTTACTCCTTGAAGTTGACTAATCTCAATGAAATAGATTATCAATGATCCTAAGCTTAAAGCGCTAACTATTGAAATCAAAACTCTACCCGTTCCATTTTGACCAGAAATTATTTCTCCAGCCCAATCTTTTGCTTCGATTATCCAATCGAGATTGTGGGAATTAGTTTTTGTATATGATGTAAAAACCGAATCTGTCATGACAGCATTGCTATTAAATCGTAAATCGGAACCTCGTTTTTCAAAGGTTGTTGGTTCAAGAATTTTCTGATCGCAATTCTCTGTCGATACCGTCACCGTTATTGTTTCGGTCAATGGGTTTTCTTTCCATAACAGCCGATTTGCTTTCCATTCATCTCGTTTTCTGCGATAATATTTTAAAGTTTCTACAATGAATCGATAAAACAGAACTGATCCGATTCCAAAAAATTCAATTGATGCACTCAACACAAGAAACGTATACCATCGATTTTCTTTGCACAATTGATTGGATTCCATTAATTTGAGATGGATTCGTAGAAAACAATTGTGAATAAAATTACATTTCCTTTATTGTTCTTCGATAACTAACAAAAGTAGCATCGAATTCTGATTCGTCAATTCCATTTATCCAATCGAATGAAACGAAACTTCTAAAATTGCAATTTAATTAAAATTGTTACAGACCTCTAGTAAAATGCAAATCAATTCATTTTCTTCCTTCTTTTGAAAGATTGTTTATAATAAAAAATATGCAAAGAAAAACGTACACAAACTGAATTTTTATTGAAATTTGTTTTCTTTTTTCTATTATTGCTATAAATGCCTTTCAGTTGAAGAAATTATTTATAAACTGTAATTTTTGGTTAAATAATAAAGTTTTAAAAAATGTTGTCTAAATTTTGTGCATTAAAAGTTTCTATTCTGACATAACGGATTAGATTTATTAAAATAAAAAATTAAGTAATTTTTTAAGAAATCAAAACAAAAATTTCATTTATTACATTTTGAATTACTATAAATTACATTTGAAAGTTGTCACGGTAAATATTGTTTGATATTCGAATTTTTTTTCAATTAATTCACCTTTATTAACTAAAAATTTTATTTGTTATTCATCTTTGATCGTTTTTTATTCTCTAAAATTTTATTTATTTTCATTTTGATTTTTCCATATGTAACATAAATTTTTAATGAGCTATTTATAAATAAGTAACACTTGATAAAGGTTGTGCCGAAAATTTTGTTAAATAGAAAAATTAATATTTGATCTACTAATGAAAATGAAAGAAATATCTTTAGAAAACTGGTCAAAGATAAATAAAAATGATCAAGGAAATTTTAGAATATAAATGTTGTTAATATAAAATGAGATTCATTTCATAAATGCAACTTCATTAACCCTCATTTACCCACGATTTTTTTGCCTACATTTGTAACCATCGAGGGGGTAAAATTGCCCCCCGTTGGATATCAAGCATTTTATGCTAGATATCGGGAAATAAAAAATACCATTTGAAAGTAGCGCAATAACTGTTCAAAACTTGGGTGATGCAGATGACTTTGACAGTAAATTACGTTCAACTAATGTTCAGTTCTGTTGAACTAACACAAACGTTACAAATATTGCTGCAAAATACGTTGAATGGCATTTTTTATGCATAAATTGTTGTTGTTGTGATGATAACTGTACTTTTTATACTAAAAACATATAAAATGGATTTGCATCCATGAATAATTTACAGTTTGTATCTTTTATTTTGCCTATCATTATCAGTAATATACTGGGCACTGGGGTAGGAAGAAAAGGGACAGTTATTAACGCATATACTGCGTGTGCGTGCATTATTCCAAAAGGCAGCATTTATTACAGATCAAAAATCATAATTTTACCTGCAGGATGGATGAATATCAGTTTTACAATGAAATAATTACAACAATTTTGTTGTTTACAAATTGTGGCAATGACGTCATACAAAGAATAAATAAACAAAGAAATAAGTAAGAAAAGTAAGTAAATAAGAGTATAAGTTGCAGTTAGTAAAAATAGAACTGAAAATTACTTGAATCCTTAGCACATACATCAGAAAATTACCAGTAACATTTCTAGATACATACTTTCTGGTTACCGTGACATGATTACACTGGGATTACTCAACAAACGCATCCGTGTATATATATAAATTTTGCATCTCTTTGTAGCCCAGGCAAACACAGGAAAAGTCATAAGAGCATTTAAGAAAAATCCAATTGGTTTTGACACAAACCTAAAAAGATTAGCCCGGGGGGTAAAAATACCCCCTTGGTGGTTACATACGGGTTAAATAAATATCAAGAACGTAATAAATGCAAACCAAAATACACGATCAAAGTTTATTTAATTGCGGCTCTTGTGGTTCTAGTTAAAATAGGCCATAAACCACTGCAATTAGCGGTCTTTACATTCAAAGCCGGATCAAATAAAAGTGAATCCCAGTGCAAAGTTAATTTACAGGCTTTGAAACAAATTTAGTACAACAAAATAATAATTTATTGAATTTTGCTATTTATTACACTGAAAAAATTGCTATATTAAGGAATTCATGGAAATGATAAGTAATTCAATTCTTTTAATAAAAATTACCAATTACATCACATAAAATTGCTACACATACGTATAAAATACAATGTGGTATGAGACTTGCTAAAATTGGGTTATAATATGTGACTTTTTCATTGCCTTAAGTATTTTATTAGCAAATTTGTTGATAACCTCGTCATAATTTATTTTTTTAGATTTTTCATATTAGGTAGATAATATGGTTAAGAAGGTAAATCGTTCTTGACTAATGCTAGATATTTAGTAATTTTTTATTATTTTCAATCTTGAGAAAAGTATTTATGTAGATGTAACGGTAATTTGCAAGGTTAATATAATTTTAGAAAAGTATCAAAATTTTGATAATATTCAAATGAATTATTTTTAAATAAATATAATAATATTGTGATTCCGGGTAGGCAAACTTAATGAAAAATTATGATTTCATTAATTAAACAATGCAATAAATATCGTCGTAGCAGTAAGTTTGTTTAATTGAAGTGAATTTATTTATTTTTTGAATTTTTTGTTAAATTTTTATTTTTTATTATTAATGTTATTATTTTTTTTAAATTTAAAATTATTTATTATAAATTTTATTAAAATAAAAATCTTCGGTATAGAAAGTGTAAATACACTAAATTTATATCATATAATTTTCACCAAATAAAAATATTTTTGAAAAATAATGTATTCAATTTAATTTTTTTTTTAATAAATAAACTGGAAAGTTTTCATTTGAATCGTCTTCGTCGAATGTTTAACATAATTCTTATTTAAATAAAGCGTAAGCATCAGTTTCTCAACTTTAGTGACTTAAAAATCATCTAGTTTATCGTGAACTTATAAGGGGACCTCCAAACCTACTTCAAATGCGCGTCCATTGAATTCATTAAATTTTTTAATTTAATAATATAAGTAACCGATTTAAATTTTTCATAAAGTAAATTTTTGCAACTATTATATTCCAAATAGAATATCTCTCTAATAACGTTATCACAAGTTGATCATAGAGAGCCTAAAATATAAAGGAATTGAAAGTCAAAAGGTATTTTGGAAAGCTGTATAGTGTCTGGTCCCATAAATATTATTAAACATTTTTAAAGACAAGTTTTTATTTTCAACTTTAAAATTTGTTTAAATATTATCATATGTATCAATGTTACAATAAAAGTACAAGCTAATTAATTGGTTAATTAAAAATGTGTTTATCTCATCAATTATCGATAAAGAGGTTAACCAGCCAGCTCTGACATTTGGAAGATTACAAGTGTTAAAATTGAATTAAAAACTATTTCATAAAATTTGGTTTATTTCATTAAGAAAACCCAAGAAGAAAGAAAATCTATGTTTAATGGTAAACTTTCATGTAATTGTATTGCTTATAATTTCCAGATTGTAAGTTTGGCCAAAAACAAGATAGTTTCAAGTGCGCATTATATCTCAGAACAAAAACGTTTGTTGGTTATGAGAACTCCAGTAATGATTTATCAGTCGGATTAAAATGACGGATGTACGTAGAAGAAATCATTGACCAACTTTTCTTAAATTTTAAAATTATCTTTAAAATATTGGGTTAATAAATCATTTTTTATCATAATAATTATTAATTAATTGCTAAAATAAATGAGTTGGAAATTTGCCCCACAGTGTTGCTTAAATGCCGTAAAATATAAACAGTTTTCATTCAATAATAATAATTATTATTATTAAAAGCATAATAATGTATTTATATGGTAAATGCAATAATATATGATTCTACTTAGTTTAAAATAATAATAATCATTTATTAGACAAAACAACTTTATTGTGATGAACAATTATATATTATTTATTTGTCTCAAAACCAATGAGGGGCAAGAAGTTTGCAAATCGTTTTCTTTCATTTTATCTTAAAATTTGCAATGCAAAACAAATAGAATATTTTCTAATAAATTTCCAAATTCGCTAATTGTCCTGGGAGCATTCGTCTGCTTGCGATAAACTTCCTCAAATTCTGTAATGACTCTAATTTGTACCATTCAGTTATTAATTAAAATAGGAGTTTGTATAACAGTACAGTTCCTTCTAAGCCATTGATACTTTCACACTTCTTTATTAATAAAAGTTGGAAAGAGTCTCCAAAAGTGACATTTGATCACAATTCTACTACTTATTAAATGTCAGTAAAGATTAGCTTTATTTGCACAGGTGATTTGAGAAAAAATGTGTAAGTTTTAATAAATCTTTAGCGGAATTTAGAAAATCATTTTGTAAAAATTAATAATTTTCACAGTTGAAAAAATATTATTGGATCATCGTTAAATGTGCATAGATTTGTTTATATTTATTGCACTTCAACTAAAATAAAAATATTATTTTATTTATCATTTCCAAATAAAATTCAATTCTAATCACTATTAACTTCAATATATTATTTTATTTAGCAATTTAATATAAAACTAATTTAAACATACTTTGATAATAACATTTGTTAAACACAATTGGAATTTCATCTGGTAAAAAAGTGAAAATAGACCAAATTTAACAAACCTACGTTAACTAAGGTTGTATTTGATATATTTTATTTTTAATTGTAATTAATTTTAAATATTATTTTTAATTTTATGATTAAGTTATTTAAAGTTATTTTTTTCACCATTGTTGAGAATACCTAAATAATAAAATTAAATAATTAATAATAAAGTGAACCAAACGAAGGGAGAAGATTTACAAAATAAAAGGTAAGTTCCTCTAAAATTCTGAAAGTGGAGTGAAGGAAGAAATTGAAAAATGAAAAGAAAATATAATTACTTTATCTCGACAGCTTCGTAAAAAAATATAGAATAAATCACTGGATAAGTCAGAAAATAAAAAGGAAAAAACAAACAAAATTGTAAATCACGAAAGCTACCTCAGATAACAGGAATCAGTGGAAATGAGAGGGATTGCCAAAGTAAAATGAAAACAACATTGGAATTATCTCAAAGTGACAGTAAATAACAACCTATAAAAGTGATAGAGTTAAATGGAGAAGCAGAAAAAAATTATATAGATATTTAGAGAAATTATATGCGTTACAGAAGCAAAAGTCGCTGAAGTTTAATTTCATATAATTTATTATCAAATGCAGTCGTGATTGATCTGGGGTATATGTATATATAAATCAAATCCTCACGGCACACGATTGGATTGCCATGACATATACACAATAAGTTCCACTATTAGACTTCTCCTCATTATCTTTATGACACTTCTAAAAATGAATATCTATTATCACAATACCCAGCAAAAACAATTCAAATTCTAAAGTAAAAAAGTTTTAGAGAGTAATTTTTAATTTTAAAATTATTTTCTCAATAGGAAATTTCCATGCCATCCCAATTTCATATATATTTTTATTGGCATATTTCTTGATCAATACTTTGTCTAGAATAAATATAATCCCAACTAATCCTTGGTTCCGTAATTACGGTTAATACATAAAATATTTCTACTGTAAATGTCAAATTAATCTGATCAAATTGCGCAGCAAATATTGAACTGAATATATTTATGATTTTCTAGGAAATCATATTTAGGAATTCCTTGTAGGCATTTCATAGCACAATGATTCAATGTCATTCAGTGAATTTGCAAATTTTTGCCCAATTTAATGTTAATTACTTACTAATTTAATTTTACATAATAATAATAATAATAATAATAATAATAATAATAATAATAATTATTATTATTATTATTATTATTATTATTATTATTATTATTATAAAAGAAATGAGTATAATGGAGAATAAAATCTGGCGATAGTATAGATTTTAAATTCCTTTATTATCCGAATTAATTCACAATCCGAAAGGAAATCGATTTCTAATTTTTCGGATTAATGAGGGTTGACTGTATATGTATATATATATATATATATATATATATATATAATAAGCTCTTACTATTATATTGATGAAAAAATTCCCGATTATCAAATTATCCTCTTTAAGTTCTTCTCAAATAGCTATAATCAATTCTCAAATACGTTCTGGTTTTCATTTAAAAAATATTTTTAGTCTTATATAGGTCTAAATTTTCCATTTAAAATTTAAAAAAGATATTTTACATTTTATTGAATTTAAAATTTTAAGTAACTTCATTTCTTTTAAAACATTTTTTAAAAATTGTTTATTTAAAATTTCAATATAAAATTCAGAGCAAAATGACATGATGTTATTGAATTTTTAAAAACTTATGAAAAGTATATAAAAATCTTTCCCTTTTTAACAAAGAAAAGTCCTTAATAACTATTAGGAGGTTTATCCTGTACAACATTAAAATCAGTTTTTATTTCCATAAATTTTATTTCAATAAATATCAAACTCTAAATAGTTTTCTTTAATCTTTCTTATTTAAACAAATTTTCTACGAAGATATTTTTAATTAAAATATCTTCTTATTTTGTTTTTTTAAAAATTAATCTAAACTTTTTAATTTTTAAAATTTTCAATTTAAAAATTTCTTCATCATAAAACTTCCTCATATCCCCCTTCTTAAGAAATTTTTAAGTTTTTCCACATTTCTTTCGATCCTTTTTCCATCTTCATTTCTTAAGATGTATCGTCTGTCATGCACTTTCTCTATCACTTTGTACGGACCTTCATACCTGTCCTGGCCTTTGTGCCGTGTTTCTACTTTTACTAATACTTCTTCTCCTACATTGAATTTTCTCCTTGTTTGTTCTTCTAGTTCTTCCTTTATCGGTATTTCTTTGGACCCGTACCATTTTTCCCTGCTAATCTTTTTTCCAAAAACTATCTCTGCCGGGCTTTTCCCTGTCGTTTTTTGTTTGGTTGCATTTAAAGTGAATTCGACTTCTGGTAATATCTCTGCCCAATCCGTCTTCTTTCTATCCTGTAAAGTAGCATTTATCAAATCCCGTATTGTCCTGAATTGTCTTTCTATCTGACCGTTTGTTTGGTGATGGTATGGACTCGAAAAACATAATTTAATATCTAGCATCTTTGTGAATTCTCTCATCATTCCTGATTCAAACGCCTTTCCGCAATCAACTCTTATCTCTTTTGGACATCCAAATCTTAAAATCCACTTTTCTAAAATCGTTTTCTTTATTGTTTCTTCGTCTTGTTTTGTTATCGCTGTCAAGACTTGATACTTACTATACTGATCTATTATGCCCAATATATACTTCTTACGTCCTTTTGTTTCTGCCAACGGTCCACATATATCTACGAATATAATTTCGAACATTTCCTTCGAATCTTGTCTTTTTACTGGTTCTTTCGTTGTTATTGTTAAAGCCTTGGTTTTTTGACAAATCTCACAACTTCGAACAATCTCCTGAATCTTACTCCACAGGTGTTTTCCAACATATCTATCTTTCATATAATCGGCTATCTTCTCGACTCCAGCATGACACAATAGTCTATGTATTTCCTTTATTGTTTCTTGTAACTCATTTTCAGGTATCATCGTTTTCTTTCGTACTTCTTCTACAATTCCATGTTGGATGTTGCTTCTTCCCTCTTCTCTGATCGAGTCTAGTAATCTTGTTTTTATCTTTCCTTTCTTAGCTTCTTCGTGGGCCATTTGACATTGAACACACGTGTCACATTTAGTTCTCGACACCATGTCTGCATTTTGGTGATTAATACCCTTTCTGTATTCTACTCTTATATCTAAACTGCTCAAATAATTGATCCATGTTTGGAATTGTGAAGTAATCGGCTTCTTGGTTGTCATCATAAACGTGATTGCCTTGTGGTCTGTCCTGAGCGTGAATCTTCTTCCGTAGAGATAGTGCTTAAAATGAATGCAAAAATAATATACCGCCAATAGTTCCTTTCTTGTAATACAATATCCTTTCTCGTGGCTCGTCATCGAGTGTGATCCATACGCAATTACTCTTTCCTTTCCATCCTTATCTCTTTGTGAAAGTACTGCTCCAATGGTATCGAAACTAGCGTCGGTATCTAAAATGAACTCTTTTTTTAGATCCGGAAAACATAAGATTGGCGCCGTCGTGAGTGCTAATTTCAATCCCTCAAACACGCTATTCGTTCCTTCACTCCATTCTAATTTTTTGTTACTTGGTCCGCTACATAATTGTTCTAACATCCTTGCCTTCTTTGCATAATCACTGATGAATCTTCTATAATAATTGCAAATACCTAAAAAGCTTCGGAGTTTCTTTACGCAGTTAGGCTTCCCAAAGTTCTGTATGGCCTGAATTTTAGATGGATCTGTCTGTACTCCTTTCTTGCTGATTATGTGTCCTAAGAATCTGATTTCTTTCTTTATTATTTGGCATTTTTCTGGATTAATCCTTAGGCCTGCTTCCTCAATCGCCTTTAACACTTCTCCGAGTATTGTATAGTGTTTCTCTTTACTGCCTGAATAAATCAAGATGTCGTCCAAATACACCATTGCTCCCTTTATTTTGCCTAATACTTTTGTCATCATTTCTTGGAACGTACCTGGTGCTGCTGCAATTCCAAACGGCATTCTGTTGAAACAATATTGTCCGTTCTTTGTTGAGAAAGCTGTTTTCTCCTGTGATTCTTCTTCTAGTTCCACTTGGTAATATGCATTACCTAGATCGATTGAGCTGAAAAAGACGGATCCTCCTAACAAATCCAACATCTCGTCTATGTTTGGCATTGGAAATGCCTGCCTCTCTGTTACCGCGTTCAGCTGTCTAAAGTCCAAGCATAGTCTAATATCCTTTTTCTCTTTTTTCCATACACATATTAGCGGTGTATTCCATGGAGAGTTACATTTCCGTATAATTCCATTTTCGTACAAATTTTGTATTGCTTCTTCAATCTTTGATTCCAAATTTAGTGGTTGGTGATATGGTTTTATGTTTATCGGCTCACCTCTTGTAACTATCTTGTGTTTTACCAAATGTGTGCGACCCACATCCCATTTATCTGCCATAAACACGTTTCCACTGTTTGTTATAATTTCCTTTAATTTGCTATCTTCATTGATCTTTAATTGCTCCAACGCTCGTATCAATCGTTCTTCATCCTTTATTTTTCTGCCAAATTTTGCTTCAATGTTACAAATATAGTTCTTGTCTTTTTCACTAGCCTCGATATCTTTAATTTTTAACAGTCTAAATCCAAATGTTTCTTGTAATTCGATTCCTCCAATCACGTCTGGTGTCACTTTCTCCGCCACAATGAATATAACTTCCTTCGAAACATTTCCAATGGTTACTTGCACCTTCGTTTTTCCTATTGTCTCGATCGTACTCTCGTTTGCGCATCGTAACTTATCGTCACTTTTCGTCAATTGTTGTCCTCGTAGCTTGTTGAAACAGTTCACACTCATTACATTGATTCTTGCCCCAGTGTCTAATAAACAGTCGAAATTTTCCCCATTCATCCTTACTGTTATACTAGGCCTTCCTTGCATTCTGTTATACAAAATTTCAACAACCTGCTCCGTTTCGATGGTTCCAATTCTCTCCACTTCCTCTTCAAACATTTCTCTCTTTAGGAACCTGTATACTTTCTCGCTTACCCTTCCAACATTCTCCCACTTTTCTGCCCCTTGAGAATATCCCATCAAATTTTCTGTTAGAATATGGCTCCAACCAACTCCTCTACTGGTGGAGCCCTGTTGTTTGGGTACGTCTTCCTAAAATTATCTTCATTTGTCTCTACACACGATTCCCTTTCTTCTTCTTCCTCGATACCATTTATTCGACTGTATCTGTTTCCCGTGAATCTTTGTCTCTCCGTCGCTTGCCCGTACCTCATCTTTGTATAACACTCCTCGGATCTATGACCATTTCTGCTACATCTTTCACAGCGTATTTCCTGACACAATCTTCTTATATGACCTTCTTTCCCACACCCAAAACATCTTGGAGCTTTTTTATCTGGACAGTTTCTACTTATATGTCCGCTTCTATGACATGTCCAGCATTCTATTTTACCTTTTATTGGACAATCAATTTTCGTGTGTCCTATTTTGTGGCATAACCAGCATTCTGGCATTTCTCTTTGGATACTTTCTTCTCTCTGTTCTTTCTTCTTGTATTGTACTCTTCCCTGTGGTTCCTGATAGACCACTCTGGCGTAACTTTTCATACTGTTTATCTGCTCTCTTTGCTTTTCTACTTTGTCCATCAGAGTTAGTGTTTCCATTATTTCTTCTGTGCTTTTTATCTTCCGTAGTATCACTTCTTTCTCAACTTCTTTATTCTCCGCACATACTATTAACATCCTTGCTGTTAATTTCTCTTTGGTAAATTCTTTATTTTCGAACAACCTTTCAACAAGGTCCTCCACCTTTTTAAAATACGTTCCTATTTCTTCACCCTTCCGCTTGTAATTCAACAAGTTTTGTAGATCCTTTAAAACATCTCTTTCACGATCGAATGCCAATCGCAACCTAGCCTGGAATCCTTCGGCTTTTTTCAGTGTTTTGGCGTACACTTCCAGGAGATCCTCATCAATCATGCAAGATGTTAATCTTTCCTGGTCTTTCTTCTGCGTGATTCCTTTGGCGTCGAAATAAATTTCGCATCTTTTAATGAACTTTTCCAAATCGTCCCCTTGGCAGAATACCTTTGGTAGCAATCTTTCGGTGATTGCGTCCGTGTTTACCGCTGCCACCATATTAGGAGGTTCATCCTGTACAACATTAAAATCAGTTTTTATTTCCATAAATTTTATTTCAATAAATATCAAACTCTAAATAGTTTTCTTTAATCTTTCTTATTTAAACAAATTTTCTACGAAGATATTTTTAATTAAAATATCTTCTTATTTTGTTTTTTTAAAAATTAATCTAAACTTTTTAATTTTTAAAATTTTCAATTTAAAAATTTCTTCATCATAAAACTTCCTCATAATAACCATTCAAAAACAACTTCAAATCATCATAATTTGTTCAAATATCGCGTTCAATTCGGCGATAGAAAAATTTCAGGAGATATTTTTGTAACCAGAAGATTTAATAAATAACGTACCCATAAATTAAAATTTACCAAAAATGTTGTTAACAATGGTTGTAAAAATGACTGCAATAGTACTTTATTCTAAAAATTCATGATGGAAAATGTCTTTGATATCCGATATGGCAGTTATTGACAGCCAAATGCAAATATTGTGAATGATACTTTGGTCACAAAATGTATACATCAATTGTGGAAAAAATAATTTTAAATTAAAGTATTTTATTTTATTAAACATTATTTTTTACAAATATCCAGTAACAATTTCTTTAAATTTAATCTCACAATCTGTTGAATTTTATAAGGTTTATGTCAAATTTCTCATTAAAAGTGACAAAAAAGAATTCATTACAAGAATGAATATTCGAAAAATGACAGAAGTGGCTTTCATTTATTTAGCACATTCAATTTGTAGAATTTAAAAACTGAGATTGATTAAATATAATGCAAAATTTAGATAAAACTAATTTATATAAGTTTTGTTTAAAGTTATGAAAATACACAATGCATGTTTAATTATTGGAAAGGCGCAAAAGGAATTCAATGAACATTATGTGATACCGATAGTACTAATAATAATAATAATAATAATAATAATAATAATAATAATAATAATAATAATAATAATAATAATAATAATAATAATAATAATAATAATAATAAAAAATAATAATAATAATAATAATAATAATAATAATAATAATAATAATAATAATAATAATAATAATAATAATAATAATAATAATAATAATAATAATAATAATAATAATAATAATAATAATAATAATAATAATAATAATAATAATAATAATAATAATAATAATAATAATAATAATAATAATAATAATAATAATAATAATAATAATAATAATAACAATAATAATAATAATAATAATAATAATAATAATAATATATTATAAGGGCTTTTTTAGTTTTTCATCTTTGATTTCTTTATAAGTGACATAATATTTTCTACAAAATTTGACTATGAATACCTTAAATAAATCTGATTCATAGTCAAATTTTGTAGAAAATATAAATATTATATAAATAATATTATTGTATTTTTAAAAGAAAATTTTCGATTTTTAAATTTTAAATTTTAAATTTTTTTTTTAAAAATATAATTTTATAAAATCTTTTAAGTAATTATTTGATTATTTATATTTTGAAATAACAGTAAAAATGAATTTCAAAAAAAAAGAAAAAAATGATTTTCAAAATGACAAGTTTACAATGCTAAATAGGTTAAATAGGTTTAGTAAAAATAATATTATAATTAAAAATTTTCGCTCAATTTTAATTTATTAATAATATTTACTTCATCATGACTGTCTGTCTGACTGACACTGGAACGCTATAGATTTTTGGGTTTTCTTTCAGACGGTTTGAGATAGTTCCTTGAATTTAACTGATATAAATGATCATCATTATTGTTTTGTCCAGGTAAACCTCTTCCCATATATTCCCTAAAAACGCCAATATTAAAATCTTTTGAAAAATCGAATTGTTTTTATGCAGAAAATCAACACAAATCGCAAAGAACCGTTTATATAATATGTGATGTAATTGTATAGGGGTAATTGATTTCCCTGTTCCCTCTATGTAAACCCTTGTAATTAATGTTTATGATTGTCTGCATGTTTGATTGATTACTTTGAGTGTCTGGGTCATCGGATTACATCATTATTTATTATTTATACCCACGAGGCATGTGCTGTTGACACACATGTAGTATATATATATATATATGAATATTTATTATTTTATCAGAATTATTTCGATTTTCGTAATAAATTTTTTTAAAATTATCTAAACATTTTAAGTTACTTCAAATTTGTCCTCTGTATTTGCAATAGAAAGCTTGCTAACCCATCCGATGAATCTGAGTCGACTGGGAAATAATGTGAAAATTACTGGGAGTCTGCTCATATGCTTTGCAAACTAGGAAATGGAATTTTGACTAAATTTCTATAAATATATGAAAAAATATAGATGGAAACAGCGTGATTCCAGTAAATTTTAAACAAAATTTCTTTTTGAAAAGCAAATGAAACATAATACAATTTTTTTTCAATAAATTATTAATATTTATGTTTAGGTTATTTATCAAAAGTTTACTTCGACTGTATGGTGAAATTTTTACTAATACATTTGGGATCTCTATGTTTTTGTTAGTTTGTTTGTATGTTGTCATGCCATGGAAAGAAAAAAAGCTCCTTGGGAGAAATATTCTAGATTTAACTCAATAAGTGAAAAAGGATATATTTAAGAGTTAGTTGAAGATTGGTGAAATTTAACCTTTTCGTTACGGAGTATTTTTAAGATTACAATGCTGCAAATACAGCATTTTAAAAGAATTTCGTCTACATATGTTCTTCGAATAAAAATCGAATTTAAAACGTATTGATACGGTTTTCGGTTTCAAAGTTTTGGTGTTAGGTACTAGCAAAAAGAAAATCATCAATCGAAAATATACATTCTTCGTTCATCGGGCCCATATAAACAAAAACGTATGCATCCGTTTCCAGTAATGAAAGGGTTAATTAAAAAATAAAAACAGAGTTCTTTTATATGAATCATGAAAGTGCGGAAATTTGGAAAGAGATAATTTTTTGTATTGGCAAACTCCTTGTAAGTATAACACTGGTATCAGTGGGGAGTTAGTGGTTTACTTTACAATTTTTTTATTGAAAATTCTAAACTTTCGCTTCTTTGAACAATATTTTGATGATATTTGGAAATTTAAGAACCCTATAATTGAAAAGAAATTTTTAATTATAACTTATAATTTATAAGCGATCTTCAGTTCAAAATTAAAAATGAAAAAAAAATCATCTTTAACAGAAATCAAAATTTAAATGAGCCGAAATAATTCGGTCCTTTGCTTGTATCAAATCATAGAAATTGACGTAAAAAAATAAATTGTTATTGACTTAGTGTAGCGATAGAAGTTAAACTATTTAATCTCATAAGGTAAGATGATTTATCTTGCAATGTATTGAGTTGATTTATTATCATTGTTGCAAACATTCAGAATTAAAAGGATAACTGAAAGATGTCAGCTACCAAACTTTAAAGTCGATTCGATTTTTATTATCAAAATAATGTACGTATTTCATTCATTTGGTCAGATATATTAAATTATTGTTTGTCATAGAATATCATGTCTGGGAATAAAGAAAAAAATCCTGGAAGGATAAATATAGAACCGAGTTTGGTTTTGTACAAAAAGTAATCAGTCACGAAGGCCACCGAAACATCGTAGACCTCACAAACTCCACAAGGCACAAATCAAGTGTTAAAGCTGGATCTTCAAGCAAGAAGGTAGACTTGTTCTTTAAGAAGATTGAATCGTCAAAGGAAAAGCTAGTTATCGTATCTAAAGAAGCAACAATCGCATATCACTCGGGTACTGGTTGTGAGATTCTTGAAGTTGATATCGAAACAATTATTGTTAAGCTTTACAAGCATTTTGGAATTTACAAAGTACGCACGGAAGCATTCAAAGATCTTTGCAATAAGCTTGACGCTATATACAAGCCTCTGAAGAGCCATTCAGGAGCAATGTTTTTAACAATTTTTACAGCCGTGAATCGATTACTTTAAATTTATGATCAGCTCAAGTAGTATTTCTTGTCGCTACAAAAGTGCCTTCCGAATATAAAAGCATTTTTCAAAAATTCTGAGCGAAAATTTTGGATGCTGTTGTTTACAATCAATTAAAACATTTCAATGAATCCATTAAACTCATCGAAACTTCTGCAACGACATGTTTCAAAGCTGCACACAAGATGTACAATCTTAAGAAAAAAGATGAAGAACCGACGAAATTTTTGCTTTCTTCCCAGTGGATCACAATCAGAGTTCCAGAAATTGACACCGACATTGCAAGATATATCAAGAATAATGTTAATGAATTTTATTCTACTATAATTGACTACATTGAACTTTGGGAAAAATCTTGCGACGGTGCTGATGTGTTCACCTTGGTGGTCATGAACAAATTTTCAAGCTGGGAAGACGTAGAGAAATCATTAGAATTCACCACAAATCGATATGGAGAAGAAATTTGCTCGATAATTAATCGAGATTTGTTATTCGATTAATTTATCCTGATGAGGAATTTTTACGAACAAAATGTGTCTGATTGGATGAGATCGAAAGTGTCTACGGATAATATTTGGACAACAATTTTTACCTATTTTCGAAACGAGCTAACTAAGTTCTCCAACTTGGAAAAGTTAGTCCAATATGCTACTGCTCTATCTGGAACATCGAAAGATGTTGAGAGTATATTCTCGCTGAGGATTCGGGATTATTTGAAAGTCGATTGGAAATCGGAACACTTAGCGCTCTTCTTACTATTCAATTCAACTGTGATTTAGATTGTAATCAGTTCTACAGCTTTATCAAGAACGACATTGAGTTCCTTGATAAATTTCATTCTTCAGAAAAGTATAAATAATAAAAAGTACCATTCTGAGTAGAAAAACTATTTTTGCTTTTGTCTCGGTTTTTTTACAAATGTCCCGGATTTTCTAGGAAAACCTCTGACCAACCTACTCAAAGGGCGCTTGTAGTTTGATTTAAAATTTCAGTTGGTTGTGTAAACAAGATTTCAAAAACATAAGATTCTATCATTTGCTCAGAAATTGACGATTTTAAATGAAATCGTAAGTTGACGAAAACAAATGAGTTTGATCAAATCTTATATCAATGGTTTCAAAACAAACGACAAAGAAATTTTGTTGTTAGCGTTGAAAATCTAAAGAATATGACTCTAAATATCGCATCCAGATTTAATGTTCAGGATTTCAAAGCATCAGAAGGATGACAATCGGGATTTAAAAAGAGATATAATATTCCATCAAAATGTTTGTATAGAGAAAGCAGATTTGTTCCGGATGAAAGAATTTAAAAATTTATATGAGGAAAATAATATCAATTTATTCAAAAATGCAAAACTATTAAATAAAATTGATGTTTTGAGTTGTAGTTATTACTTTGAATTGATACCATACGACACTTAATGTAGCTTTTAATAACAACTACCAACTTATTAAAAACAGTTTTGCCAATTTAAGTGATATGAGAGATGTTGAAAACACGGATGATGAAGAATAGTATAATAAAGAAATTGAAAAATCTATTTCATCGTACGAAGTAAGAGATATGATCAGATACCTGAAGAAATATTATTTTGAAAATATGCCAGAAAATATGAAAACAATTTGGACTATTAAAAATGAACTACAGAGATTTATGAAGAATATAAATTGCATAAAGAGTGAGGGTGATTGAGTCTGGGGTGATATTCAGGTACTTTAATTTTATACTTCAACAATTTTAAAACAATGCGATGAATTTCCAAGATAGTCGAAACTTGATCAATCCAAACGGTTTTGTGGGTCCGCGACACGCGCATTATATAGCAACACTTTAAATAGAAAAAATAGAAAATTTTGGATGTCATATTTATTCTAAGAATAATATTCTACAAGTGAATAGAACACAAATTAATAGCGCTTGATTAATAATGTACAATTATCATAAATTTTCGAAAGCTGTGTGAATATTATCATATGCTTGAAGTCAAGCGGGATCGTTTTTATTTATGCTAATTTTATAGTGTAAATGTCTTAGACATTCTTAGAAAAGATTAATCACAAATTTTATGAAAAAACGATTCGGTTGTGTGTAGGAAAATTAAGTAATATTATTATATTTTATCTGGGAAATTAATGAAGAATTATGTTCAATAAATGACATCCGTTAGTAGTGCAAGCCCTATTTGTGCATAATTATGAATATGACATGAATTAATTTTGTAATTCTTTCACCAAACAATACAAAAATATGGAAACACAATCCTTTGAAGAGTTATTCAGAAACTTTTTAGGCTTGCACCAAACTAAATGAATCTTAAAATTATCAATAATTCTCAGAAATTCTGCTGTCCGAATGGACTTAAAATTTTCAACATAGTTATTTATGACAGTTCATCGAAAACTCAAGATAATTGAACGGGATTTTCAATTTTCTGAAGTATATTTGAATGGAGATATCTAGTCTTTGTTCAGTTGTCTAGTGTTGTTACGCGAAATGTGAATATTTGTTTAAATAAACTCATTTTATTTATATATAGAGCCACATGAATAGAGATATTAATACAAATTTTTCTGTTTTAGATGTATTTCATGACAAGGATCTCAAATATTTGTTCAAAAATAAAATATTTGCATGGGAAATCAAAATTCTCAGAAAAATAAAATTTTAATTTTTAGACTCAGTGAAATATTCTTTAAAATTAAATATATAAACAAAGTTTGTAAAACATTAATATAAATGGATTTAGAAAATGAAGCGGTTTATCAAATTGTCGGTCCTAGTGGTTGTGGTAAAATGCTTTTTGTATTTAAATTGTTGCAATCTAATTGGTTTGTTGAGAAATTCAACAAAATATATTGGCATCGTGGTTTGGAAACTGAAAATGGTTTAACACAATTTGAATTTTGTAAAGTTCAAATGAAAATTATAAAAGAATTTGATAAATATTGGACTAAACGTTTACAAAAAAGAGATGTTATCATCATTAACGATTTGTATCAAGAAGCCAAGAAAGAAAAGGAATTTAATAATTTGTTTACAAAGATTTCTAGACATGTTGGAGTCACAGTTATTTTTATAACCCAAAACCTATTCCATCAAGGAGGAAATCACAGTACTCGTAATTTGAATGTACATTATCTGACAATTTTAAAAACCCTAGAGATGTAACAGTTATAGATTTTCTAGTAAGACAAGCATATTCTAACAACAGAAAATTTATACTTAAAACATTTCAAGATGCAACAAAAAATCCACATGGTTATTTATTTTTAGATTTTACTCAAAAATGTTCAGATGATTTACGAGTTCGAACAGATATTTTTAACAAAAACGGTGCAACAATGTATAAACAAAATTGAATCAAATAGATTATAGAATAATGTCGCTTCAGAAAATAATTGTCAAACCTTCAAAGAAAAGAAATTTAAAGAATTTTATTAATAAAAGAGTGAAGAAAAATATAATTCCTCCAAAAACTAGTTACACTGAACCAAAGGAGTTTCAATTATAAAAAAACCTAAAGAATTCAAAACAAATAGTCAAATCAAAGTTCCGAGGAGTTTATCATATTTTAAATCATTGCTAAAAGCTCCAAAACAACCAAGAATGAGAATTTTACAAACATTCCCAACATTTGTAATTGATGATTTACTGGATAATATAATAAAAGTTGTGTATGGCAAAGTAAATATTAGCAAAGCAAAGAAATAAATTTTGAAAAAGCACCAAAACTCTCTTTTATCGATTGTAAATAGTAAAAATAAAAAAATTGAAAACAATCATGTATAAACAACATGGTGGATTTATAGCTGCACTGTTACCTCTTGGATTATCTTTAATAGGAGGATCAGGTTTATTAGGAAAACCAAAGTCATAAACAATGGGCGGTACTCCTTCGTTACCGAATTTTAAACTTTATTTCAGTTTAAATTGTTGTAATGGAAAAAATTTGGACAAATCCAAAAGACCCAGCATCTTTCGGTGGAGTTGACAGACTACACAAAGCAGTCAAGAAATGAAAGAAAGATACAGAAACTTGGTTGTCGAACAAACTTGCATACAGTCTCAACAAACCAATGTTAAAAAGATTTCCAACCAGAGCCTATAAAACATTTGGTATTGACGATTTATGGCAATTGGATTTAATGGAAATAATTCCATATTCGAGTATCAACAAAGGTTACAAGTATATTTTGATTTGTATTGATGTATTTAGTTATTTGCGAGAGCTATTCCTGTAAAAACGAAATGAAATGGCTCAAGAAATCAAGAATTTATTTGCTGATGAGCATCACGATAATTTCCAAACTGATTTGAGCAAAGAATTCTACAACGGCAAAGTAAAACAAATTCTAAAAGAAAATCATGTGAATCATTAACCGTTCATTCACAATATAAGGCAACACATGTTGAGCGTTTTAATCGTACATTGAGAGACAAATTAAAAATTATTTTGTACATCAAGGTAACCAAACATGTATTACTCAATCTAATTCATTCATATAATCATTCATTACATCGTGGTTTAAACGGATTAAAACCGGTTAGTCCTGTAATGTATGTCATTACAGATTATGATAATAATGAAATTGCAGGGAAATTCTATGAACAAGAACTTCAAGTTATTTCAAACCCTACATTGTTTAGAATACAGAAAATTCTAAAGTCGAGAGGAAAAGACAAACATAATCAATATTACGCTAAGCGGCATGGATATGAAAACCCTACTTAGATATTGGAATCTCAGTTAAAATGAATAAAAATAATTTTATGGTCTTACCTAGCAATAGCTTTCATTTAATCCACCCAAATAACAATGCCAGTAAATTTATTGTTGAATTTCAAAATCCGATCTATTTGAATGTTAATTTGGAAGTGGCATTGTTGGACTTTAGATTCGTATATAATCTTTTTCCGTTTTATAGCAAAGCTAAAATTGAATACAATACAATTCAAGCAACATCTGAAGAAATAAAACTAAAGGTATTTAAAGACAACTATGAATTGTTGAATCAAACAAATACAAATGCGATAATATATTTTGAAGACAAATATCTGTATTTTCAATGTTTAAATAGACTTTTACAATTTTTATTTGAAACGTATTGTGACGCTAAACATCTTGGATTTACTATATTACGTAACACTTTCGATGAAAAAGTGAAAATAGACTTGATACTATTGTAGAATTCAAATTTCAACTAATGTACAACAAGACATTTGAACATGTTTACACATTTAAAGATGATTTATATATTACAGATCTCGAGCAATTACAAGTTTATTTAACAAAACAATGTGCAAATATTTTCACTAGTCTTGAATTAGAAAAAGATAAATTCTTTAAATTCCAACTGAAATCTAACATTAGTCAAGTTAAATTTGATCAAAATCTGTTTAGAACACTAGGACTATCGAAAGAAATATATTTACAAAATGGTCAAGTTAATGAAGGAACATCAAAACCAAATGTTCATATGTAGTAACATAGTTGAATCTATAATTGTTGGGTATGTTAACGTTCCGCTATTGAAATCAGTATGGATTGAGAAACATGAACAAGATGAATTGATTCAGATAACAATTGAAAATCCTATGTATTTATCTGTTTCAACATCATGTATAAACAATATAGAAATTAACATACGAGATGATGGCGGAAACTTGATAAAATTGTCAAAAGATTCAAAGACTCATTTGACTTTACATTTTCGAAAGTTAAATGACTAATCGTGACATTGTTTCTCTTTATAGTGGTCAAAAAATGGTGGTGAATTACCACATTTTGTACATAAACAATATGGTTCTGGTTGGTTACAAACAATTGGAAGGTATTTGCTTCCAATTCTTTTAGTATGAAAACAGCAAACGATGTGATAATGAAAAATCAAATGATACTGCCAACATTGAAAAAAACATTGATGAAATTGGAAAATTAATAACTAGTGTAACAAAACCCTCTAAGCCAGATGAAATTAAAAATCATTCATCACCTAAATAGAAACAAACAACACAACAGATTCTGAATAATCGACGAAGATCTCGAATAAACAAAAGATGGAAAGGTCGTGGAACCATATTTGAAAATGATGGTGTGTGACAAAACTGAATTGTCTATTTTTGATCGTCCATCTCTACAAGTAGTTATTGAAAATGGAATATTTGAAGATGTATTTCCTATGAATTCAATTACTAATTCTAGAAATGATGTCGAATTTTTTATTAATGGTTCACAGACTGAATATTTAGATTTTATCTATTCAACTGAAAGTTGTAGATAAAGATAACCAGAAGTTAATTGGGTCATATGAAAGAACTTTTATTGCAATACCAGGATTTTGATCTTCGAATTTTCTAATGTTTTTTAATTTTGTAGGCACCTTGTCTCGATCAAAATTTAATTCTTTCGTGTACTGGTAATCTTGCGTGGGTCTATTCGATGGTCTTTGATTTCGTTGTATTTTAAAAGTGATAAACACTGTATATAAAACAGGGGTTTTCATTATTTCTTACATTTATCACTTTTCCTTCCAAATTTAATGGGGTTTCAATAAATCTATGTCCTGCCAACCTGCTTATTTCTGAAATCTTTGTGACCTTGAAAAGGAATCCTGAAATTGAAGACTTAAGCAAGCCCTTTAAACTGAATAAATTTCAAATTTATATCATTTATCAGTGTGTTATTTTAAACAGATTTATTTGAACCTAACAATTTTAATAAATATTATAAACAGTCATATGCATGACCAAATCCCTGATTAACTAAAATGATTATTTTTATAAATAATTTTTTATTCTACTTACACAAATAAACTGGGGAGGGGGTGGGTACAACAAAGCATAAGAACCACTGTTCTATAGTGAACTTTACTGTAAGAAGTTTATGAAGTTTTTAAAATATTTATTAAAATTATTACAATTATAAATTAATAAAATTATAAATTATGAAGAGGTTAAAGTGATAGGGTTGTTAAATTTGTCTGTGAGTGATCAGGACCCGTCGAAATATTTCATTTTATGAATAAGCGTTTGCGGAAATTGACAAACGTTGTTATTTATATAAATAATATCGCTATCGTAAAAGAAAAAAGTTTAAGTTCAAATTATAAATTACAATATAAAAGTTTATAAATTATTACTAATATAATTTAATGCCATTAATGTAAATATAATTCCTTACATTTATTAGCATCCAGTTTTTCATGGCATTTATTTAGTTCCTAACAAAATATAATTATAAATCTATATATATATATATATATATATAGCCCCGGCTCGTGGCTTTTTTGTGTGTGTGAGGAGCCTTTGATTTTTTTTTCAATAAGTTACTAAAAAGCTATATTATAAACAAAAACCAGCCACTATTTTCTATGGTTTTATATTATTATCGTTAAAAGTAAAGCGAAAATATTTTGATAATTTATAATTGTCAATTTATTCAGTGTATAGTCTATAAGCTATAATATTTTGATTATAATTTTAAGGCAAATCAAATTCATTTATGACAAAAAACTGATCAAAAACGAAACAAAATTCATTAGAATAACATAACAGAATATTAAAAAAATAATTAAATAAAGCATGACTACTTACTAAAAGGGATTCGCCTGCCTTTGATTTTAGCGAAATCTTTACGCAACACATCAAGATTAATAGATTTGGCAGTTTCAAATTCTATGGAGATTATTGCCAAACCATTCAATTTTTCTTGCCCAATAGTTGATCGCTGGTAATTTTTAATCATTTTTAATTTGTTAAAATTAAAATTTCATATTGTCTTGTAGGCGCGTTTTACTTTTTTGCGCCTGTGTGCATTATACACTTTGAACACGCTACGAGCCGGGCTTATATATATATATAAAATCAAATACCCTCCTCAAACAATGAAATCTACACATCCTTAAATGTTTTTTCTTTTTCCCTATCAGTAACTGGAGATAAAATTTGTGAGAAATCAATGGAACATTGAGAATCTACTTCGTGTATAATTTTTTTCAAACATTGTACTATTTGATCATCACTTCTGTAAACCATCTCATCTACAATTGTGATTATATAATCATTCATTGTAAATTTTAAGTAATATAATGAAATACATATTTTTATGCAAGACTAATGCATATTTTGATTAGTCGATGAAAGATAAATATATTTTTTGATTGGTTATTAGAATATTTATGCAATTATTTGATTAGATGATAAAATAAACAAATCGGTGGAGAGATGTATGTATATATGAAACCATGTATGTATAAAAACTACGTTTTATCATAATTTTGAATTGTAATATCTAAATTCAGTGAGAAGGAAAATACAACCTTTTAATAGGTTGATACTTTCCGTGAATACGAATTGTATTTATTGCAAAATCCAATAGAATGCATGACATTGAAGCCGATCGAAGACATGCTACCATTTTTGGATAGAAGAATTTGACGAAGTTGATCGAGAAGCAATTACCACAATATTTGGTCGTATCCATAAACAATTTATACTTAATGAAAACTGATCATTCATAAGTAGACCATCTAGAAAGTTATACAAAGAAAAGAAGCAAATTACATTTAAACAAAACTCTAAATGTAATTTCCTTATTCAAATACAGGGGTATAAAAAAGCTACAACTGTTGTTATTTTACCAGTTTGGAAAATCATAAGCGGAAAACTCGTAAAAGATTAGTTGTATGTTAATATCATTTTAAATAAATGTTATGTGTTAAAAAATCTATGATTCAATAATTTGGTTGTCATTTTAAATTCCAATAATTTAATCAATAAATTTAACCATTAATTTTATTAATATTGGTAAATATTAATTACCGTGGATGAGTTTCAATGAAGGTTATACAAAATATGAAATTTCCTTCAGGCACACCACAACAAATTATAGATAAAATTGATGATTATACAATAATATTTTTCAAGACAGGGAAATGTCTGATAATGGATTGTAAAAGCATGCATTTAACTTCAGTCATGTACAATTACTATCAATATCAAACAAAGAATCAACTTACAAAATTTTTCTAACAAAGCAAATTGTATATATTAACCAGAAATATTCCCTGGTTTGAGACTTAAAACTTATAAGCCCTTGTGTGCAAATTTATTTTCCCGCGGGAAAATAGTTGTACTTGGATTAAAAACTCTAAGTTATGATTGGATTGTCTACAAAATTGTAATTGACGTAAAAGATTTAATTGATTCACTGAAGCTATAAATATTTCAAACAATCTCTTTATTTACAATGATTATACTTCCAGAAATCGGTAAAATCTGTTTCATTTTTATAATTTTTAATTATGTTTAGATTATCAAATAGAAATTCTTATTAAAAAGTGGTTGAGATTTATACGGAAATCAAAGTTGATATTATGAATTATGCTCCGGAAATTGCGCCCACAAAAATATTTCAGGCAACAGGAACTAATATAGAATATATCATTTTTCATCATGAATTTTTAATGCATAGATATGATCACCAAATGAAAATACTAAAACTTTGAGTTGTCCTTATAAATTTCAAGAATGTATTAATTACAAAAGAAAACAGACAATAAATATTCAATTATAGTTTTGATTTACATAAATGTTTCATTATTACTGCGTTGACATAAAAGTTTTATATCAAATTATTAATCATCTTATTACAAATTTTCAGAGAATTTGAATTTCCCGTGCAAATATTTTATTTTTAAACAAATATTTGAGATCCTCGTCATGAAATACATCTAAAACAGAAAAATTGGTATTAAAATCTCTATTCATGTGGGCTCTATATATAAATAAAAGTAGTTTATTTAAAAAAATATTCACATTTCGCGCAACTATACTAGACAACTGAACAAAGACTAGATATCTCCATTCAAATATACTTCAGAAAATTGAAAATCCCGTTCAATTATCTTGAGTTTTCGATGAACTGTCATAAATAACTACGTTGGAAATTTTAAGTCCATTCTGACAGCCAAATTTCTGAGAATTATTGATTGATTTTACATTTCTTTATTCCTGGAAGAACCAAGAAACATTTTGTTGATATTATTTCAGATTCTTCTTAGTTGAATGAAGACGCAACTTTTTCATTAAGGTTGTCTCGACTAATTATGTCACGTTCCAAATGTTCCCGATACGGTTCCTTTAAAAATACAAAAAGAATATCGAAAAGAAATATTTTTATTGATTTCTGTATATAATCTTGATTTTCGTCAAAAAATACTTCTTTTTCATGTTGAATGTCTAGACCAAATATGTGTTGTCTCAAAATTACGAGTGTTTTTAGAAATTGCACTCAAAAATCAATAGATGTACTTAAAAATCAATAGTCACACTTAAAAATCGATTTTAAAATTTTATCTTGAAAGATGGGGGGGGAGGTATTTTGATAACTAATTTGGCGGGAATTTAAAAATTGTAAATTACTCTGAGTTTCAAACGTGATTTTAACCGCTTTTTTCAAAAGATACGAAAACATTTTCATAGATAAAAATAAACATCTCTCATAACTCTAACATTTTAAAGAAAGCTATTTAGAGAATTTTACGTTCCACGGTTCCGGTGTCTAATGCAATTTAAGATACAAAATCTTGATATTTGGTATTTTTGTCCATTTTACAGTGAAATTTCAAACATGTCATGGTCAGTAAAGTTTTAGATCTTGTATTTCTCAATATTTTAGAAAAAACAAAATTTCAAAAATGTCAAAGATTCTTTTCTTAGATAAGTTTTTCTCTTTGAAAAATTAAAATTTTTCGCTAGAAAAATCTAGAAAAGATATGTAAAGAATGTGGTCAGCAATAGTAGGTAGATGTGTCCCACCTGGCGCACTTTTTGGTACCCCCCCCCCCCCCACCCCTGACAAAAACAAAACAAACTAAAATATAATGTAAACACAAAAAATTACAAAATAATGAATAAGAACAAGAACGTATATAGGTATACATTTATTAATTCAATGAACAGTTGGATGAGCTGTTACATGATCTGTTTGATAGGCTGTTGGATGTGCTGTTGGACGTGCTGTCGGATAATCATGCGGAAAATTATTATCTTTATTCATTGTCAGTCTCAATCATATAATGACCGTATGCCAGGCTTTCATTCTTTTCTACCCAAACCCTTTTATCCTCTTTGTTTGTTAGTGCAACCTTTGAAGTTTTAAAACTATAAAGTTGATGATTGTTTGTACCAATACGAAATTGAGGTACAGAAAAGGTGGAGTTTTTCTCATAACACTCTTTATAAGTTTTATGTGCTAGATCGGTATCCTTTAACGATATACCCTTAGCTTTTAGACAAGAAGATTTACCTAACAAACTATAACATTTGGGTCGAAGGAAAACCCATTCGTCATAACCTTCTCCCTTACTTTCGTCCTTAAATTTTCCAATGACCGAATCAAGTTTTTTAGAATAAAGCGGATGAGTAGAAGGGTAATTAGATGTATCCAAAAGATTATCCTTAACCATTTCAGACAAAAGAATACCTAGTTTACAATTTGTAATCTCCAAGAAGAAAGAGTCTGTATCTCCAGCAACTATATTAATATCACAATTAAATTGTTGTCGATATTTTTCCAAGTCCTTATACTGAAGCTCATACATTCGAAGTTTCGACAAGTCAAGCACTGATTGTCCTATATAACTTGGTCGATCTAAACATACTGAGTCAGGATTTAACAAAGCAGCAATTAGATCATCAGCAATTTTGATACTTCTTTGAAAGGTTGGTTTAGAAGCATATGTAATCATCTTCTTTTCTGTATTACATAATCTTAAATTCATTATTTTTTTCAGGTTTTCGACAGTTTTACCATACAAACTATTATTTAGGAGCTTATAATAATTTTTATCTAGTGTGTTTGTACTTTTTGCTCTTAACTCTGTATTGGTATCAATGTAGTTTTTAAAAATAGGAGACTGTTTGAATCTTACAGCTCGATTCACACGAGTAACCTTAACACCAAGAGACAAGAATAATTTTAGTAAACGCCAATGAATCACATAATTCGTTTTTGGGTAATGAGTCAATAACAATTTTTCAACCTTAGATCCCTCAGGTTTCATTTTCTCAGCAGCAATAGGAAAGTCGTCTAACTTATCGTGAAGTACAGAAGGAATTTCAAGATCAACTTCAAGAGTATACCCATATGACAAAGATTCAAGATTCAAAGTCAAACAATCAGATAATATTGAATCAAAACCATCAAGTATCCAACTGAATTTGCCACAAGGTAAAGGTTGACTTAAAGCCCAACCGTATAAATTATTAATATCTATATAAAGCAACTCAGTGGTTTCATCAGTTTTTACAAAGTGTTTATTAACAAAAGTAAGACCTCCACGAATACCACCCTCATAGAAATTATAAATTTCCATGTCTTGCAATAGTTCAATGGGTTTATCTAAAGTTATTAACGCAGAACTCCAAGACATTCCAGGAATACCAAAATAATTTAAAGGCTCTAAACTATTATGAGCTATAGATTTCGCCCGAAATTGTTGAAAAAAGTCAGCTAAAAGAAAGCAATCGAGTTTCAAGTATATCATCATATAGTCAAGTAAATTTACACATTTAGTTTCAGTCCAAATTAATTGAGCTTTCTTATATTCAATTTCACTCACTCCTTCCAGATTTGAGGCAGTTCATAAGTATTTTCAAGGACCTATAAACTAGTGGCAAAGTTGTACGGAAAAATACCTTTTTCATTAACAATGGTACCAGTAAAAACAGATTTTGTTAATGGTAAACTAGTCAAAGTTTTCACAGCCCTAGCTAATGAGTCATTAACAAACTGGTAAGAGTCGATAAAACGTATTCTAAGCTTACCAACATATACCATAAGCGATAAGAACTTTTCACTATTAATTGGAATACATGATAAGTTCCAATTTGGAAATTGATTTATTCCATACTTAAGGATATGATGTAAGTCATACCCACGTAAATTATGAAACGCTACAGGTAATAATTCTTTGATGCTCCTATTAACATTACAACTTTTACATGCTGGACCAATATATTTTCCTGTAAAATGGTCATGGTCTCTAACCTTATCTACTATATTCTTATTACACAAATAACAATATTCACAATTATCAAATAAATATTCTTCGTCAAAAGTAAGTGGTAACATTAGCTTTTTCCCATTTTCTTTATAATATGGTAGCACAATGTTTGTTCCTATATCTGAAACCTTCTTCAAAAATTCATAAACACAGTTTTGACCAATGAAATGATGGTAACTTGTCATACCAGTGAAGTTGTTGATTAATAAGAGTCCAGCAGAAATTGGCAAATGTTTTTGAAAATAAATGTCATCTTTTGGTAAAATAGATTCAAAATCTGCATAGATAACGAAAGGAGGTGTTATCGTTTTTGACCAGTTTTTGAACTGCAAATATTTATCTTTATCTTTTGGTAATGTATATAGTGTAGTACCCAACTGATTTTTCTTACATAACTCTTGGTGTTTTTCAAAGGAATTTGGCTTACGAAATCCATTTAAACAATTTTCACACCATTTGCAACGAATTCGAACATTACAATCATTGTTTTTATGACAATTCATCAAGGATTGTAAATTAGTTACTGCTGTATAATGATATTTTTCACCCTCCTTTATCAATAATAAATAAATTGGATCCACTCCAGATACTTTTGTTCGGTGAATTATATTTAAATATGGGTGCTTCATTATAAGTTCTTCTCTATCCTCAAAATTTTCGTTATTATAAATCATTACATTAATTGCTAAACCAGGATTTTTCTTCTCAAAAGTTGGAATATCACACAGTTTCATTGGCATATCGTTAGGATCGTATACCAAGTCATTCATATACGGTAAATATTTTCTTAGTCTATCTCTATCTTTCTTGATTTTATCAGATTTTAATACAGCCAAAACACTATATATGAAACATAAATTATCTGTATTTTGTACGTTAACTATTGCCTTTTTACCTAATAGAGCTTTAGGTGTTGGAATATAACTATGTCCAGATAACCTAGATATATTAGAAACTTTGGTTACCTTGAAATTTACTTCTATTATTCGGTTTATTTTCCAACTACTTCCTAATTCTGTTCGTTCAACAATCTTTTCATTTATTTTCTTTATACCCTCATCAAGAAAAGTTGTAGTCACTGAAGCAGCGCGATTTGATATACTAACTACTTTGAGTTCCCCATCTTTCTCAAATTCTACTTGGACTCCAAATTGAACTTTTGAATGTTTCATTTCATTTAATGTAATTTTTAATTTTTCAAAAAGAGAAGATGGAAGAACTATTTCCTTAACATTATATCTTCCGATGTTCACTTTTATAATTCGATGTGAGCGTAGTAAATCATATTCAATTTCTGGTTCAACAATAATGTCACTTAACCCTAGTCCAATTTGTAAATCATCTTTAATAAATATTTTTTCAAGTATTTCAGATTTTATGGTGCTTTTTCGTTTCAAACTGTGTTTAAACAATGATTTTTTATCCGTATAAAATTGAGTCAAGTGATTTTTATGGTCATTATAAAATTTAAGGTATGGGTCAGAGGTTTGGGTCTGGCATACAGGACATATATAATAATTATTCACTTGATAATATCGATTCATTTTATTGTGGCAGTTGTTATCATGGCTTGTAGATTGACAATACTTCGGATAAAGATTACCTGAAACATGAAAAAGTTAAATAATTCTGATTGTAATAACAAAAAACTCACATTTAACATTTACAGTAGAGATATTTTCAAGTTCGGCAAAATTTGTTTCGTAAAATATTCTATCATCTATGTTTTCAATGTGAACATTTAAATCATCTAAATTAAAATTAATTAATAATTTAAATAAAATTAAAAAATTACCATTTTTATATTCATTTCTTTCATTACTCGATCTTGAATCTTGAATATTAAAAGTATCTAACAGTTAATAATTTAAAAATCATTAAAAATTATCAAAAGATTACTTGTATCATATTTATCAATATGCAAAGTGTCTTGAATGGTTGTCCTCTTTGACAATACTAAAAAAAGAAAATTAATAGTTAGTTATATTATACATACACGTACTTTTGGCAACAATACTACTTTTCGATTCTCCGAATTGTCTGAGGTGATGCCCGTGTTTTTGTAAAAACATTGACCATCTACCAGATGTTATTGTGAGACATTCTGGACACACATAACCAAGGAAACCAGCATCATTTATCTTGAAATATGATGATGTAACAAGTTCACAGTAGTGAACATCTTCGTGACTGATAGCTACGCAAAATTTATATGTATAGCAATAATTCACTAAAAAACAAATAGTTAATTAAATATACATAAAAAGTAAACTTACTTATGATAATATTTTAATAATAATTTAATTAATAATTGATTGTTTATACCTAAAAATCATTCGTTTATACTAATTAAAATCGATTGTTTATACTAAAAAATTACATCCAAATTGAAATTTTTAATAAATTTAAATTGAATAAATTATAAATATGATGTTTGAAAATGAAATTTAATAACATAGGTTGCTATAGTTTCATGAAAATCATTAATATCAAGAAAATTACAAAATGAAAAATACTTATTGATTTATATCACATCGATTAATTTTTCAAAAAAAAATATATATATATATTTATGCAATAAATTATTAGTTAATTCCTCACAGAGAAATAAAATATAACTAATAGGTTTGAAAACCAAATTTAATAACACAGGTTGCTATAGTTACATGGAAAAGATTAATATCATGATAAATCAATAATATATGATGGTCACATCGGGAAATTAACTTTTTAATAAATTATTTTGAGTTAAGTACAAAATGAAAATACTTATTGATTTATTTCTCATCGATTAATTTTTCAAAAATACATACTTATGCAATAAGTTATTTGTTGATTCCCTACAAAGAAATTAATTGAATAACATGTAACTAAGATATTTGAAAACTAAATTTTTAAAATCAAATTTAATAACATAGGTTGCTATAGTTACGTGGAAAAGATTCATATCAAGTTAAATCAATAAAATATGATAGTCACATGATGTGACTCACATCATAAAAGTTATTATAATTTTCTTTTTTAATAAATTAGTTTGAGTAAGTTACAAAATGAAAAATATAATTATTGTCTATTAATTTGTGTAAAAAATTTATAATTTATATTTAATTATGTATTATATTAATAATGTATTATGTATTATGTATTATGTATTATGTATTATATGTATTATATGTATTATGTATTATATTAATATGTATTATATCCCGTTTGTACTTTTATTTAATACAGCGAACCACGAGGAGTCAGAAATTAACTGACTTGTTAAATAATAATAATCCAACGAACAATTTGATTTAAACATTGTTTTTAATAGAAAATTTTGGAACTTATTCTAAGAATTTATTGAGAAATATTTCGTGAACTATAAATTAAATGCTTTAAGATGAAATTTTTTTTGATAATTTGTAAATAATGATTTATTTTTAAAATTAAAATTAGCTCTTCGTATAATTTACTTTTAGAACAGAATTATTAAAATTTGACAGACGTTTAACACTGGAAACTTTATTTTAAAGTAGATTTTTAAGACTTGACAATTAAATAATAACTTTTGAAAATGAAATCAATGACTTCTAAATTTAACATTTTTTTTATCAGAGTTTTAAGTATTAAAAATAAGGTAATAGATATAGGGTCAACAAATATAAATCTGATTTACTTAAGTCGTAAATTATTATTATTATTTATTGAAGCTATTAAGTGAACAAATACATGAATTAGAGGGCAAAATTAAAAAATTTGATTGACATCGTGAAAAAAAAATGTATCAGATTAAAATTAAACAGACATTTTCATGTAAACATAATTCTACACAATGAACCAGTGTTTAACTTAAATAATTCTGTTAAGATTCTTAATAAAATTACCTAAAATTTACAATTAAAATAATTATTGTATATGATTGAAAATTTGAATTCTCGTAGTTGTACATAAGTGATTTATTTAATTCAATCAGTTGAATTCATCTTATTTTATTGTCAATGAAGAACTTTCTCAAATTAAAAAATTTTTATAAGCAATTACGTAAGTAATATATTTACATTAGTACTTGTACTTTCGAATTTTATTCTGTATAATAAGGTTATTTTTACATAAGGTAATTATTCAAAATTATTTTCATTATAAATTGAAATATCAAATATAGTTATTTGACAGGATTTAATTATTAATTCTTTTTATAATAATATAGTAATTAAACTTCAAAATGATAATTGTTTATTTTACTTTTAACTACTTTGTAACACAATTTTTAATTATTATTATTTTTCAAAGAAAATTTCAATTTATTTTATCAATTAATTTTTAGTGGTGATACAAATTATTAATATAATACATAATTAAATATAAATTATAAATTTTTTACACAAATTAATAGACAATAATTATATTTTTCATTTTGTAACTTACTCAAACTAATTTATTAAAAAAGAAAATTATAATAACTTTTATGATGTGAGTCACATCATGTGACTATCATATTTTATTGATTTAACTTGATATGAATCTTTTCCACGTAACTATAGCAACCTATGTTATTAAATTTGATTTTAAAAATTTAGTTTTCAAATATCTTAGTTACATGTTATTCAATTAATTTCTTTGTAGGGAATCAACAAATAACTTATTGCATAAGTATGTATTTTTGAAAAATTAATCGATGAGAAATAAATCAATAAGTATTTTCATTTTGTACTTAACTCAAAATAATTTATTAAAAAGTTAATTTCCCGATGTGACCATCATATATTATTGATTTATCATGATATTAATCTTTTCCATGTAACTATAGCAACCTGTGTTATTAAATTTGGTTTTCAAACCTATTAGTTATATTTTATTTCTCTGTGAGGAATTAACTAATAATTTATTGCATAAATATATATATATATTTTTTTTTGAAAAATTAATCGATGTGATATAAATCAATAAGTATTTTTCATTTTGTAATTTTCTTGATATTAATGATTTTCATGAAACTATAGCAACCTATGTTATTAAATTTCATTTTCAAACATCATATTTATAATTTATTCAATTTAAATTTATTAAAAATTTCAATTTGGATGTAATTTTTTAGTATAAACAATCGATTTTAATTAGTATAAACGAATGATTTTTAGGTATAAACAATCAATTATTAATTAAATTATTATTAAAATATTATCATAAGTAAGTTTACTTTTTATGTATATTTAATTAACTATTTGTTTTTTAGTGAATTATTGCTATACATATAAATTTTGCGTAGCTATCAGTCACGAAGATGTTCACTACTGTGAACTTGTTACATCATCATATTTCAAGATAAATGATGCTGGTTTCCTTGGTTATGTGTGTCCAGAATGTCTCACAATAACATCTGGTAGATGGTCAATGTTTTTACAAAAACACGGGCATCACCTCAGACAATTCGGAGAATCGAAAAGTAGTATTGTTGCCAAAAGTACGTGTATGTATAATATAACTAACTATTAATTTTCTTTTTTTAGTATTGTCAAAGAGGACAACCATTCAAGACACTTTGCATATTGATAAATATGATACAAGTAATCTTTTGATAATTTTTAATGATTTTTAAATTATTAACTGTTAGATACTTTTAATATTCAAGATTCAAGATCGAGTAATGAAAGAAATGAATATAAAAATGGTAATTTTTTAATTTTATTTAAATTATTAATTAATTTTAATTTAGATGATTTAAATGTTCACATTGAAAACATAGATGATAGAATATTTTACGAAACAAATTTTGCCGAACTTGAAAATATCTCTACTGTAAATGTTAAATGTGAGTTTTTTGTTATTACAATCAGAATTATTTAACTTTTTCATGTTTCAGGTAATCTTTATCCGAAGTATTGTCAATCTACAAGCCATGATAACAACTGCCACAATAAAATGAATCGATATTATCAAGTGAATAATTATTATATATGTCCTGTATGCCAGACCCAAACCTCTGACCCATACCTTAAATTTTATAATGACCATAAAAATCACTTGACTCAATTTTATACGGATAAAAAATCATTGTTTAAACACAGTTTGAAACGAAAAAGCACCATAAAATCTGAAATACTTGAAAAAATATTTATTAAAGATGATTTACAAATTGGACTAGGGTTAAGTGACATTATTGTTGAACCAGAAATTGAATATGATTTACTACGCTCACATCGAATTATAAAAGTGAACATCGGAAGATATAATGTTAAGGAAATAGTTCTTCCATCTTCTCTTTTTGAAAAATTAAAAATTACATTAAATGAAATGAAACATTCAAAAGTTCAATTTGGAGTCCAAGTAGAATTTGAGAAAGATGGGGAACTCAAAGTAGTTAGTATATCAAATCGCGCTGCTTCAGTGACTACAACTTTTCTTGATGAGGGTATAAAGAAAATAAATGAAAAGATTGTTGAACGAACAGAATTAGGAAGTAGTTGGAAAATAAACCGAA
Source organism: Schmidtea mediterranea (assembly GCA_022537955.1). Classification (NCBI taxonomy): domain Eukaryota; kingdom Metazoa; phylum Platyhelminthes; order Tricladida; family Dugesiidae; genus Schmidtea; species Schmidtea mediterranea. The sequence goes on from CM039680.1 coordinate 71,656,725, forward strand.
TAATAGAAGTAAATTTCAAGGTAACCAAAGTTTCTAATATATCTAGGTTATCTGGACATAGTTATATTCCAACACCTAAAGCTCTATTAGGTAAAAAGGCAATAGTTAACGTACAAAATACAGATAATTTATGTTTCATATATAGTGTTTTGGCTGTATTAAAATCTGATAAAATCAAGAAAGATAGAGATAGACTAAGAAAATATTTACCGTATATGAATGACTTGGTATACGATCCTAACGATATGCCAATGAAACTGTGTGATATTCCAACTTTTGAGAAGAAAAATCCTGGTTTAGCAATTAATGTAATGATTTATAATAACGAAAATTTTGAGGATAGAGAAGAACTTATAATGAAGCACCCATATTTAAATATAATTCACCGAACAAAAGTATCTGGAGTGGATCCAATTTATTTATTATTGATAAAGGAGGGTGAAAAATATCATTATACAGCAGTAACTAATTTACAATCCTTGATGAATTGTCATAAAAACAATGATTGTAATGTTCGAATTCGTTGCAAATGGTGTGAAAATTGTTTAAATGGATTTCGTAAGCCAAATTCCTTTGAAAAACACCAAGAGTTATGTAAGAAAAATCAGTTGGGTACTACACTATATACATTACCAAAAGATAAAGATAAATATTTGCAGTTCAAAAACTGGTCAAAAACGATAACACCTCCTTTCGTTATCTATGCAGATTTTGAATCTATTTTACCAAAAGATGACATTTATTTTCAAAAACATTTGCCAATTTCTGCTGGACTCTTATTAATCAACAACTTCACTGGTATGACAAGTTACCATCATTTCATTGGTCAAAACTGTGTTTATGAATTTTTGAAGAAGGTTTCAGATATAGGAACAAACATTGTGCTACCATATTATAAAGAAAATGGGAAAAAGCTAATGTTACCACTTACTTTTGACGAAGAATATTTATTTGATAATTGTGAATATTGTTATTTGTGTAATAAGAATATAGTAGATAAGGTTAGAGACCATGACCATTTTACAGGAAAATATATTGGTCCAGCATGTAAAAGTTGTAATGTTAATAGGAGCATCAAAGAATTATTACCTGTAGCGTTTCATAATTTACGTGGGTATGACTTACATCATATCCTTAAGTATGGAATAAATCAATTTCCAAATTGGAACTTATCATGTATTCCAATTAATAGTGAAAAGTTCTTATCGCTTATGGTATATGTTGGTAAGCTTAGAATACGTTTTATCGACTCTTACCAGTTTGTTAATGACTCATTAGCTAGGGCTGTGAAAACTTTGACTAGTTTACCATTAACAAAATCTGTTTTTACTGGTACCATTGTTAATGAAAAAGGTATTTTTCCGTACAACTTTGCCACTAGTTTATAGGTCCTTGAAAATACTTATGAACTGCCTCAAATCTGGAAGGAGTGAGTGAAATTGAATATAAGAAAGCTCAATTAATTTGGACTGAAACTAAATGTGTAAATTTACTTGACTATATGATGATATACTTGAAACTCGATTGCTTTCTTTTAGCTGACTTTTTTCAACAATTTCGGGCGAAATCTATAGCTCATAATAGTTTAGAGCCTTTAAATTATTTTGGTATTCCTGGAATGTCTTGGAGTTCTGCGTTAATAACTTTAGATAAACCCATTGAACTATTGCAAGACATGGAAATTTATAATTTCTATGAGGGTGGTATTCGTGGAGGTCTTACTTTTGTTAATAAACACTTTGTAAAAACTGATGAAACCACTGAGTTGCTTTATATAGATATTAATAATTTATACGGTTGGGCTTTAAGTCAACCTTTACCTTGTGGCAAATTCAGTTGGATACTTGATGGTTTTGATTCAATATTATCTGATTGTTTGACTTTGAATCTTGAATCTTTGTCATATGGGTATACTCTTGAAGTTGATCTTGAAATTCCTTCTGTACTTCACGATAAGTTAGACGACTTTCCTATTGCTGCTGAGAAAATGAAACCTGAGGGATCTAAGGTTGAAAAATTGTTATTGACTCATTACCCAAAAACGAATTATGTGATTCATTGGCGTTTACTAAAATTATTCTTGTCTCTTGGTGTTAAGGTTACTCGTGTGAATCGAGCTGTAAGATTCAAACAGTCTCCTATTTTTAAAAACTACATTGATACCAATACAGAGTTAAGAGCAAAAAGTACAAACACACTAGATAAAAATTATTATAAGCTCCTAAATAATAGTTTGTATGGTAAAACTGTCGAAAACCTGAAAAAAATAATGAATTTAAGATTATGTAATACAGAAAAGAAGATGATTACATATGCTTCTAAACCAACCTTTCAAAGAAGTATCAAAATTGCTGATGATCTAATTGCTGCTTTGTTAAATCCTGACTCAGTATGTTTAGATCGACCAAGTTATATAGGACAATCAGTGCTTGACTTGTCGAAACTTCGAATGTATGAGCTTCAGTATAAGGACTTGGAAAAATATCGACAACAATTTAATTGTGATATTAATATAGTTGCTGGAGATACAGACTCTTTCTTCTTGGAGATTACAAATTGTAAACTAGGTATTCTTTTGTCTGAAATGGTTAAGGATAATCTTTTGGATACATCTAATTACCCTTCTACTCATCCGCTTTATTCTAAAAAACTTGATTCGGTCATTGGAAAATTTAAGGACGAAAGTAAGGGAGAAGGTTATGACGAATGGGTTTTCCTTCGACCCAAATGTTATAGTTTGTTAGGTAAATCTTCTTGTCTAAAAGCTAAGGTATATCGTTAAAGGATACCGATCTAGCACATAAAACTTATAAAGAGTGTTATGAGAAAAACTCCACCTTTTCTGTACCTCAATTTCGTATTGGTACAAACAATCATCAACTTTATAGTTTTAAAACTTCAAAGGTTGCACTAACAAACAAAGAGGATAAAAGGGTTTGGGTAGAAAAGAATGAAAGCCTGGCATACGGTCATTATATGATTGAGACTGACAATGAATAAAGATAATAATTTTCCGCATGATTATCCGACAGCACGTCCAACAGCACATCCAACAGCCTATCAAACAGATCATGTAACAGCTCATCCAACTGTTCATTGAATTAATAAATGTATACCTATATACGTTCTTGTTCTTATTCATTATTTTGTAATTTTTTGTGTTTACATTATATTTTAGTTTGTTTTGTTTTTGTCAGGGGTGGGGGGGGGTACCAAAAAGTGCGCCAGATGGGACACATCTACCTACTAGCAATTATATAGACAACGTAATTTTCTTTATTTTTGCCGAAATAGAATTTTGAAAATTTCAAATTCAAGCGCTATAGCGCGATAAAACAAAAAAGTAATATTTCACCGAAAAATCAATAATTGCACATATAAATCAATACTTGAATTATTTTCTAAAATAATTGCACTTTTATATCAATAAAAAATCGTTAAAAATCAGTAATCTAAAAATCCTTAATAGGGAAAATCAATAATCTCTGTTATGTGTTAGGGGGTTTGGTTGCTAACCAATGCGCGGTAACTCAGGGTGGCGCGGGGGGATCACATCTAACTACTATAGTATACTAGGTATTACATAAGAAAATGAACGAATAAATCAAGTATTAAGGAAATTATTTAGTTGAAACTCAATAATTCAAATATTGAGATTAAAGACATTTAAAGTAAATTATAAAAGTACATTTTAGTTTAAATACTTAGATTGAAATTTAAATTTTGAAGAAATGATGCAATAAAACAAATGCATTATTTCACAGAATATTGCTTTTAAAAAATAATAACAATGAGAAAAAAATTATAGAAAAACCTTCATAAATAAGTGACTTTTAAATCAGTACTTTACTTTTATTTGTTTTGAAGAATTCTTGTTTTAAAACAGGCAGAAAACGATTTTATACAAATATTTTACTTTCATCAAATAAAGTATTAGAAAATCTTTTTTTATTTAAAAATATGATATATTTGAAAATTATTACGAGTATAACTTGTTTAATTGGATTCTCCAAGAGACCTTAAAAATTAATCGAATAACCCAGGAAATAGAATTAAACAGGGAAATATTCTTATATTTGTGACTACTAAGTTTAATAATATTATTAGACCATAGTTGGAAAATTACAAAACATGTCACATTTTTAAACAAATTTATTAAAAGTACATAAATAAAAATAATTTGCTCCAGAACAAACATTCAATCCGTTTCTAAAAAGACATCCATTTCATTGAGCTCATTAAAAAACCTTTGTGGTACAGAAGATCGCTGTAACATTCTATTTCTTAACTTTTGAATACAGTCGATCGTTTCTGAATTTGTCACAAATGAGAATTCAGAAGACAAATTCATTTCATCCCCTTCCCTACCAATGCAATCCTCAGATATATTACTGGTAGACATTGATTAATTCTGTATATTTTCAAAGATATCTTCATCCCTCATAATATCCCCACACACAACCTTAACATCACTATCCAGGTAATCCATAAACTCCTCTCTGAAATTGAATATTAGCCGCAGGGAAATATAATTTGTTTCCGTTGCTTCAATAATATTTATTAATGGAATATTATCATCGTCATCATTGAAATTGTCATCATAGAATCCAGACTTCCTAAAACAGTTTTTGATTGTTGTAGGAGAGATGTCTACATCCCATATTTTCGAAATTCGTTTTATGCAATCTAATAAGGTAATTCTGAGCCAATTTCCTTTATTCTCAATAAACCCAAGGATTTCTTTTATTACTCCATTTCTGTATTGCACTTTTAAGCATCTGATAATACCCATATTCATTGGTTGAAGATGAGCTGTTAGGTTAGGAGGAAAGAATTCCAATCGGATATTATTTAGTTTGGATTTAAGATCATCTTTTCTATGGGCTGAGCAATTATCGAAGAAAAACAAAACTTTCCGATTTTGCTTCCCAAATTCTACGTCCAATTTCATTAACCATTTACCAAAAATGGATGAATTCATCCACGCCTTTTTGTTATAATCATAATCCACTGGCAATGAATTAACATTTTTAAAACAATGTGGACGTATGCGCTTGTATGGTTCCTTTGCTCACATTTACAACATCCGCCAGCTCCCGTGTTGTGATTCAACGGTCGTCTTACAGTAAAAATTCACACTTTTCTTTAATTTTGTCAGAAATTTCACATGGGCGTCCAATACTGTAACGATAATTTAAAACAAGCTACAATAAAAATTTGATTGCATGACAAAATTATATTTTTTTCATACACGAACTTATTTGGAGCACCACATATCTCTTCTAAAATGTTTTCATCTACCAATAATTTCATGAAATGTTTTTCTGAATTGCAGTAATTGTCTTTTCATTCTGTGAGTTCGATCGATTTTTTTTATAAATTTCCGAATACTTAAAAATACTTAACTTTAAAATTACTATTTTACTTGAAAATTGAATTTTTCGATGCTTTTCTTCTAAAGTTTCAATAATTTCCAAATAAATTATAATTTTTGTTGTTTTTCTTAGCTTCACTCATACTGGTAGAAAGTTGAAATGTGATAATGCTCTGGGGAAATTTCCAAATTGCATGTCTTCATAATTTTGTTTTTTCTTATTATAGGGTTTTGTGTGTAGTGTATGTGTGTTTGTATTTTTTTCATCAAAATATTTTTCTGCTCTTCTATGTAAATTTACGGCAATTCCTATAATTTTGTCTTTTTTTCCAAATAGATGAATTTTTTCTATATATAAAGTAATTATTTCTTATAGATGACCTTAATTTGTGGTATTAATTATGAAAATAATATTTCTAGATATATTGATCAGATCAACTGTTTTAAATGATTGTTAATTATAGTCATTTTAAACAAAACACGTGTCTAACTGACGAACAAAACATTGAGCACATAAGACATTGAGAAAAAGTAATGATGTATAATATCATATTTTTCGAAGAATACAGATTTCTTTAGAATGACAATGGCAATTAAAATTAGTGAACCAAATTTCCGAGAAAAAGATTTTTCGCCAGTCATAGCTTATGTTCTAGGAATATATTGCTGTTAAGATTGAACCAGTAAAGAATTTATTACAATTTACAATTCATTTTTTTAATTTCATATGCATAAACATTACCTCCGTAAACCTTTGATCAAACTATAAAGAATTAGTTTTAATCCAATTCATTTAAAAGATAAATAAAACAAAAATAATTAAAAGTTATTAAAAACAAATTAACTGGATTAATAAACTAAAAAATGCCAACGTTTTCTCAGAAAATAAATGAAAATCATAATTAAAGTTGATGCACCAAATCCAACAAACCAAATGAGAAAATGATGGGAAGTAATCATGCCTCACCATTAGGAAAGGTAAAATAATTACCGAAACCGGGGCAAAATAACTTGAATTTCTCGATGGATTTTAAGAGAGTAATAATTATTTTCCATTTATCTTCTACATGTCTTGATAATGAAAAATACTCTGAATCTTTTAAAACAAAATATCTAAATACATATAATTTATTGGTTGCTAAGCAATAGTAACAACTAGAGCAATTAAAATACGAAAGAGTCATTAATTAGTAAATATATATTGAAATAATTCAAGATTCAAGTTAGATTTTCAGTTGATTATTCATAATTTGACAGGATTTTTTTTCATAATTAATTATTAATTATTAATTAAATTAATTATTTAAACTTTGATAAAACTGATGGTACTTACGAAACTAAATTAAAAGTACTCACAGGGCCCTTCGGGATTATAATAAATATTTGTTTTAATCGTGTTGATTTGCGGAATAATGTACTGTGTTTATTTATACTATTTTTTGTTTGATCTTCTAAAGATTAAAACAATAGTTTTTTATTGTCAAATAAATTTGACCCTAACTTACTAACCAAAAAGCAAGTGAAATAAATGGAAAGTTTTAAAAAAGATGAAGTATTCATAATGAATAAATGAGGAATAAAAATAATAATAATAATAATAATAATAATAATAATAATAATAATAATAATAATAATAATAATAATAATAATAATAATAATAATAATAATAATAATAATTTATGATAGAAATTAGAATAGTTTCTAAAAATTTTCAATTGAAAGATAAATATTCTAATTTGTCGGTCAACAATACAAATTTATATGAACAATGAAACTATTAATTTACAAACAAATTTTGATTGAATCTTGTCTTATTTATTTCTCATTAAACTTCATTGCTATAATTTCAATAGTTATTTTATACCTTTCCAATATTAAAGCTAATAAAACCCAAACAAATCTGTCAATCGTTTGTATTATAACTGCTTTATACATTTGGTTACAGACAATAGCACTTTTGTGGCGATAAGTGCCGTGTCAAAATGTCATTTTCATTATAAATGGCCAAACAAAATGAAAATTTCAAGTAAAGTAATAAATGAGAAAGTACATCAAGTAAAGTAATTTATGGTCTCTTTGATGGACGAAAGTGTCAAGCACAGGATTACGCTTGAGTCTGATGATTGAAAAATGGGCAGATTAAGTCTATAGTTAATGTTCTTGCAACTACTGGAGACGGCTGTATTTTTTCAGTGCTTTGATTACGTCTGTGGCAAATCAAAGATGCATAATTTATTGTTAGCTAGATATTGAAGTGCATCGGATCGTATGGCAAGGAAAGTGTTGTATAAGTTATTGTAAGGTAGCTAGTACGGTATAACAACAAAGCTATACTAATATAGTTTTCTTTCTTTGCACGGCTTATTGTTTGAATCTTTTAATTAAAGACATAAAGGAAATTGCCGTGAATATATAGTGTAATTACTGATTTTAAAGACATCATTAAATTCATCACAACTCATCAGCATTATCACGCATGTTTTCTTCTTCATTTTGATCTAGAGTAGTGATGAAGGAACTATGTCCCACGAGCCCTACAAAACTGTTATCACATAACCTTTAACCTTAAATAATTTGAGTTTATATGTTTTAAAAGTAAGTTATCTACAATCCGTTTTGAACAAAATATTTTTCTGGCACACCTTTAAGTTTTGATTGCTTCTTATGTGTCTTTCGATGAGAAATTATCCTATCATTGATATAGAACTTTTAAAACTCCTCTGAACGAGATTTTCTGTTGAATTATGAGTATTTTTCTTTATTGAAATATCAAAATGAGGATGCCGTCTCAGGTTATTACTAGACAATCTAGACTATAGTTGGGAATCATAATGAATTTATAGAAATTTGAAATAATATTCCCAGTTTCATCAGTAGTCATTGTGCTCAGAAATATTAAACTCAGATGATGTGATGAATATAGAATTAAAAATAGTTAATTCTATTCATGAAAGCAGTTCGCGAAAATGCAGTTATAGGAATGCAGTTATCGAGGAATTACTATTACATTCGTAAGGTGCTAATCCGTGCACAGTTTTTCAAAAGATTTTAGGATCCTTTGTCTGAAATAAAAAAATGTATGTCAACTGGTAATAAATCATATCCTCAATTGAAAGATGATAAAAGGGTGAATAGTAGTGGGATTTGTCACCTCCAGCACACCCCCTCCCCCTCCTCCGGGTAGAAAATTTTTCTAAGTCCAAAAGTACAATTTTTTTCTGAGACAAAGACAATGAGTCATTCAAGGTCATTGTGCGAGTATAATAATTTTTCCGGGTCATTTAAACAAAGACAATGATTCATTCAAGGTCATTGTGCGAGTATAATAGTTTTTCAGGGTCATTTAAACAAAGACCACGACTCATTCAAGGTCATTGGATGACTCATCATAACTTTTTAGAGGTCATTCAAAATTTTATCAAGTTCATTGGATGAGTCATCATATTTTTTCAAGGTCATTCAAAATTTCTCAAGGTTATATTATTTTTAAAAATTATTAAATTTAAAATTACTACTTATTTTATAAGTAGTGTTTTAATTATTAATATTTTTTAATTTTAATTTTTATTCTATTACTTATTTTTATAAATAGTGTTTTAACTACTAATATTTTTTAATTTTTATTAATATTATAATTGTTACAAATTTTTATTTATTATTATTATTATTACTATTATTATTATTATTGTTACAAGTTTTTAATTATTAATATTATTACTATTATTATACTATAATTATTATATAATAAAAACAAAGTCATATGCAACAAAAACTTTTATTAAAAAGAAATAATTCGACTATAGTAATATTGTCGAAGAGCTTTATTCAAAGCCCATTCCACAATCTTCCGATATCGGGTAGCGCAGCAATGCCATCCATCACCACATGCATATTCAGGTTCCATATTTTTTAACATTTTGTTTTGCTTGACGTATCATAGGAACTCATCGATTACAGAAAATATCCATATAGATGTATAATTAAAGAACACGTCTGGAATTATTGATGTTGGCTTATTCTTCAATATTTCATGTATATCTGAATAATAGAAGTCCAGAAATTCTTTGATAACTTAAAAATAATCATCTACAAAACAAGTAAAAAATAAAAATAATAATAATAAATTACCATAATGTTTGATTTCGTTTATTGATTGAACTGCGCTCGGTACATAACATCCATTATAAGGATAAAAAATTGAAATAACAATTACTTTTATATTAATTTAAACCAATTAGAAATTACACATATACAAACTTTTAGCTATAAACAATAAATATTAATTTATATAGATTTGAAAATGATTAAAGAAATTTTAATAATAATATTAGTTTTTAGTGTTTTTAATATGGCTAACTCAATTGTTGTAACCGTTCAAGGTAAAAATTCAACAAGATGCGTATGTCCTGATTCAGCCGTGTTGATGGATATTTTGTATATGATAGAAGTATAATGAAAGAAGTTCAACACCCGGTTAACAAATTGAAAGAAGTTCAACACACGGTTAACAGTGGCAACAAATCATTATTGTCATTTCCATTATATATTTTTACATATTTTCTTAAATAAATACATTGCAACTTAAATGTAATGTTAATGCATAGTTTTGATTAATCCGATATAGTATAAATAAGCTTACACCAAAAACTAAATTTTTTATAACTTTGTTGAATGAGCTGGTTGCTAATAATGAAGATGATGATGATAACATTTAAAACATAAAATTCATGGTCAGCCGTAACGAAAAAATCGTAGAGACATCCTTTTTGATTATGAAAAAGTTCTAAATTTCGCAACATTAGAGAGAAAGAAAAATTTATTCCAATAAATATTTAGTTATATGTTTGATGAAAATAATAAATGAATGCGAATAATAGTAGGACTAATGTATATGAAACATATGATATTAAAATCCTGACCCGACTATGAAAATTATTTCAATGGTCTATAGAGGTATATTACTTTATATTATTATTATTAATTTATCAATATTTAGGTAATAGAAACAAAAATTGATCCATGGGTAGAACCAAATGATGGATGGATAGCAATTATTCAAGTTACCACAGAAGCCAAACGTTCAGATATTTATATTGCTAATTGCAAATTTTTATTAAAACTATTAACTGGAGCATCGGTTTTATATATATGTAATAAAATTTACCATAAATGTTAATAAATATGTCTTTGTTATTATTATTAATAAAAAACTACATTTTTAAAGATTTATTTATTATAACACTACACATACTTCATCACCACAATATTCTATCATTATATTTTCAATGGCATGGTCAACACAAGTCTTAAATTCGTTAGGCTCAACTAAATTTTTACTAAGGGTTTCTTTATCGTTAATAATTTCAGTATCATTAATAATTTCAATATCATTAATAATTTCTTCATCTTCACTCTGACATTCTCAATCACAACATGAATCTTCTTTACCCAATGCTTCAACTAGAGTCAACATATCTCTAATTTTTACACCGGTTACATTCTTCATCTCCATAATATTCTATCATAATATTTTCTATAACATGGTCAATACAATTCTTAAATTCGGTAGGCTCATCTTTAATAATTTCGTTAGTATCTTCAGAATCATTAATATTTTCTTCATCATTAATAAGTGTATCATCAATAATTTCTTTAGAATCATTAATAATTTCAGTATCATCAATAATTTCTTCAGAATCATTAATAATTTCAGTATCATCATTAATTTCTTCAGAATCATCAGTATTTCTATCATTAACAAATTTCAGTATCGTCACTCTGACATTCTGAACATGAATATTCTTTACTCAATGCTTCAACTAGAGTTAACATATCTTTAATTTTTACACCGGTTATTTCTTCGAGTTTATCAAACAAAAAGTTTATTAAATATTCTAAACGAAAATTAATTATTTTATATTTTATATTTTACCTTTTTCAGACATCATTTTTTAAACTATTTTAAAACTAATTATAATTTTGTTTATAAAATAACAATGAAAACATTAATACATTTATTAAACACTAAAATATACATTAAAATATATTTTAAAATAATTGTGAGAGTCTAGCAGTAACAATTTTCCAGATTGGAGAAACCACATCATTTTGATCAGCTTTATATCCACGAACTGCTATTGTTATATACCAGTTTTCCTGTTCTTTGAAACATACTTCTGTAAATGCATCATAATATCTGGTATATTGACTGGTGAAGAATGCATTTTCATTGCATTTTAAATTCGAATTGATCTTATTGAAAACAGTATCAATATCCTTGATATCTATCATTGAGAGTGTCCCAGCGAGAAATTGAAATTGAGTTCGATGGAGTTTGACTGGATTTACCAATTGCATATTGATAGGCTCCTTTAAAAAAATACATTTTATAATTGTGGAACATCTGAACTGCTTGGACACTGATAGCAGAGCTCACTATTTTCTTGGTCATTTTTGATTTATGATATTTATAATGTGGTGACAAGCTTTTATACCCTTGCTAGATAATGATTAACCAATCAGAATCATGCATGAATATTGCACGGTTATTGCATTTTATATGTGCCTCGATTATTTCTATATATGTTTTAATGAACCAAATAGTTATTACTACATTATTGTATTCACTAATATTTAAACTATTTAAAAAATAATACTATTAAAACCAAACAAATACTAATATTATTACTATTTAAAAGATTTCTACTAATAAAATCAGACTATTAAAAATATCAAACCAAAACAATCAAATAAAACATTTATTTACTAAAACGTTTAAATTTACAAGCATTTGAACCGATTTCATTAAACACCACTCAACATACCTTTGATATTTGAAATTGCAACAGCTGCACTCCAGAATACATGGATATTCGGGTTCTATGTTCATCATTTTTCAATCAAGCTTTACATCACATAAAGCTTGATCTATGATATTAAATATCCAGATATTTTGGTGTTACTGGGATTTTTATTACTAAAAATCTATTTCATCAGGGTGGCGCACATCGAACAAGGAATTTAAATGTTCAGTATTTAGTTATTTTGAAGAATCCTAGAGATGCAACAGTTATTAATTTTCTTGTCGTAATTTTCTCATCAGTGCATTTCAAGATGCTACAAAATCACCACATGGATATATATTTCTTGATTTCACACAACAATGCAATAATGATTTACGGGTAAAAACAGATATTTTCAATAAAGAAGGTGCCGTGGTATATAAACAAAGTTGAAAACATTAACATGTAAAAATGTTTATGAAATCCAGGCTTAAAAATATCCAAAAACTTAGACAAAATATTAAAAAGAAAATAAAGGCTGAAAAAGTTCCACCAAAGTTATACACGATCTAAAAAACTAATAACCGAGAACTTTACCGCAATGAATCTAATTTCAAAAAACATTATTAAAAGGAGTAATATAAAGAATCAAAAAGTTAAAATTGTAAAAAATCGTAGGAGTTTCCCATATTTTAATGCATTGTTAAAGGCTTCGAGTATGAAAAGAATGTCTATTTTATAATCATTTCCAAATTTTGTTGTCGATGATTTACTCAAAATTCTACTAAAAGTAGACAGAAGTAAAATTAAAATCAGTAAATTTAAAATACTAGTATTGAATAAACATCGAAAACCTTTGTTATCGATTTTAAATAATAAAAATCGTCAGAAAATAAGAAAAATCATATATAAACAACAAGGCGGTTTTATCGGAGCAATGTTACCATTAGCATTATCATTATTATCACAATAAACGATGGGTCAATAATTACCTAATGCTAAATTAAAATTTAAATCATCTTGTTGTAATGGAGAAGATTTGGACGAACCCAGAAGACGAAGCAGGTTTCGGTGGAGTGGCAAAGTTAAAGAAAAGAGTCCCAAAGTCGAAAAAGGAAACGCAAAAGTGGTTGTCAGATCAGCTTGCGTACAGTTTAAACAAACCAATGCGGAAAAGATTTCCAACGAGAGCTTAGAGCAGAGGAAATATCTAAAGCAATTAATATTTTATTTAAAAATGGGCATCCAGACAATTTGCAAACCGACTTCGGTATTATTATTATTATTATTATTATTATTATTATTAATATTATTATTAATATTATTATTATTATTATTATTATTATTATTATTATTATTAATATTATTATTATTAATATTATTATTATTATTATTATTATTATTATTATTATTATTATTATTATTATTATTATTATTATTATTATTTTAGGCAAGGAGTTTTACAATAGTAAAGTTAAGCAAATCCTGGATCGTCTCAAAATAAATCATTATTCTGTACATTCTCAATAGAAAGCCGGTCATGTTGAAAGATTTAACCGGACATTGAGGAATAGATTGAAGAAATATTTCGTGCATCAAGGTAATAAAATATGGATAAATGTAAATTTTGAAAGTATTGATGATACCAAGCGAATGGGTAGTGATAAGCTTAACATTGTTGTTCCTGGTACTAAATATCTACTACGTTTCAAAACTTTTATTGATGTCGGCCCTGTGAATGAATACATCAAAATAACTGTATCATATATTAATGAGGTGGAAGATACATTTAAATTTACTAAAGACTTATATATTGAAACACTTGAAGAGTTAAATAAATATATTTCATTCAATTGTTTACATATATTTATAACTATTGAATTTGTTAAAGATGGATTATGTAAATTCAGTCAGAATAATAACATTTGTGAAGTTACATTTGATAAAAATTTGGCTAATACATTGGGATAAGATAAGCAAACATATAGGGCAAGTGCTTTTGGTGTACGCAAACCAAAAATAATAAAACTTCATAGACAAATGTTCATATATACTAACATCATCGATCCTATAATTGTTGGTGATTCTTTGGTTCCTCTATTGAAATCTGTTTGGGTTGATAAACATGACCAGGATGAAGTTGTCAATATACATATCAATAATCCCATGTACTTACAGGTATCAACATCATGTATAAACAATATAGAAATAAATATTCGTGATGATAGCGGTAAATTTATTGAATTTAGTAAAGATACAAAAACTCATTTGACATTACATTTTCGTAAATTAGATGGCCAATAATGATATCATTATTATGTATAGTGGTAGCCAAAGTGGTGGCAAATTACCATATTTTATTGGTAAACAGTATGGATCAGGATGGTTGAGAACTATTGGTAGAGTTGCACTTCCTATTCTTAAACGCCTTTGTAATTTTATGTATGAAAACCGCTAAAGATGTGATAATGAATGAGCAGAAAAAAATGAGCAGGGAACGTTCTACCTAGTGTTGCAGGTATGTTTCAAAAACCAGAAAGTAGTGGGATGTGTCATCTCCAGCACATGTCACCTCCAGCACACTACCCCCCCTCCCCCATCTGAGAGAAAATTTTTCTAAGTCCAAAAGTACAAAAAAATTTTAAGACAAAGACTCATTCAAGGTCATTGGATGACTCATCATATTTTTTCAAGGTCATTTAAACAAAGACCATGACTCATTCAAGGTCATTGGATGGCTCATCATATTTTTCAAGGTCATTTAAACAAAGACCATGACTCATTCAAGGTCATTGGATGACTCATCATATTTTTTCAAGGTCATTCAAAATTTCTCAAGGTCATATTATTTTTAAACATTTTTTAATTTAAATTTACTACTTATAAAAATAAGTAGTATATATTTTGTAAATTAATTTTATTATTATTAAATTAAATTGTTTGTTTTAATCAAGTCAATTATTTTATTATTATTATTATTATTAATATTATTATTTTATTTTTATTATTATTTTTATTATTATTTTTATTATTATTATTTATTATTATTATTATTATTATTATTAACATTATTACTATATAATGAAAACCACGACATATACAACAAATTTATTATAAAGAGATAATTCTACTATAGTAGTATTGTCGAAGAGCTTTATTCAAAGCCCATTCCACATACTTCCGATATCTGGCAGCGCAGCAATGACATCCATCACCACAAGGGTATTCGGGTTCCATATCTTTGGACAAATTGTTTTGTTCGATATCCCATAGGAACTCATCGATTACAGTAAATATCCATATTGATGTATGATTGAATATCAAGTCTGGAATTATTGATGCTGGCTTATCCATGATTCCATGTATTTCTGGATAATAGAATTCCAGACGTTCTTTAATAACTTTAAAATAATCATCTAAAAAACAAGTAATAATAATAATAGTAATAATAAATTACCATAATGTTTAATTTCATTCATAGCTTGAACTGCGCTCGGTACAATCATTTTAATGATAAAAATTGAAATAACAATTACTTTTATACTAATTTAGACACACACACACACATCTTTAGCTATAAACAATAAATATTAATTTATAATGTTTTGAAAATGATTAAAGAAATTTTAATAATATTATTAGTTTTTAATATGGCCAACTCAATTGTTGTAACCGTTCAAGGTAAAAATTCAACAAGATGTGTATGTCCTGATACCGCTGTATTGATGGATATTTTGTATATGATAGATAGGGCTAGATATTTGAAAACTCCAGTCAAAAGATTATCTGAAAGAATGAGTAATTTAGAATTCCGATTTGAACATACATATGAGACTTTAAAAAGAGCTAAAAACGAATTATATGATGATATTATATATTTAAATAAGACCATTGGTACTATCAAAAATGAATTAAGAAAATCAATATTAGAATTGAAAGAAAATCATAAACTTAATGAAAAAATGATGAATCAAGTTCAATATAGTATAAAATTTTATTCTAATAAAACAACTGATCAGTTCAATCGTATAATGAAATTACAACAACACCCAGTTAACAGTGGCGGCAACAGCTTGAAAGAAGTTAACAGTGCCAACAAATCATCATTGCCATTTCCATTATATATTTTTACATATTTTCTTAGTATTACATGATTCTGATTGGTCGAATATAGTATAAATAAGCTTACACTTTCAAATATTTTTATAAAATGCCAGAAACTAAATTTTTTATAACTTTGTTGAATGAGCTGGTCTCTAATAATAGAGAAGAAGATGAAATCATTAAAAACATGAAATTTATGGTAAACCGTACCGAGAAAATCGTTGAAGACATCCCATTCGATTATGAAAAAATTCTCAATTTGCCACCATTGGAGAGAAAGAAGGCATTCCAATCAATATTTAGTTACATGTTTGATGAAAATAATAAATGAATGCGAATAATAGTAGGATTAATGTACATGAAACACATGATATTAAAATCTGGATCCGACTATGAAAATTATTTCCAATGGTCTATAGAGGTATATTACTTTATATTGTTATTAATTTATTATTATTTAGGTGATAGAAACAAAATTGATCCGTGGGTAGAATCAAACGGTGGATGGACAGCTATTATTCAAGTTGCCGCAGAAGCCAAACGCTCTGATATTTATATCGAGAATTGCAAATTTTTATTAAAACTATTCACTGGAGTATCTGTTTTATATTTATGTAACAAGGTTTATCATAGATTTTAATTAATATTTCTTTGTTATTTTTATTAATAAAAAACTATATTTTAAAGATTTATTGATTATTACATGTACATTCTTCATCACCACAAGATTCTATCATAATATTTTCTATAACATGATCAATACAATTCTTAAATTCGGTAGGCTCATCTTTATTAATTTCGGTAGCTTCTTCAACATTAATAATTTCTTCAGAATCATTAATAATTTCAGTATCTCCATCATTAACAATTTCATCACTCTGACATTCAGATTCGCAATCCGATTCTTTACTCAATGCTTCAACTAGAGTCAACATATCTCTAATTTTTACACCGGTTATTTCTTCGAGTTTATCAAACAAAACGTTTATTAAATATTCTAAACCAAAATTAATTAATTATTTATATTTTATATTTTACCTTTTTCAGACATCATTTTAACACTATTTTAAAACTAATTATAATTTTGTTTATAGAATAACAAAGAAACATTAATACATTTATTAAACACTAAACACTCAGATAACTGTGAAAGTCTAGCAGTAACAATTTTCCAGATTGGAGAAAGCACATCGTTTTGATCTGCTTTATATCCTTGGATTGTTATTGTTATATACCAGTTTTCTTGTTCTTTGAATCCAATTTCTGTAAATGCATCATAATATCTGGTATATTGACTCATGAAGAAAGCATTTTCATTGCATTTTAAATTGGAATTGATCTTTTTGAATGTATTATCAATATCCTTGATATCTAACATTGAGAGAGTACCAGCAAGAGATTGAAATTGCGTTTTATTGAGTTTGACTGGATTTGCCAATTGCATATTGATAGGCTCCTTTAAAAAATACATTTTATAATTGTGGAACATCTGAACTGGTTGGACACTTATTTTCTTGGTCATGTTTGATTTATGATCTTTATAATGTGGTGACGCACTTTTATACCCTTGACAGATACTGATTAACCAATCAGAATCATGCATGATCACAAAGACAATGAATGATAAGTGCATGATAAGTGCAAGATAAGTGCGTGACTGGAAAACTGTATGTAAATTAACCCATTGAGTTTACATATATGATTTTACACATATCATCTATATAAAATGTATTATTAATATCACGTGTTTTATTATCATTATTATTATTATTGTTATTATTTTAATTATCATGATTTTTATTATTATTATTATTATTACTATACTAATAAAATTACTATTTTTATTATTGTTACCAACATCAAAATAAAACTATTACTATCAAAAACATTTATTATTATTACCAAAATAAAACTAACAAAACAACAAAAATAAAATACAAAAACATTTATTACCAACACTAAAACTGTCAAAACAAACAAAAATAAAATACAATTATTTTCTTAACAGTTTCATTTTTTGAAAATTTCGTATTGAATTTGTAAGATTCCATTCGACATAGCGCTGATATCTGAAATCACAACAGCTACACCCCAGAATGCAGGGGTATTCAGTTTCCATCTCCTTGACCATTCGGTTTATTTCATTATCCCAAAAGGCTTGCTTAATGAGATTGGAAATATCGATTCTTGTTTCATTATATATTAGCTGTTGATGCATTGACGGTTCTTGATTCTACAAAATCTCCTTTATTTGAGGATAGTAATAAATAATGCGATCTATTATCATTGGGACATATTGGTCTAAATAAAATATAAAAAATGAAATAAAAAAAGATAAATTTACCGTATTCAGCGATATTTTTCTTTGGCATAGCATACATAATATTTTCCATTTTAAAAATGAAATAAAATGAATAAGCAAGTTGTTTTAAACAATCATTGGCCAATCAGATATCGACCAATCCGGTGATTTCATTTTGTATATCACAAACAATATTTTTGTACTCTAGATTTCGCACCCCTAATATAACTATTTTGCCACTAGCAAACACGTTAACACACATTGGGTTGTATTTTAAAAGCCTCAGTGCAGGAAATAATTCTGGTTCGAACATACAAAGACATTTTGTTGACATGTTGTATTGATTGATAGATTGTCCTATATCCATGGTAACTGTAATTGACTGTATTTTAAGATCCTTTATTCTATATTGTAATTTATTGACATCTAAAGGTTTCTTACATCCCATGATTCTGCATTTGCCTGATTTGAAAAATATTATAGGATATTTTCCACTCCTATCTACAATTTGCTGGGGTTTACCATTTGGAAACGTCATTTTTGATACATCGAAAGTTCCTTTATAATTTATATTTGATAACATAATTAAACAATAAATAAATATTAAGCTATATATATAATTTTTAGGAAGAGTTCATTAAATCATATAATATAAACAAAAACCTATAATTATACAAATTAATAATGGAATTAAGAAATGATGCTGTATATCAAATCGTTGGCCCAAGTGGTAGTGGTAAAACTATGTTTGTGTGTAAATTACTGAAATCTAATTTATTTCAAACCAAATTCAACAAGATTTATTGGCATAAGGGTGCAGATGAAGAACATGGATTAACTCAGGATAATTTCTGTAAATTGAAAAACATGAAAATAGTAAAGGGTTTCGATAAAAACTGGTCAAGTCGTTTAAGGAAAGGTGATGTCATCATTATTGATGATTTGTATCAGGAAGCTAATAAAGAAAAGGATTTTAATAATTTATTCACAAAAATCAGTAGACATGTTGGTGTTACTGTGATCTTTATTACTCAAAATCTATTTCATCAGGGTGGCGCACATCGAACAAGGAATTTAAATGTTCAATATTTAGTTATTTTCAAGAATCCTAGAGATGCAACAGTTATTGATTTTCTTGCTCGACAGGCATACCCTAATAATCGTAATTTTCTCATCAGTGCATTTCAAGATGCTACAAAATCACCACATGGATATATATTTCTTGATTTCACACAACAATGCAATGACGATTTACGGGTAAAAACCGATATTTTCAATAAAGAAGGTGCCATGGTATATAAACAAAGCTGAAAACTTTAACATGTAAAAATGTTTATGAAATCCAGGCTTAAAAATATCCGAAAACTTAGACAAAGTATTCAAAAGACTATAAATAAAGTTCCACCAAAAACCAGTTATACACCATCTAAAAAGCTAATAACCGAGAATTACCCTGCAATGAATCTAATTTCGAAAAACATTATTAAGAAGAGTAAGAAAACAGATAAAATTGTAAAAAATCATAGGAGTTTCCCATATTTTAATGCATTGTTAAAGGCTTCGAGTATGAAAAGAATGTCTATTTTATAATCATTTCCAACTTTTGTTGTCGATGATTTACTCAAAATTCTATTAAAAGTAGTCAGAGGTAAAATTAAAATCAGTAATTCTAAAAAACTAGTATTGAATAAACATCGTAAGCCTTTGTTATCACTAGTAAATAATAAAAATCGACAGCAAATGAGAAAAATAATATATAAACAACAAGGTGGTTTTATCGGAGCAATGTTACCATTAGCATTATCATTATTATCACAATAAACGATGGGGCAATCATTACCTAATGTTAAATTAAAATTTAAATCATCTTGTTGTAATGGAGAAGATTTGGACGAACCCAGAAGACGAAGCAGGTTTCGGTGGAGTGGCAAAGTTAAAGAAAAGAGTCCCAAAGTCGAAAAAGGAAACGCAAAAGTGGTTGTCAGATCAGCTTGCGTACAGTTTAAACAAACCAATGCGGAAAAGATTTCCAACAAGAGCTTATAAAACATTCGGTATTATTGAATTATGGCAAATGGATTTGATGGATATGATACCGTATTCGAAGATTAACAAGGGTTATAAATATATTTTAACGTGTATTGATGTTTTCAGTCGTTTTGCTCGCGGTGTACCAACAAAGACAAAATCTGCAGAGGAAATATCTAAAGCAATTAACTCAATGTTTAAAAATGAGCATCCAGACAATTTGCAAACCGATTTAGGTATTATTATTATTATTATTATTATTATTATTATTATTATTATTATTATTATTATTATTATTATTTTTATTATTATTATTTTTATTATTATTATTATTATTATTATTATTATTATTATTATTATTATAGGCAAGGAGTTTTACAATAGTAAAGTTAAGCAAATCCTGGATCGTCTCAAAATTAATCATTATTCTGTACATTCTCAATACAAAGCCGCACATGTTGAAAGATTTAACCGGACATTGAGGGATAGATTGAAGAAATATTTCGTGCATCAAGGTAATAAAATATGGATAAATGTATTACCGAAAATACTTGTTAGTTATAATAATTCATCACATCGAGGTCTGAATGGTTTGAGACCCGTAGATATCAGCTCGAAAACATTAGCTAAATCAGTACGATCTAAAACAGTTGCTATTACAAAACCAAAATATAAAGTTGGTGATTACGTTAGAATTAGTAAAATAGCTGCTTCAACTTTCATCAAAAATTTCGATAGTAATTGGAGTGATGAGGTATTTCAAATTACTAAAATTAATACTAAACAGAGTCCTGTAATGTATGTTATTAAAGATAGTGATAACAATTTAATACAAGGGAAATTCTATGAACAGGAATTACAAGTTATTTCCAAACCTACAGTGTTCAGAATTCAGAAAATATTGAAAACTAAAATGGTGGGTAAGGATAAACAATACTATGTCAAATGGCATGGATATCAAAAACCCTCCTGGATATCATCAAAAGACCTAGTAAAATGAGTTTCTATAAAATTTTAGCGAGTAATAGTTGCCCACTAATCCATCCGGAAAATCAAGCAAGTAAATTTATGGTTGATCTTCAAAATCCCATTTATTTACATGGAAATTGGGAAGTTGCTTTGCAAGACTTTACATTTGTGTACAATACATTCCCATTTTATAGTCATTGTAAAATCCGATTCAAGAAGCGTGTACCCAAAACCTGTAGTGGTATTTTCTCAATCAATTATTTTGAACGATATTGTCATATTCCTAATCAAATTTTAGATGAAAATTGTGGCATGTTTTTCAAAAATGGATTGAATGTTAGTTGTGATTATAGTCCATTTACAATAAAGTTTGAAAGTATTGAGGATGCCAAGCGAATAGGTTGTGATAAGCTTAACATTGTTGTTCCTGGTACTGAATACCTAATACGTTTCAAAACATTTGATGAAAAAAGTGTAACAATCGAAAACATCAAAATATCACTATCATATATTAATGAAGTTGAAGAGACATTTACATTTACTAATGATTTATATATTGAAACACTTGAAGAATTACATAAATATATTTCATTCAATTGTTTACATATATTTAAAACTATTGAATTTGTTAAAGATGGATTATGTAAATTCAGTCAGAATAATAACATTTGTGAAGTTACATTTGATAAAAATTTGGCTAATACATTGGGATAAGATAAGCAAACATATAGGGCAAGTGCTTTTGGTGTACGCAAACCAAAAATAATAAAACTTCATAGGCAAATGTTCATATATACTAACATCATCGATCCTATAATTGTTGGTGATTCTTTGGTTCCTCTTTTGAAATCTGTTTGGGTTGATAAACATGACCAGGATGAAGTTGTCAATATAAATATCGATAATCCCATGTACTTACAGGTATCAACGTCACGTATAAACAATATAGAAATAAATATTCGTGATGATAGCGGTAAATTTATTGAATTTAGTAAAGATACAAAAACTCATTTGACATTACATTTTCGTAAATTAGATGCTCAATAACGATATTATTAGTATGTATAGTGGTAGCCAAAGTGGTGGTGAATTACCGTATTTTATTGGTAAACAGTATGGATCAGGATGGTTGAGAACAATTGGTAGATTTGCACTTCCTATTCTTAAACGCCTTGGTAGTTTTGGTATGAAAACTGCTAAAGATGTGATAATGAATGAGCAGAAAATATTACCATCGCTGAAATCAAATGCATTATCCGAGTTAGGGAAAGTTCTACCTAGTGTTGCAGGTATGTTTCAAAAACCCGAAGCGCCTGCTCAAAACGTAAAAGACCTCATAAACATATAAACAAACGAATGAAAGGACATGGAACTATATTTCAAAAATGATTTGTGGTAAATCTGAATTGTGTTTATTTGATAGACCTTCCCCCCAAGCAGTAATTGAAATGGAGGCCTTTGAAGAGGTATTCCCGATGAATTCTATTATGAATAGTAGAACCGATATTGAATTTTATATTAATGGTTCCCAAACTGAATATCTAGATATTAAAGATACATTGTTAACTGTTCAGATCAAAGTTGTAGATAAAGATAGATAACTGTTGGGTGAACCTAGTAATGTAATACCAAACAATTTCCTGTTTCATACACATTTTAAAGATGCAGTACTCGGATTTAATAATATCAAGATTGAGGGTGGAAACAGTACATATATTCACAAAGCTCTAATAGAAACTATTATAAATTACAACAGTGATACTAAAAATACATGTTTAACTCCTATAGGTTATGGTAGTGATTATGATAGGAAAAGGTGGATTAAAGGCTCGAAATTATTTACCATCTGCTCATCATTACAACTCAAATTTATGGATCAACCGAAATATTTACTCCCAGGTGTTAATGTACACATTAGATTGAAAAGATCAGAGTCTGCATTATCACTAACAAGTGCCACCACAGCACCAATTCTTCAATTAGTTGATGCAAAATTATTGGTGAGAAGAGTTCGTGTTGAACCCTCTGTATTAGCCAGTCATCAATGGGGCTTAATTCTAAGCATTCAATATATCCATTAAAAACAAAGGAAATTGTTCAATTTTCTATTGCTAAAGGTTCAGCTTCTTTCTATAAGGAACAAATATTTGGAGATAGAAGAATTCTCAACTTTATATTGGTAACATTTCAAAGTGAATTTCGATATAATGGATCATACTTAACATAGATTTCAATTTTCATAAATTTTGGTGTAACATAGTTAACTTTATAGAAAAATAGTGATGGTGGGTTTCTGGGTGTTGATGTTTTGAAACTATATGGTTGTTACCCAGACAACCCCATACAAATATCTTTCGCTTACCATTCGGTACCCGTTGCTAAGCAACGTTGGAACTGTGTTCGAGTGGGTGGATTGTCTGCAAAAAGTGAGCGCTATTACTAATGATTTAATTGACCGAACGATCCATGGGTCCAACGAGCTGCCAATAGAATGCCTGTGCTCGATTCCGATTTTTAGGTCACATTATTTTCCGATCTCTTTCAAAGGTTAACCTATACTCTCATATCATTCATTGTTATGTCCATTCCCATAGTCCTTCTTATCGTCGCCCGTGTTGATGATTATTCTATGGCCTGTACACCCTTTGTTATGTTAAATATTCACACAGTATCTCTCTTACCCTTATCCCTATTATAACCACAATGTTCTCTATTATTATTGCTAGCCTTATCGTTGATACTATTATATGTATTACCTTTATTAATTGTTACTACTATTACATTTATTATTATTCTTATTACTATAATTACCATTATATTTATTATTATTACTACTATTATTATTATTACTATTATTATCATAATTATTATCATTATCATTATAAGTGCCATTATCATTATTTTTTATTATTATTATCCTCATTATTATTATTATTATTATTATTATTATTATTATTATTATTATTATTATTATTATTATTATTATTATTATTATTATTATTATTATTATTATTATTATTATTATTATTATTATTATTATTATTATTATTATTATTATAATTACCATTATCCTTAATATTAACATTATTATTATTAAGTTTTTAGTAGTAATCCTTCCTTATTCCTCAGCTTTAGAAAATACTTTTCTTATATAAAAATTTAGCCGTAATCCATCTGTATTTTTCCGGTTTTCGATAAAGTATTTTCGTTAATTCGAAAATTTTTAGCAGCGTTCCGCCCTTATTTTACGGTTTTATCCTTATTCTATAGTTTTCGATAAAGTATTTTTATTGATTCGGAAAATTTGAGCAGCGTTCCGCCCTTATCCTACAGTTTATAAAAGTATTATACTAACAATTGAACAACATTACACCTTTACTTTACTATATTCGATAAGTATTTTAATTAATTCGCAAAATTTGAGCAGCGTTCCGCCCTTATTTTACGGTCTTATCCGGATATTCTATCAATTATTGAGCCGTATTATACTTTTACTTTGCTATTTTTGATAAGTATTTTAGTTGATTTGGAAATTTTGAGCAGCGTTCCGCCCTTATCTTTACAGTTTTATGATAAAAGTTTCAATTATTTCCGAAAATTTGCGCACGTTCCGCCCATATTTTCCGTCTCAATTCAACATAATTTTATTTAATTCTTATATATTATTTAAAACATTATTTTTCCTGTTTTTGATCGTACGGATTAATCTTTTTCCAATGGCTATTCATTTTAACTGTTGCAACGATTCCGCAATTTTCCCCGCTACCCTTTCCCTCTCTTTGTCCTTAGGATATATGTATGTTCATGTTATATTTAATGAGTGCCCACTGGACTACTCGGTGTTAGGGATTTTGAGCCGAATGTTGTTAAAAAATTTATGTTGATTTTATCGAAAATTGAGTACAAGAAGGATAAGCCAAAAGTCCCACCCTCGAGCTACCCCATTTCGCTATTTAAGTTCAATGATTTGACGTTTGTGTTCCTGCGTTCTCACGCCGGAACCTTCACGGGCACGACTGTTGGCAGACTTACACCGCACTTACACAGTCGATAGTTATGTGTAATTTTTTCAAACTTGGAATATGTTTTGGCTGTGGGCCGAAAAATAAATAAATAAATTTTACCATAGTAGTTGAAATAAAAGCTTCGATGCACAGAGGTGGTTGGTTGAAAATATTTATTCAGCATATTATATAGTCCACGTTAAATTCGTTCGGCTAAATACGACAATTGGCAATTCATAAAAGTATTGTGAGTATTTCATAAATACTATTCGTATCATCATTGTGCACATTCCATAAATTCAAGTCGTAAAATCGAATCATACACTAGTCGAGAGTGTTCGTGTTCAGGCAAAACACTTACCAGTGTTAATTGCCTGAATGAACGGCTCTCAACTAGTTATACACACCAACTAATTTTCTGAAAAACTAAGACTGCAAGTAAGAATGAAATTTTTCTTCGAAAAATAAGACTGAAAATTTGTCAAAACACATCAGTATATATACCTATAATTTGGCCTTAACCTAGCGTGTTAATTTTATTGCGATTAAACAAAATTTGACCTTGAAAATATTTGTGTTATCTAAATTACATTTTTATTAATTTCTTGATTTAAATTGGTAATTTATTTTTAACATTTTTAATTACATTTATTCAGCCAAAAATATTTTGTTTTTATTCATTTAATTGATTAAATTTTACTTTTATATAAATGGTCATTTTACGGTCAAATTTTCTTGTTATTATGTTATTTTATATGTAGATTTCGTGTGGTTCTTGATGCATTTTGTATTCATTTCATTTTACTTTTATGTCTTTGATTTTATATTTATTTATACTTTCTCAGATTTTAAAGTGTTTAGTTGATGTTGTATATTGTATTTTAAGTTATCTTGGTGTTTGGTTTTCGTGCTGTTTTACTGATGCATTTAAACAATTCTCAAGGTTATTTCCTCTTCATAAAATTCCATATTTACGTAATAATTAAGCCATAATCATCAATACTCAATCGTCTCATCTCGGTGGAGAACATTGGTTAGCAATATATATGAAACCTAGCAAGATATTTGTATTTGATCCTATGGGTTTCTATTATCCGGCTTTAATTGTTTCGAAACTACAAACAATGGGTAAACCTATTGTGTATAATAAAACTATGTTTCAAAAACAATGGACCTTAACATGTGGTCAACATTGTTTAGCTTGGTTATTATCCAAGCGATTTGATGTTTATTAAATGTTTTATTATTATTATTATTATTATTATTATTATTATTATTATTATTATTATGTGTTTAATTAATATTTAATTAAAGATAACAAAGACAGTGCATGATAAGTGCATGATTAGTAACAAGGAACACACTCAAGACTGCATGTAATTTACTAAGAAATCACATACATACTTTTGTTTGTATGTGATTTACAAAGAAAACATGCCTACACGGTATAGACTGCATGCATAAAAATTTCTCACCTATATGTGTGTATTGCTAAAATGTGATTGGCTACAACCTGAAAATTAGATTGTCTTTATAAACGTTGACAAATTCCAAATTTGTCACAATTATTTCAAAAATTCACAAAATTCGCAAAATGAATAATATTTTAAGAAATCTTCTAACATGTGAAACTGGTAAGGATTTTTAATTTTATTTTTTATTATATTATTTATTATTTTAGATTGGTTTTTAATAACTGAATACCAGAATCAATTAGATGAAGTTATTGAGGATGAAATAGGTAAATTTTAAATTAATTTTATGGTTTATGTTAATTTTATGTTATTATTATCGATGATACGGAAATTATTACAATCGAAGATGACGATGTTATCATTATCAAAGATAGTGAACTTAACAATTATGATCTCGCTAAATTTTAAATTTATTTTTTCTATGTATTTAGAAAACGTTTTAGTTGATTTGGACGCCAACATTACTGATGATGACCACATTTCTATGAATGCGCCCATTTCTGGGGAAGATATGAATGATCTCTCTTCTATAGAGGATGACGATTCTTTGGATTCAGAGGATAAATGTTAGTTTTTTATTTATTTTTATTTATTTATAAAAAATAAAGTTAATGATATTTGAAGTATTATTAAAAATAATACATCAAATATCAATAATTTATAATAAGTTTTATGAAGTTCTATTTATTTTTCAATAATACCTATAAGTTTTATGATCATTATTGAATTATATAGGAATTATTTTAATTTTTATTAGATATTTTATATAGATTTTATAGGAATTATTAAAAGTTTTATTATAAAAGTTAGCATTTGTTAGATTTATTATTAGATACTTTATATAGGTTTTGTACATATATATTAATTTTATTATTTTTTATTAGGTACTTTATATCCGAGATATTGCATCTCATCATTACAACAATGTGAAAGATGTCATAAAGACATGAAAAAATATTACCGCCATAGATTAAATGGCATCGACTTTTTTATATGCGCCAAATCAAATAAAACGAATAAAGAGCCTGCTGAAAATATTAAAATTAATATTCCTAATAAAATGATTAAAAAAGAAGTCATCAAAATCAGTGATGATGATGACTGTAATATTATAAATAATGTAAATAATGTAAATAATGAAAATAATGTAAATAATGATATTATATCTATTATAAATAATGATATTATACCTATTATAAATAATGATATTATTATAAATAATGATATTGTACAATTTGGAGGTTATGTATTAGAGAATGAGCCGAACATATCAGTATATTTAAATGGTGCTATCAAAACTTTACGTTTTGATATATCAAACGCGCAACTAATTAAAATAACTTTAACTGAGCGAATCAGTAATAAATTTATTTTAGAAATAAATAAATTGGGGAAGGTTAAAATTCAATTCGCAATTTTAATTCAATTCGCAAATTTGAAAAAGATGGTGAGATCCGTGACAATAATTTTTCGAATAATGCGGAGACATTTTCGGATAACTTTTTAAGCGAAAATGTTAATAGACCTAATGAAAAAATAGAACAATTGACCCATTTAGGAAGTGGATGGTGTGTTATTAATATTATGGAAATATACTTTATTTTAACTATATATGCTCTTATTAATCGTCTGTCCTGACATAAATATATTAAAAGCCCTTCTGCATTGAAAGATAAAGGAGCTATAGCAAATATAAAAAATAATGACGACAAATGCTTCCTTTACCCCATTCTTTATTTATTAATAAAAGATATAATTGGTGAAAATCCCCAAAGAGTTTCTAAATATACAGAGTTTTTAGACGAGTTAGAATATGATGAGGTCACGGATTGTCCCATGAAACTTTGCAACATCCCAAAGTTTGAAAAGAAAAAGTCTAATTTAAAATTAGCAATTAATGTGTTTTCTTACACACCAACTGTGATAATTATGTCTTTCCCAGATAATTATGTCTTTCACCATCCTCATTTAAGTTTAATACATAGAACCAAAATCACTGAAGGAAACCCTATTTATTTATTATTGATTGAAAATAAGGACAGATATCATTATACCGCAGAGACCAATATTGATAGGTTAACGAATTGCCATCAAACCCTTGACTGTAACATACAAATTAGATGCCGTTGGTGTTCACATTGCCTTAATGGGTTTAGATTAGATAATGCATTCAATACACATTTTGCATTATGCGCTAAACATCAGACTGGCTCAACCCTTTTTACATTACCCGAAAATACAAATTTAGAATTCCTAAATTACTCTAAACATATCACCCCACCTTTTATGATTTATGCCGATTTTGAATCGGTTTTACCTCCTGATGATAGACATCATCAAATTCATATGCCTATTGCAGCAGGCCTTTTATTAATTAATAAATACACCAACACAAAATCGTATTATTACTTTTATGGTTTTGATTGCATTCCTGATTTTCTTAAGAAAATTGAGGAAATTACAACTGAAATTGTTATTCCGTACTATGATTGGGAAGATGATAAATTGATAAGACCTTTGTCTTTCAATGAGATTCGACAAGTTAAAGCTTGTCGAACCTGTTATTTATGTAAAAAACTTATTGTAATTCTGGTTAGAGATCATTGCCATTTTACAGGTAATTATCTTGGGCAGCTTGCCGAAAATGTAATGTAGCTTGAAGGATTTATTGATTACTACCTATCGTTTTTTATAATTTAAGAGGGTATGACCTTCACCATAATTTAAAATACGGTCTTGATCGCTTTCCTTCATTGAATTTAGATATCATACCGACCTCTACAGAAAAGTTTATTTCATTAAATGTTCACATTAACAAATTGGCTGTTCGCTTTATCGACAGTATGCAATTTGTTTATTGTTCGTTAGTTAAGGTTGTGAAAACAATAACTTCTCTTCCATTGACTTCGTCTGTCTTTCAAGGTTCTATAGTTGACTGTAAAGGTATCCTTTTGTATAATTTTGCTATTTCTGAGGAGGTTCTTGAGACTACTTATGAGTTTCCTCCAATTTGGGAGGGAGTAAGTGAAGATGAGTACGATAGGGCACAACTAATCTGTACTCAGCGAAACTGTAGGACTTTGCGTGATTATATGTTAATTTACCTTAAACTTGACGTATTCCTTCTTGCGGACTATTTTCAACAATTCCGTGCTAAGGCAATTGTTTACAATGGTCTTGTACCTCTAAATTTTTATGGAATTCCGGGTATGTCATGGGCTTCAGCGCTTATGACATTAACGGAATCCATTGAACTTTTACAAGACATGGAAATATTCAATTTTTACGAAGGCGGAATACGGGATGGGTTAACATTTGTTAACAAACATTACATTGCTGCTTCGGAGGATACAGAATTATTGTACATAGATATAAATAATCTGTATGGTTAGGCTCTCAGCCAAAGTCTTCCTTACGCTGATTTTACTTGGGTGTATGATGATATGGATGAGGTTTTGAGTGAATGTGCGAATGTTGTGGATTTTGAAATCTTTCCATATGGATATACTATGGAAGTTGATATCGAGATTCCAGATTATTTACATGATTTTTTAAATGACTTTCCAATTGGACCGGTAAAGATGTGCCCACCAAACTCAAAAGTTGAGAAGTTATTGCTCACGCATTATCATAAGACGAACTATGTTCTTCATTGGAGGCTTCTCAGGCTTTATCTTTCTCTCGGGCTAAGGTTGTATATATACATAGAGCTATTAAATACAAGTAAGCTCCTATTTTTAAAAATTATATTGATAAAAACACTAACTTGCGTGCAAATGCAGTTAGTGAATTATATAAAGATTTATTTAAATTGTATAACAATAGTCTGTATGGTAAATCTGTCGAGAACCTTAAAAAGAGGATGAATTTGCGACTATGTAATTCAGCTGAAATTTTAATTACATATTCGTCAAAACTGGCATTTAGAAAAACAATAGAGATTACTGATGATCTTTTTGCCGCTCATCTTAATAAAGACTCAATATGTTTGGATAGACCTTGTAATATCGGTCAATCAGTTCTAGATCTATCCAAACTACTCATGTACCAGTTACAGTATATTTAATTACAAAAATATCGTGATATTAATAAATGTGATATAAATTTAGTAGCGGATGATAGCGATAGTTTCTTTTTAGAAATAAAAAAATTAAAATTAAATATATTATTACCAGCAATGATTTTAGATGACTTATTAGGTACCTCAAATTATGATCCTTCTCATCCTTTATATTCTAGGCGACTTGACTCAGTTATAGGCAAGTTCAAGGATGAGAGTAAAGGGTTTGGATATAGTGAGTGGGTTTCCTTGCGCCCTAAATGTTATAGCTTGCTAAGAAATAAGTCAACAATTCGAACTAAGGGTGTAAAATTACCGGGTACCGATATTAAACACCAATCGTATTTTAATTGTGATAATAACAATACTATTATGTCGGTACCTCAACATAGGATAGGGATCCAAAATCACCAGCTGTTTACTTTTAAAAATTCAAAAATCGCATTAAATAATCATGACGATAAAAGAGCTTGGGTAGGGAAAAACTCATGTTTTGCATATGGTGATTATAGAGGGGTTGATGTCCTTGATGTTGGCGGTAATATAGTAATAACTGAAGCCGATCCTGCAATTCGCAATGAACAATTTGCTGAAATATTTGAAAATATAATTGATATTTATTGAAAATTTTTGTAAAAATTTAAAAAATAAAAAATTGTGAAAATAATTTGTCTTAGTTTACTATTTTATTAATATTTTTGGATTTATTTGTTATAGATTTTTTGATTTATTTTTTAATATAATAGTTTGCAGTGTACATACAGATATTATATAGGTTTTGTTTATATATATATATATATATATTATTTTTATTAGATATTTTATATATGTTTTGTAGGAATTATTTGGTTTATAAAATAATGTTAATAATAAAACGTGTAATAATAAAAGTAAAATTAATAATAAAAATTTTTTTTTAAAAATATTATTAATATAAACTTGTAACAATAACAAGAATAATAATATTAATAATAATAAAACTTGTAATAATAATAATAATAATATAATTAATAATAAATAAAAACTTTTAATAAAAACTTTTAATAGAATAATTTGTAACAATAATATATATATATATATATATATATATATAAATTTTTTAATTATACAATTTCTTTTATTTAACCTTCAACAAAGTTTTGGTTTTGTTTTTAAATATACTCGCGCCCCCCTTGTAGTAACGCGCGTCCCACAGGTTGAGAATACTAATAATTAGTATCATCTATGTTTATTTGAAATCTAACCTTATTTTCTTATGGTAATCTAACACATACGATATTGGTAAACCGCCACATTTAATTTAAAAAATAATCTATCGTATTGATCAAATGTTTGACCCCCCTTGATTCAGAGAATCTCGTGTAAACACTGTTGCAGCTGCTATAGAAATACCAATATACAGGTGATGTATTTTGTTTTGAGCTCACTTTCCAGAGCTACAACAGGTTGCAAAACAGAAACTGGTCAAAATTTGACTCTGTCCACATAAAAATAGGGGCGCTTTTATTGCACAGATAGTAAAATGTGAGAAATATGGCTAAATGCGCATTAGGAGAATATTGAAATGATTGTTTACAAATAACTTAAGTTTTTAGGAGGGTAAATAAGAAGCTCTAATGCAAAAAATATAATTGTTATCGAGATTTTGAATTAAAGTGCAGCAGTAAACTTAGTTTAGATTAACTAATTATAAAGTATTTAAAAAATAGTATTGTGTTTTGTATTACCCTAAGATTATTTCATATTTTTGTTTTTAAAATTTGGCGCCCTCGGTGGTTGCCTACATCGCCAATGCCAGTAGAGGGAGCTGGCTGTTTTATATTGCTGAATAACACTAGGGTAAAAGTACAATCATTTCTTTTCACAAATAATTACCAGTTTATCAATTATTTATGCCATGTTGTGTTATAATTCCACCAAACTTGTTTAACTGTATCTAATTAAAACAAAATTAATCATTTAATTGAAAAATTTTTAACTGTAATTATTTTTAATTACCTTTGTAATTTCCCCAAAATAAACTCGTTAAATGAAAGTTGATCTCATCGTACAGGTTTGATAAAATATTTCAATTATTATAAAAATTTTTAATAAAATTAATTTTAATCTCGTAAGAAATTTAATAAGCATAAAATTTAAAAGTCTGAATATTAACAAATTAAATTTTAGATTGTTATAAAATTTCATGTTAAATTTTTTAATTCGAAATTCAAATAAATAATAATTTTTAATAAAAGTATCTGTATAGAAAAGTTCTGTCTTACTTATGCCTTTTTTATCTCTTATTATACCATAAAATAAGAGAAATTGTTATTTCATGAATAATTTAATTTTCAGCTCTCCTCCTAAAAACCGGTTGTCTTGTTTTTATTTTTATTCTTCACATTCGATTTTTATATTAATGATTTCGTTTATCTTCATTTAACTTTTGACTAGACCAATGCTTTCTATTTAACACAATAAATTTTATTTATTACTTAAAAAAGGCAGTGTCTAAAATGTTTGTTAAATAAAAAGTATTTTTCAATAGTTGAAAATTAAATGAGGATTGAATTTTTTGACTGTTACATTTACATGTTTTTTGAGTGTTTTACCAGTTCTTTCAAGAGATGATCATATTTGGTCAGAAAGATAAAGGGAGTGGAATAACTTGGAAGGGTTGTAAAAAAATTGATATATTGATTTTTTACTATTAAATTAATTTTTATAATTTGACAATGTTTTTTTTATCTTAGTATTGGTGCAGAAAAAAATCTTCATATTAATCGATTGGAATATTAGGTAAAAAATAACGATAAAAAATAATATCCAAAAAAATTCAAACACATATCAGAACTTGACTCTCAAAAAGATTAAAATTTCATAGTCTTCTGTAAATTTTTAGTTAAAAATCATTCCAATACTTTAAAAAAATTCATTGAAAGTTTGTTTTTATGAGAATCGTTTTTTGTGACTTGACTCATTTTTGCTTTGATTTGAAATAGTAATCTTCTTAATCAGTTTTTCTTCAATAATTGATTAAATATATTCTATATACCTATCATTATAATTTTCAAAATCAGAGTCTAAATATGTTGGAAATAAAATTGATATTGCTACGTTAGTAGTGAGATGTGTCATATCCAGCACATGTCACATCCAGCAAACTACCCCTCCCCCCTCCGGGTAGAAAATTTTTCTAAGTCCAAAAGTACAAAATTTTCTGAAACAAAGAAAATGACTCATTCAAGGTCATTAAAACAAAGACGAGTCATTAAAATTTTTTCAAGGTCATTTAAACAAATACAATGACTCATTCAAGGTCATTGGATGACTCATAATAATTTTTCAAGGTTATTCAAAATTTCTCAAGGTCATATTATTTTTTAAAATTTTAAAATTTAAAATTACTACTTATTTTTATAAGTAGTGTTTTAATTATTAATAAAATACATATTTAAATATACATGATTTACCTTTTGACATTTTTTAATACTTAATAAATTAAACAAATTCAAACAAAATATTTATTAATTTATTAACATGGTTATTTCTGATTTAATATTTTCCACATAATCATTATAATCCAAGGATGTTATTCTGAGTATTACTAATTTCCCGCTTGAAAATATATTGACACATGATGGATTATATTTTTGAAGACGTAGTGCTGGAAATATTTCTGGTTCAAATATACAATTCACATTTCTTTGTAATTCATATAGATTTATAAATTTTCCAATATCGATTGTTACAGTGATTGATTGAATTTGTAAATCATGTATATTATATTTCAAATCCCCAGTTTTTAGAGGTTGCTTACATCCCATTACCCGACATTTCCCCGATCTGAAAAATATTAATCGGTCTACAACTTGCTGTGGTTTTCCAAATGGGAATTTCATATCAGGTATAGAATATCTTCCTTTATAATTTATGTTACTCAACATTTTCAAATAATTTCAATTCAAGTAATTCTAAAAATTAAAATAAATATAAACAATTAAATAAATAATTAATAATAAAATGGAATTAAGAAATGATGCTGTATATCAAGTAGTTGGACCAAGTGGTTGAGGAAAGACTTTATTTGTATGCAATTTATTACAATCGAACTTGTTCAAATCAAAATTCAACAAAATATATTGGCATAGAGGAGCTGGCGAAGAACATAGACTTACTCAAAATCAATTCTGTAAATTGAAAATGACAAAAATTAAAGGATTTGATAAAAATTGGTCATCTAGATTACATCAAGGTGATGTTATTATTATCGATGATCTATACCAGGAAGCTAATAAAGAAAAGGATTTTAATAATTTATTTACAAAAATTGCTCGACATATTGGAGTTACTGTTATTTTCATTACCCAAAACTTGTTTCATCAAGGGGCGGTCATAGAACTTGTAATTTAAATGTACAATACTTGGTTATTTTTAAAAACCCTCGAGATGCAACAATTATAGATTTTCTTGCTAGACAAGCTGTCCCAATGATAGAAAATTTCAATTGATTCGTTTCAAGATGCAAAAAAGGTTCCCCACGGATATTTGTTCTTTGACTTTACACAACAATGTCCTGATGAATTACGTATTAGAACTGATATTTTGAAATGACGTTTAAAAAAGTTATCGTTCAACGTGAAAAATCAATAAAGAAAAAAGTTACAAAGAAAAGGGTTACTAAACGTAAAATAATAAAAACGAGTAAGAAGATTGTTAAAGATAAAAAGTGGATTAAAATATAAACAAAACAACTAGATGAAAAATGTATTTAATATGAAAATTGAACGTAGTCTACCATACTTTAATGCCTTGATGAATGCTCCTAATAATAAAAGAATGAATATTTTACAGAATTTTCTTTCATTTGTTATAGATGATCTAGTTGAAGTTATTGTTAATGTAGTTCGTGGTAATGTAAACATTACTAAAGTTAAAAAACTTGTATTACAAAAGCATAAAAGATCACTTTTATCTTTAGTAAACACTAAGAATCGTCGTTTGATGCGAAAAATAATATATAAACAAAATGGTGGATTTTTGGGGCATTAATTCCAATAGTATTATCTGCATTAAGCGCAATTTCATCATTAACTTCTTAATGTCTACCAAGAATTCATTACCGGATAAACATAATTTAGATATAAATATTTTGACAACTTGTTGCAATAATGAAGGAAACATTAACCAAAAATCGAAACACAGTGAAAAAGATCGAAAAAGTATGAACAGACCGCTGGTTTTGGTGGTGTAAGACAACTGGCGAAGGAAGTAGTTAATTCAAAGAAAGAAACTCAGAATTGGTTATCTGGGCAAATAGCGTACAGTTTAAATAAACCAATGTTGAAGAAATTCAAAACCCGTAGTTATAAAACAATGGGAGTTGATGATTTATGGCAAATGGATTTGATGGAAATGATACCATTCTCTAAAATTAATAAGGGATACAAATATATTTTGACATGTGTTGATATATTTAGTCGATTCGCTAGTGCTATTCCAACAAACACCAAATCGACCAAACTGATTTGGGTACATAATTAAATAAATTAATTAAATTAAATTTATTCTTTAGGTAAAGAATTTTATAATAGTAAATTATAGGGGTTTAAATGGAATGCGACCAATTGATGTTTATTCAACGAATAATATGGATAATTGGATATCACAACAATCTGATTCTATCATTAAAAAGCCTAAATATAAAGTGGGTAACCACGTTAGAATAAGTAAAATCAGTGCTTCTCCTTTCATCAAGAATTTCGACAACAATTGGAGCGATGAAGTATTTCAAATCTCAGAAATTGATACGAATCAGAATCCTGTAATGTATTTTATCAAAGATGAGAAAAACAATCAAGTTAGTGGAAAATTCTACGAACAGGAACTCCAAGTTATAGAAGCCCCTACTGTATTCAGAATTCAAAAGATATTAAAAACCAAGAATGTTGGTAAATATAAACAATACTATTTTTTAATGTGAACTTGATAATGGATATTTTTATTCAAAAATACTCCTCAGTACAACCAATCATAGGGGATTTAAGCCAATTTTATTTTTTAGGACTTTTAATCGAGAAAAAATAATTAGACTTTTTTATCATAAATTTAAAAAAAAATTTTTTTAAAAATTTAAATTTGAACATTTAAACAAATAAAAAAAATTCGTTAATTAAAACAAATAATAAAAAAAATAAATTTAAACCGCCCCTCCCCCTGAAAAATTTTTTTGAGGGGGTTTCGGTTTTTTTTTCAAGCCAAATATCCACGGGACATTATTCTCATATGTCACTACTTTGGACACTTCACTATCCTACACAAATATGGCTATAGAGTCGCCATTTGTAGAGTTGACGAAATTTTCCGAACTGCTCCATCAACAATTTCAACAATATCAAAAATCTGACGCGAGCATTCACGTTCTCAATCAAATAGCATCAACTCATCTGAATCAATTGAATAAAAAATTACAATTGTTAAATCTATCAATCGAAGTTCTTCCACAACTACTATATTTTTGCATTCTCATGAGCTTTCTAGCAATCGATGATAAATTAACTGAAATTCAAACTAACGATCTCGTTCTTCAAGGACATTCTCAGGAAGGTTTTGGATTTTCTTGGAACATCACAAACGCTGGTCTATTATTTAATTCCGCAGTGAATGGAAAAATTTGATTGTGGGGTACTAACCGTATCAGAGAAAATAAAATGGAATTCACCAATTATTATTATTATTACAAGTTTTAGTATTATTATTATTATTATAGTTACAAGTTTTATTATTTTTATTATTAGTATTATTATTGCTATTATTACAAGTTTTATTTATTATTATTTATAACATTATTTTATAAACCAAATAATTCCTACAAAACCTATATAAAATATCTAATAAAAATAATAAATTTATATATATATATATATATATATATATATATATATATATAATATTTAATAAAAAATAATAAATTAATATAAATACAAAACCAATATAATATCTGCATGCTCACTGCAAACTATTATATTAAAAAATAAATCTAAAAAACTATAACAAATAAATCCAAAAATATTAATAAAATAGTAAACTAAGACAAATTATTTGCACAATTTTTATTTTTTAAATATTTACAAAAATTTTTTCACTAAATATCAATTATATTTTCAAATGTTTCAGCAAATTGTTCATTGCGAATTGCAGGATCGGCTTCAGTTATTACTATATTACCGCCAACATCAAGGACATCAACCCCTCTATAATGAACAGATGCAAAACTTGAGTTTTCCCTACCCAAGCTCTTTTATCGTCATGATTATTTAATGCGATTTTTGAATTTTTAAAAGTAAACAGCTGGTGATTTTGGGTCCCTATCCTAGGTTGAGGTACCGACATAATAGTATTGTTATTATCACAATTCAAATACGATTGGTGTTTAATATCGGAACCCGGTAATTTTACACCCTTAGTTCGAATTGTTGACTTATTTCTTAGCAAGCTATAACATTTAGGGCGCAAGAAAACCCACTCACTATATCCAAACCCTTTACTCTCATCCTTGAACTTGCCTATAACTGAGTCAAGTCGCCTAGAATATAAAGGATGAGAAGGATCATAATTTGAGGTACCTAATAAGTCATCTAAAATCATTGCTGGTAATAATATATTTAATTTAAATTTTTTATTTCTAAAAAGAAACTATCGCTATCACCCGCTACTAAATTTATATCACATTTTTTAATATCACGATATTTTTGTAATTAAATATACTGTAACTGGTACATGAGTAGTTTGGATAGATCTAGAACTGATTGACCGATATTACAAGGTCTATCCAAACATATTGAGTCTTTATTAAGATGAGCG
Source organism: Schmidtea mediterranea (assembly GCA_022537955.1). Lineage (NCBI taxonomy): Eukaryota > Metazoa > Platyhelminthes > Tricladida > Dugesiidae > Schmidtea > Schmidtea mediterranea. The sequence goes on from CM039680.1 coordinate 71,695,668, forward strand.
GCAAAAAGATCATCAGTAATCTCTATTGTTTTTCTAAATGCCAGTTTTGACGAATATGTAATTAAAATTTCAGCTGAATTACATAGTCGCAAATTCATCCTCTTTTTAAGGTTCTCAACAGATTTACCATACAGACTATTGTTATACAATTTAAATAAATCTTGATATAATTCACTAATTGCATTTGCACGCAAGTTAGTGTTTTTATCAATATAATTTTTAAAAATAGGAGCTTACTTGTATTTAATAGCTCTATGTATATATACAACCTTAGCCCGAGAGAAAGATAAAGCCTGAGAAGCCTCCAATGAAGAACATAGTTCGTTTTATGATAATGCGTGAGCAATAACTTCTCAACTTTTGAGTTTGGTGGGCACATCTTTTCCGGTCCAATTGGAAAGTCATTAAAAAATCATGTAAATAATCTGGAATTTCGATATCAACTTCCATAGTATATCCATATGGAAAGATTTCAAAATCCACAACATTCGCACATTCACTCAAAACCTCATCCAAATCATCATACACCCAAGTAAAATCAGCGTAAGGAAGACTTTGGCTGAGAGCCTAACCATACAGATTATTTATATCTATGTACAATAATTCTGTATCCTCCGAAGCAGCAATGTAATGTTTGTTAACAAATGTTAACCCATCCCGTATTCCGCCTTCGTAAAAATTGAATATTTTCATGTCTTGTAAAAGTTCAATGGATTCCGTTAATGTCATAAGCGCTGAAGCCCATTACATACCCGGAATTCCATAAAAATTTAGAGGTTCAAGACCATTGTAAACAATAGCCTTAGCACGCAAAGTCCTACAGTTTCGCTGAGTTCAGATTAGTTGTGCCCTATCGTACTCATCTTCACTTACTCTCTCCCAAATTGGAGGCAACTCATAAGTAGTCTCAGGAACCTCCTCAGAAATAGCAAAATTATACAAAAGGATACCTTTACAGTCAACTATAGAACCTTGAAAGACAGACGAACTCAATGGAAGAGAAGTTATTGTTTTACAACCTTAACTAACGAACAATAAACAAATTGCATACTGTCGATAAAGCGAACAGCCAATTTGTTAATGTGAACAATTAATGAAATAAACTTTTCTGTAGAGGTCGGTATGATATCTAAATTCAATGAAGGAAAGCGATCAAGACCGTATTTTAAATTATGGTGAAGGTCATACCCTCTTAAATTATAAAAAACGATAGGTAGTAATCAATAAATCCTTCGAGCTACATTACATTTTCGGCAAGCTGCCCAAGATAATTACCTGTAAAATGGCAATGATCTCTAACCGGAACTACAATAGGTTTTTTACATAAATAACAGGTTCGACAAGCTTTAACTTGTCGAATCTCATTGAAAGACAAAGGTCTTATCAATTTATCATAATCCGAATCATAGTACGGAATAACAATTTCAGTTGTAATTTCCTCAATTTTCTTAAGAAAATCAGGAATGCAATCAAAACCATAAAAGTAATAATACGATTTTGTGTTGGTGTATTTATTAATTAATAAAAGGCCTGCTGCAATAGGCATATGAATTTGATGATGTCTATCATCAGGAGGTAAAACCGATTCAAAATCGGCATAAATCATAAAAGGTGGGGTGATATGTTTAGAGTAATTTAGGAATTCTAAATTTGTATTTTCGGGTAATGTAAAAAGGGTTGAGCCAGTCTGATGTTTGGCGCATAATGCAACATGTGTATTGAATGCATTATCTAATCTAAACCCATTAAGGCAACGTGAACACCAACGGCATCTAATTTGTATGTTACAGTCAGGGGTTTGATGGCAATTCGTTAACCTATCAATATTGGTCTCTGCGGTATAATGATATCTGTCCTTATTTTCAATCAATAATAAATAAATAGGGTTTCCGTCAGTGATTTTGGTTCTATGTATTAAACTTAAATGAGGATGGTGAAAGACATAATTATCTGGGAAAGACATAATTATCACAGTTGGTGTGTACTAAAACACATTAATTGCTAATTTTAAATTAGAATTTTTCTTTTCAAACTTCGGGATGTTGCAAAGTTTCATGGGACAATCCGTGACTTCATCATATTCTAACTCGTCTAAAAACTCTGTATATTTAGAAACTCTTTGGGGATTTTCACCAATTATATCTTTTATTAATAAATAAAGAATGGAGTAAAGGAAGCATTTGTCGTCATTATTTTTTATATTTACTATAGCTCCTTTATTTTTCAATGCAGAAGGGCTTTTAATATGTTTATGTCTGGACAGACGATTAATAAGAGTATATATAGTTAAGTTTGACAAAGGAAAAGGGATAGTTATTCTTGACCATGATGTGTATGCAAATAAGTTGAATGATTTTTTAAATTCTCCTCAGTTTGTGAAATTGCCAAAGGGTCGAAAGAATGGAAAATTTCCTCCTCTTAAGGATGAAGAGTTTGTACAAAAAATGTTAAATGGTTTTATTGAGGAGAAGCTTATTAATGAAGAGGTAGGTAAGTCTATTCGTCCAATAGGATCGCAGCCAGCAAAACTATATGGGCTTCTAAAAATCCATAAAGATGGTTTACCTATGAGACCAGTTTTGTCGATGGTTGGTACTGCCCAGTATAAAATAGCAAATTTTTAGATGGATTATTAAAATCGTTAATGCGATCAGAGTTTGAATGTAAGGATAGCTTTGAGTTTTCGTCTTGTATTGCAAAGTTACAAAAACGAAGTATGAATGATGTTATGGTTTCGTTTACGAATGTACCACTGGTTGATATAATTGACTTCTGTTGTGCGTTGTGGGATGAAAATGATTCTGAACATCACATTGTGGATAGAAGGGCATTTCGTAAACTTCTTGAATTTGCTACTTCAAATGTCAATTTTCTTTTCAAAAATGAATGGTATCAACAAATAGATGAAGTCGCTATGGGTTCTTCTTTAGCACCAACGATGGCAAAACCTTTTGTTTATAAAAGGTATGTGGATGATATTTTTCTTGTATTTGAAAATCAGAAACATGTAGAACCGTTTTTGCATTTTAAGAACAGTTTACATAAAAACATTGTATTCACATGTGAAACGGAGAGAAAGTCATCAATTGCGTTTTTATATTTGTTAATTCAACGCAAAGATAAACATTATGAGACAGAGATTTATAGAAAACCAACTGATACTGGTCTTTAAACTTCTCCATAAAGCTTTTGTGAATTTAACTATAAGAGAAATATGGTGAAAGGATTGATTTATAGTTCATGGTCTTTATCTTCTACTTTTGCTAATTCGGTAAAAAGTGTTGATAAATTGGTTGAGTTGTTGAAAAGGAATAGATATTCTAAATCATTTTTATTGTTGATGATAAAAGACTATTTGTATACAAGTAAGTATTAATTTGATTTTATTATTATATTTGTAATTAAATTAAAAACTATAATTGACTAGTAGTTAAAAATTTTTTGTTACCTATTAGTTAATACTAATAATAATAAAAAATAATAAAAAATTAATTAAAAAATAAATAATATTATTAACTTGATTAAAGCAAATAATTAAAGTAAATAAAATTTTAAAAAAATAGTAATACTAATAATAATAATAATAATAATAATAATAATAATAATAATAATAATAATAATAATAATAATATAAAACAAATAATTTATTAAATAAAAATAATAATATAAAACAAATAATTTATTAAATAAAAATAATATTAATAAATAAATAATTAAATTAAATTAAAATAATAAATAATTATTTTATTCACTTCATTAAAACAAAAAATTTAATTTAATAATAATATAATTAAAAAATAAATAAATAAAATAATTGACTTGATTAAAACAAATAATTAAAGTATATAAAATTTTTAAAAATTAATTAAAATATATATATATATATATATATATATATATAATGAGTCATGGTCTTTGTTTCAGTGACCTTGAAAAATATGATGAGTCATGGTCTTTGTGTTTCAATGACATTGAGAAATTATTATGACTCTTCCAATGACCTTTAATGAGTCATGTGATTTGTTTCAATGACCTTGAGAAATTATTATGACTCATCAATGACTTTGAAAGAGTGATCCAGCGGTGACATGAAAATATGATGAGTCATCCAATGACCTTGAACTACTTTTAAGTGACCATGACCTACTTTTAAATGACCTTGAGGAAAAAAATGAGTCAAAGTCTTTGTTCCAATGACCTTGGGAAATTATTATGACTCATCCAATTACCTTGAATGAGTCATTGTCTTTGGCTTAAATTTTTTTGTACTTTTTTAAAACGTTTCCCCCCCCCTCCGGTTGGTTAATCTAGCGGTGACACATTCCACTACTGCTGGGGTCAATGGAAGAGGTTAGAATTTAAGTAGTTATGTTAAACTATCCATAACATTTTAATATGAAATTCTATAAATATTAATAAATCAGAACTCTCTTTAATTATACTGTTGGCAACTAGATCTTCAAAAATTTATCTAGTGTCGTAAATGCCTAGCTGCCGAACAAAAACTATTGTTATTGCACTGCCATACCTGTGAGTGAGGTTATCCAGTATAGCATGAGCGGATATACTTGAAGAGGTGAACGCACTAAAATACTCTTTGAAAAATATCCTCTTTCTCTCAAGCTGTCGATAGAAGGACTTACGCTTTTCTCAACTACCGCTCAACTTGCTTGAGCTTTTCCTCGGGTCTAAACTACTACTTAGGAGAAAGGTGCCCTCGAACGCGCTATGATTCACCTCGATGAACATTAGTCAAACATTCGCCATGAAAACATTTGATAATTAAAAAATATATACACATTACATTTTATTTTAAACTAATAAACACAGAAACTATGTTGCATTTTGAATTAAATGTCAAGAAGGGGATTATGTTTGTCATGATTTCCCGTCAATGTCGATGAGAAATGTTCTTTTCGGTAGAGACGAGTGACTAGAGGAGCAGGTTTAGGTTCTGAAGTTGAAGGGTTTGATTTCTTGGCCACAATCGGTTTGATCGGCAATTAGAGGGAATAGTAATTTGAAGTCTTAGACTCAGCGGACATCTCTCTGGTACTTGTGAGATCTCTATCGGCGGAGTTGTTTCCTTTGGAGGGGTATTTGGCGTTTCGGGGAAGTGATTGATAAAATCTTCAACATAGACTTTCAAAATTGACGCATTTTCTGCTCGTCGGCGTATTCTGCGATGAAGATTTTTCCGGGTTCGGACCTTGAGGTTCACCTGACTTCTGGAGCTGGATGTATTGAGCCGGAATAATGTTTGGGAGTCTTGAGAAATCAATATTCGGTAGCAGAATTTTCAGTTCGGTTTCCGTAAAGGTGGTCACCAGCACCTTGCTTTGATTCGAGATAACCAGTCGTTTAGCACTAATTTAAGTAAATAAGTTTTTCTTCATCCGGACTAGCCGCACACTTTTCGATTGAAGTTCCTTATATTTGGCAGGTTTGAACCAAGTAACCATGATTCGATCGAGCTTTTGGCGCAAATATTTCGCTCTGGCCTTCTACTCATCGAGTTAATCGTCGTTATTTGCGACATTCTGAACGACAGATGTGGTTTCCAAAGATTTTTGAGGCATAGCGAGAAATATCGACTATGAATAATGAGATTCAGAACAATTCTGGGAATGTATCAGTTCCGAATTTTGAAGGAAGAAAACAATGGAGAATTTTCGCAGTGATAAGAAGGATCTATATTAATCCTTTGAACAAAAAAAAATTAATTATCGCTATCTGTTGAAAGAGTTTTAGATTTGATGCAACCCAATGTAAAATAGTTTTGGTAAATATTTTTAAATATATTTGTTGAAAATTTTATTTAAATTTTGTTAAAATCTCGGTTTTGTAAAATTTTAAAAATTTATTTTTTTTAACATTTTGTAGAATTTGTAATTTAAAAAAAGCCAAATTTTTAATTTTTGATAAAATGTTTTGAGAATTTAAAAGCAGAAATTTGTTTAAATAACAATGATTTACTCTAAATAGTTTAAAGTTCAAGACTACCTGCCGAAGAGTGTTATGCAGTCGAAATATATTGTAGCTGTATATATATATATATTTTGGATTGGTTTTGTTATTTTTTAATTTTTACAAATAATTAACTTTTCATTAGCAAGTTAATTAGTTAATAAAAGTTGAAATAAAGCAGAAGCCGATTTTTTGATATGGCTAAAATATATTTATCAAAATTCTTATCTTGGTTATATCTGAAAAATTTGACATACGATTTGCTATTAAAATAACTGAAAATATAATCTAATATAAGTTTTTTGTAAATAATTTATTGTTTAATACTTTTATTTTAATTTTTAATAAAAAACAATAACATTGGAAATAAAAGAATTAATTTTTACAATTTTTTGAAATTTTAGTTATTGTTTTTTAAGTAATACTGACTAGTTTACAATTTCAAATAGTGAATTTTTTAAATGATTTTTTATGAAAATTTCAATACAATATTTCATTATAAACTATGTTTATAAAATATTTTTATAATTTAAATAAATTTTATTTTGAAAAAATAAAACTAATATTTCCATATACAACATTACATCTTGTAGATGCGTGTATGATTTAGAGATGTGTCTATTGGGACCATCAGTGAAGGCCCAATGTAAGGACGGATAACCAAGACATTTGTCTCAGATGGTAAATTTAAAGAACGGTATTTTGCCTGTAAATATAAATAAGTCAAAACCTTATGATTGACTATTTGTAATTAAGCACAAGAAGGTTTTAAATTATTTTGTTCTATATTACTTGATTGTTAACTTTATTTTATATGTATCTTCTAAATCAGAGGTTCCCAAAGTTTTTCTTAAACGCGCCAGTTTAATATTACAGAATTTTTTGGCCAAAGTAAAATCAATCTTATTGTAAATAGAGAACTATAACTATAACAACAAGTATTAAAAACTAATAATCTATTATTTATTATCAAAAACAAATGTAACTGGAATTAAACTTATTATTATAAATATAAATTTTTAATTATTGCAACAATGATTATAAACTAGTACTATTAATTAACACTAACAAAAATAATGTGAATATAAAAACTTGTAATAAATTTATTCATTTTTATTGTGCGAATTGTATATTTGTTTTATTTAAATGATGTCATTAAACTTTGCTTGTATGTCCGTCGAATGTATTCTTAATACTGCATGTAAATGATTATCACACAAATTTGATTTAATATCGGCTTATTTACGATCATAATTGAAAAACATTTTCTCAAATATATGTGCTCTCAATTAATTAAAATATTTTTTGAGCATGTTTTCGTATTTTCTGATAATTTCCGCATGATAATCCCTTATAAAAATTGATTAAGGAATTGCTCCAAGCATTGATATTTTCTTGTAATTCTAACAATTCAAATCGTATGTCTTTAGAAACGTCACGCAGATTTCAAGAAAATAGATCTGAAAATAAAATGTAGTTGTTCGCGTAACTCTTAAAATCATCGAAACGTTTGTCAAAATCTTCTAACAACCTCTGTATGATTTTTTAATACTTTTCCTATTGAAGAATAACTGATGCCTCGGTATTTTCCTTTACTAATATCCCACATGTTTCAAAATGACAAAAGTTACCAATTTGAAGATGTTATTCCAAGATGTTAAATAAAATTTTCTTTCTGTAGAATTTACATATCCAAGAAGATCATGAATAAGTTTACCTTTACCTTGCAGTTTTAAATTTAATTTGTTCATAACATAAATTACGTCTACTAGAAATGTTAAGTCGCATAACCAGTTAATATATTGTAATAAAGCAACATCACAATTTTTTCCAGTTAAAAACTCTGCAAATTCTTTTCCTAAACTGAAAAATCTTTTTAATGTTTGTCCACTCGAAAGCCACCTGACCTCTGTAAAATATATAACGTCTTTAAATGGAGATTCAGACTCTTCTAAAACAGTTTTAAATTGGATATGATTAAGAGCCTGCTTTTTGATAAAATTAACTGTCTTAATAACAACATTCATGACATTATTCATTTTCAACACCTGAGTTATAAGATTTTCCTGATAAATAATACAGTGATAATAATGCAATTTATCGATTTTGTTAGATTCGTTCAGCTAGTTTTTTAAAAAATTTATAAAGCCTTGTTTGTGGCCCATCATAGATGGAGCACCGTCTGTAGATACTCCTACCAAATTGTCCCAATTAATATTGTTTGGATCAAAAGCATGTTCTACTGCGGAAAATATATCACATCCCTTGTACGGTCTTTTATACTTTCTATTGACATAACTCTTCAAAAATCATAAAATTTTAAGTAACTCCACGAATAAATATTAACAGTTGTGCCGAATCACTGATATCGGTACTTTCGTATAAAGCAATGGAAAAAGCAGTAAACGATTTTGAAATTTCTTGTAACTGATGTAAAATATTATTATCATTATAATTACTGTGATGCGTATCGCAGTGTCATTTTATATTGTATTCTTTGAAAACAGTCACAATTCTTTGGCATATAAAACACGTAATTTGATTTTTTCGTTCAATTACAAAATATATATACTCTATTTTTCTTGAAAGTTTCGTTTATCTAGTTTAATTTTGCCCTTTTTTGAATTTTTATTTTTATCTTCCATTTTAAATAAATGATTTCAACAATACAAAATATCTTTATGTATATTTAAATGACTTAAACAAAAATATAATTATTTCCTGAAACTAAAAATAATAAAAGTATTATTATTTCAACCGGTAGCACGTATATAGATAGCAGAGCACATGTAGACACTACTGCAGGGGTCGTCAAATGGTCGATCGCGGAGTACTTGAAGAATTATTTTTATGTGTATAAAAATGTAATGCACATGATAATGACTTATGTGAATCAGCATTTTCAAATATGAAATTCATAAAGAATAAATATCAAACAAAACGTACCAATGAAAATCTGGACAATTGTTTAAGATTGGCTATTACAAACTATTCTCCCGATATGAAGAAACTATTGGATGAAAAACAATTCCATTAATCACATTAATTGTTTTAATAAATATTATATTTCTGTATTTTCTTAAATCTTGAAGTCGCTTGATTTTAAAAAGTATCTCTGTCCATGGAAAAGTTTGCCGACCCCAACACTACTGCATTGTCGTCTCAAATAGAAATAGAACTACACGAAAACGTTTGCTTTCAAGTTTTTCTAATTTTTGTCCCACCTCTAGTGAGTTAGAGCAGTGCATTTTTGAATATTGGTTAATATCGCATATGCCAATATTTCTCAGGGCAACTGGGTAGGCAGGATAAGGTCTGGTGGTACAGTTGTAGTGTGCGGCACAGCGCATATCATTGAAAAAACGATAAATTCGTTACTGACTGAAAGTGTATATACTGCATTAAACGCGCTAGAAATTATTAACAGTTCTGTAACTATTTGAGATTGCTATATTATATTTCTGTACAAATGTGTAATAACTAGACTAGGTATACTACAATAATTTTTTAATTATAAACTAAACAATATTTTATTAATACAAACGCTTATGGTTAAAGTTCTGTAAGAATTTTTTTTAAATATTAAAATATTTTATTGTATCTTATTTGTAATATTTATTATTTATTTTACTATTTACTTATTTATAGTAAATGTACGTTTTGCTATAATTAAAATTCTTTGGTTTTAATTAAAAATGAAATATATATTTAAAAATAATTAATTGTTTAAAGAACAGTAATTTTTCATTTAACCCTACATCTCAAAATTGATCGTGTTGAGTTAAATGAGATTTAAGAATATATTTAATGGGTCAAAAGCACATGAACCCGTTTTAGGTTTATTTAAAATTCATAATAACAAGTAAATTTAAACAAAGTAAAGTAAAAAACATTTTTGATAAATGATAAAATATGTTTAAATAATATTATGTTGGGTTTTACTCTTCCCAACGTTTGGTTCTTATATAAAAAACAAAATAAGACAATTTCTTTTAAAATTATTTATTTAATACCAATTACAAAATAATATCGACTATTTTGTACAATGAGAAAACTGTTTCGGCTGTAACGACAATAACCCGTTTTCAAAAAAAAGTGTATATAATTGTTATGTTCCAATGTATGTAGATGTGTGCTATGTATGCTTGGTGCTAGTTTAACCCACCATTGTTCTGTCAGGTTAATTTAAACTTTCGACTTGACAATTTTTAGGCTTCCAAGAAAAAACGCTGTTAAAAGTTTTATTCGAAGATAATGATTTTTTGTCGAGTTTATATATTTATGATCAACCAATTAGATTGATTGATCTTTGGATTTTCCAAATATTGATTAGTTTATTTATTTATTTTTGATTTCATCTATGGTTATTCCATCGCAAAATTGAATTCCATAATTGAACTAACCTTAATAATGAAATTAGTTTAACCTTATAAACTAATATAATGAAATTAAATATCCTATTGTGTAGTTATTAAAACAAAGAAATCAGAATCAAAATAAACGAAACTCGATTCAATTGTCAAACAAAATGAAAATTAAATTAACTATAGTATAATTCAGTCAACAAAAAAGTTAAAACTTGAATCAAGGCTATATAAATATCAAACAAAATAATTGTCAAATGATTTGAAACTAGATAATACAATGTCGATTAGATATGACTAAGGTTGAGAGATTCAAGGTCTGTTTGGAAATAAATTTGATAGATTTGATGAGTTTGATTTGGATTTGATGGGAGATAAAGGGAAAGAGATAGAGAGAGAGATATGAAATTCTGAGTAGTAGAGTTTGGTTTGTACCTGCCAGCTTCTTCAACAATTATAAAAACAAAATATATTGCATAATCAATATAAAAATAAATAAAATTAATCAAATATCAGTCTAAGAAATTTGAAATTAATAATGAGGACCAAATACAAAAATAAAGTCAGAAAAATAATTATGGCTTGAACTAACATACAAAAAAGTCATCATTTTATCACCTGTAAAATATAAATAAAGTCTTTTGCCAATAATTAATGGCCTACGATATAGAAACATAGATAGGTTTAATGTGAGAAAAATAAATTAATATACACACGCATGACAAACCAAAACTCACACACGGTTGGACAATAAATAAAGACCCTTGACTATAAGCACTGACCTAATTTTAAATATATAAAATAATAGATGTTTTCCTAGAAATTGTGATGTTTGCAGATCCTTAATTATTTGATCCAAACGAATACTTAAGTAAAACTTGTGCCAACAATTGTTGACTAATAATATACACACGCATGACAAACAAAAACTCACACACGGTTGGACAATAAATAAAGTCTTTTGCCAATAAGTAATGGCCTACGATATAAATAGTATGATAGAGGCCCACTTACTAAGACCCCCTGGAAAATATCTAGGTCGAATTGAAATTTTATGTAGGTTACAAAAATCTATGTATAACATTTTTGACACACATACTTTTCCCTAGGGAGTCAATTAAAATTAAGTAGGTCACGAAAAATTTTCAAAATGTTTCTAAATATTTGTAAAAATAGCCTAATTTTTAAATTTTTTTTAAAATTGATTTCGAAAAATTTATATAGGTCAACTAAACATTTTGCAAAGCAATTAAAAACAGCCAAATTTCTAAAAAAAAAATTTATAAAGCAATTCAAATTTTAATACATGAAATTATTAAATTTATAGGATATTTTAGAGTTTTAATTATTTTGAGGATTTTAAAGTAAATAAACCAAATTAAAAATCTCTAAAACTATTTCGTTCAAGTGGAATAATTTCAATCCACTATTCCTGAAACGATAGTGATTTAGCAGGTTACCCGGCCATTTCTAGCTAGGAATAAAACTCGCTGCTACTGCCATTGTAGCTCGCGTGCGGCCCCGAACATCTAATACATAAAAAATTAGTACAAAATAACATTTTAAAAATATTTCATGAATTGACAATGAATTTATAGAAATTTACTACAAATTGGGTAACAAATAATAAAATATCTGACTAATATTGATAAAATAACTAAGAATTTATCTTAACTAACATGATTTATTAACTATCATGATTACTGTACTCATTCAAGAATATAATATATGCAGAGACCGAATCAAACCTATTTGGAAGATTATAAAAGCAGAAGAAATGTGCGATAATGATTGTTGGATAAATTATTAAATTTTTGATCTATTATTTGTTTACTTTTGTATATGAAGATAAAATATTTCTAAAATTTAATCGTCAAGTAATAATACTACTAACAGAAAATTTAAAATATCATGTATATGTATTATTTTTCTCACATGTATAATTTTATATAAATTTGGATTGACCTAAATAAATTATTTCTAAGTATTTAAAGTCTTAGAAATTTTTAAAACTTTTGGGCTATTTGATTTGGAGAAGTAGTCTTAGAGATTATTAATTTGGTTTATTTGAGTTGTGATATTATTCACATGTAAAAGTTCAAATATGATAATATACTAATATATATCTAAAGTTTATTTATTGATAAAGTATAATCCTCAATAAATGATATATTAGTTATTTCAAAGTATGAGATATTTTTCCCGTGGGAAAATTGACGCATGATAATATTCCAATGTATAAATCTAAAGTTTTTTTGTTGAAAACCTCTAATCCTAGAGTTATAATAATTAAAATTCAACATTTTTCATGGTTGTGTGTGTGTATAATTCACATTGTATATAAAATTTTTCTAAGTATCATTTCTATCCTACAAAAATTTTATAATGTTAGTATATAAATCTATTAAATGTATAAATTATTAAAATGTGTCTTCAAACAAAAATGTTGCTGTATAGTGTATAAAACATTTTTCTAATCATAACAATTAAATAAATTTTAATTTTGTAAAGTTTTTCTAGAAAATTTAAGTTTTGAGAAACTTTTTCTACGGATATTTTTCCTATGGTAAAGTTATTTTTAGATAATATGCTTATATATTCTCAATTTTAAGTTGTTGTTGATAAAGAATCCCATGAATATTGACATTAACATGTATCAAATTCCTCTATATTCGTCGATAATCCTCATAAAAATACATGTATTATTATTAATAATATAAAATTGTCCATGTATAAAATATTTGTATAAGAAGTTGTATGTATTTTTATATGTATGTATTATTATTTTCTATACATATAAATATTTAACAAAATTTTCTAAGTATTTAACATCTTGTAAAAATAAAAATTAATTTTTTGGAAATTTTGGGTTGGGAAAATTTTTCAATGAATTTCGTGTTTTGGAAAATTTGAGTTGGGATATTTTTCCTATGAGAAAGAGTTTTCTAGATAATAACCTTGCATATCCTCAATGCTTAGTTGTTGTTGATAAAGGATTCTCGTAAATATTGACATTAATGAGCATTAAATTCCTTTATATTCGTCGATAATCTTCTTTAAAATACTTGTCATGTTAGTAATAATATAAAATTTTCCATGTATAAAATATTTGTATAAAAAGTTGTATGTATTTGATATGTATCTATTGTCATTATTTTCTATATATATAAATATTTGAAAAGATGTTTCTAAATTTTTAAAAACTTGTAAAAATAAAAATTAAGATTTGTGAAATTTTGAGTTCTGAAAATTTTCTAGGGATTTCGAGTTTGGGATATTTTTTCTCAGAGGAAAGGTTTTTATATGTTTTTAAATGTTTAGTTGTTGTTGATAAAAGATGTTGAATTATTCAGTTATTATTATTTTATAATTTCAATTTACAAACTACGACGCCAGACCCTGCTATGGGGGGGGGGGGTTGAGGAATCAATTTCCACTTGATAAATCTCGTTTTTGATGATTACAAATTGAAATATTAAGAATATAAATTTCTAGAATCATAATAAATGTACAAGGTATTTGTCATTGTCGAAATAATAACATGTTAAAGACTTATGAATAATTTCTATAAAAATTTCAAGATTTACACTTGGAAAAATTTGGGATATATCGAGTTGGGAAATTAGGTTTTAGAGATTTTAAATTTTGGGATATTTTTAGATGGGAAATATTTTTAGGGATTTTAAATTTGGGGAATTGTGGTTGGAATATGTTTCCCATGTGAAAGTTGTTGAATGATAGCACCAAATGTATAAATCAAAGTTTATTTGTTAATGAAGCAATATCATCAAACAAATATAGAATCAAAATAATATCGTATTTTTTGAATATATAATTTATAGTATTGTAAATATTCGGAATGATTTGAAAGAATTTTTTCAAAGTTTTTAAAAATTTGGAAAATTTTGAGTTGGGAAACATATTTTGGAAAAAATAAGTTTTGGGAAATATTTCAGTTGGGAAATTTTTTTAGGCATTTTAAATTTTGGGATATTTTTCCCATTGTAATGTTGAAATATAATAATATCCAATTGTCAAAGTAATGTTGTTTGCTTAAAATTACTTTAAAAATCCTTAAAATAACAAAAATTTATTTGAATTGCTCTATATAAAATTTTTAGAAATTTGGCTATGTTTTTACATCCTTGGAAAAACCTTTAGTTGATCTACATAAATTTTTCGAAAATTCGGCTATGTTTTTAAATACTTGGAAAAATTTGGAAAATTTTTCGTGACCTACTTCATTTTAATTGGCTCCCTAGGTAAAGTATGTGCGTCAAAAATTTTATATATAGATTTACGTGACCTACATAAAATTTCAATTCGGCCTAGATATTTTCCAGAGATCTGAGTTAGGGGCCCTGAGTTTTCGGACCCTTTTCATACTACTAATATAGAACCATAGAAAGGTTTAATGTGAGAAAAATAAATTAATATACACACGCATGGCAAACCAAAACTCACACACGGTTGGACAATAAATAAAGACCCTTGACTATAAGCACTGACCTAATTTTAAATATATAAAATAATAGATGTTTACCTAGAAATTTTGATGTTTCCAGATCCTTAATTATTTGATCCAAACGAATACTTAAGTAAAACTTATGCCAACAATTGTTGCCTAAGAAATATTATATAAAATTCATAAAAACAAATTTCAAGAAGGATGGATAGAGACCTCTAACTCAACGCCCTTGTTTATGATTTAGTATTTTATGTAGGTTAATTGAAAATTTTGATTTTTAACGTTTTTTCCAAGAAATTTTCGAGTATTTATATAGTTTAATTTAAACTTTATGTAGATTAACTGAAAATTACGTAGTTAAGACTTTATAATTTTAATAAATCCACTTTAAAAGTAGGTCTGCATCAAGACTCCTTTAAGGGCAAAGTCAATATTAAATTAAGCAATATGTCAATGTCACGTGCATAATCGGTATTTTGAATTCTTGTCTTAATAAAGTCACCATTTTGAAATATTCAGCTTAAATGTGTCTTTCTTTCTCGTACCCCAATATTTTTGAAATTGAAACTCAGTTTACACAACGGTCAACAGAAACCTTTCAAAATCAACTTTCGACAATGAATACGTTTTCAATTTAGTGTCAATTATGTCGATAGATAAGGAAAGCAAAGTGACATGTCCTTAAACATTGATGCAATTCATACCAAAAGCACAAAGTAGTAATATGACATAATTAAATTATTAATAAATTGTCAATGTTAAGTATGTAGTTAGTAGCCTTCTGTCGGGGAGGTAGAAATAATTAATCCTGATTACATAATTACGCAATCAAGATAATTAATTTTTAATTATAAAGTCTTTTTTGTGTATTTTTGTTTGAAATTAAATTTTGTTCATTTTTTCGCTCATTTTTTTGAATTTTCAAATTTATTTTCAAAAAATATTTCAAATAATTGTAAATATGATTTATTCAAAAAAATTTTAATGTAATTTTTCAAATAATTTTGTTTTCCTATAGAAAATACTTTGACCAAAAATTGCATGGGTTTTTAATGAGAGCCAATAAAAAGCCTTGGATTTTTTCAATATGTGATTTCAGCCTTTTTTATTTTAGGTTTATTTTATTGAGAAAAATACATGAAATTTAAATTTTAAAAAAATACACAAAAAAACTACATTATTAAAAAGTTAATTATCATGATTATGTAATTATGCAACTAGAATTAATTACATAATTGCTTAATTATTCCATCTACCTATGGCTTACTGGGACAGAGGGCTATTAATTACCTATTATTTACTTATAAGAGCAATATATATAAAATTATGTAAGGTAGCAAACAAACATATTTAAAGTTGTTTTTAGTTTCATCCTGCAACCAACAAAATATTTATGTCACAGGTGTAATGACACATACATTGGAATGACTGCACGTCATCTCCGTTCTCAAGTTCTTGATAACTGTCGACTTAAAGAATTGATTAATACCAGTGAATACAATTGTTGTCAGAATTTTGTGTTTATAAGTGGATTTCTAGTCCTACTTTGATTTTGTTCTGATCCTGGTTTTCAATTTAAATGTCATGGGTGTAATACC
This sequence comes from Schmidtea mediterranea, assembly GCA_022537955.1. Lineage (NCBI taxonomy): Eukaryota > Metazoa > Platyhelminthes > Tricladida > Dugesiidae > Schmidtea > Schmidtea mediterranea. Next base: position 71,712,065 of record CM039680.1, read on the forward strand.
ACATATATTGAAATGACTGCCCGTCATTTCCGCTCTCAAGTTTTTGATAACAGTCGACTGATCGAATTGATTGATATTGGAATACGCAATTTTTTGATGCGAAATGAAACTAAATGTAAACTAGTTTTGGTAAAAACTTTAAATATTTTCTTGAAAAGTTTTTTAAATTTTATTAAAGTTTCGGTTTAGTAAAATTTAAAGAATTAATATTTTATAACATTTTGTAAAATTTGTGAATTAAAAAACCAAAATTCTTAATTTTTGATAAAATGTTTTGAGAATTTAAAAGCAAAAATTTGTTTAAATAACAATTATTTACTCTAAATAGTTAAAAGATCAAAAATACCTGAAAAAGTCTGTTATTCAGTCGAAATATATTGTACCAGAATATATATTTTGGATTGGTGTTCTGTTTAATTTAGTTCATTGCCAATTTTGTGTTATTTTGTATTATTATTAAAATTATTGTTTTTGTCATAGAAATGATAAACAATAATATGTCTGAAACCGATACTATGAACGAAGATATGACTCGAAACAATAAGTTAAATGTAAATGGAATTATTGGACATGGAATCGGTTCGAAGAAACGAAAATGTAAGTTTTTAAGATTTTTTATAATGAACTTTTATGTTTTGAGTAATATTTTATTAAAGTGTTTAATGTTTTAAAGTTTTATTATATTTAGTTAATATTTTTATCAAAGTTTTAGTAATATTTTAATAAAGATTTTTAATATTAATAAACCAAACAAACCATCAATATATAACGGAAAAAAGTTGAATGTGATGTTTCTTATTTAATTTATAATGTAATTAAATTAATATTATCAAAGTTTTAGTAATATTTTAATAAAGATTTTTAATATTAATAAACCAAACAAACCATCAATATATAACGGAAAAAAGTTGAATGTGATGTTTCTTATTTAATTTATAATGTAATTAAATTAAAATTTCTTACCTATTTCCCAATTTCGCGATCTCACACCGTTTAAATTTTATTATGTACTTTTGACAACTATCATTTGGACAGTTCAGAGAATTTTACTTATGTTATCAAATTTCGCGATTCACTCACCATATTTGTTTATCTTTTATGAAATCGAAGTTCAAGGGATCTGAACGATACACTAATCGATGCGTGATGGCGATTATAGTTAAAATGAGTTTTTGATTATATCTAAGTGGATACTATGGATCAAAGTACAATTGAGGTTCTTGGAACTTATACTGTGTCGCAAAAACAAATATTTCCATTTTAAACTATTTTTCTTAAACAAAAACATGGCGATATAAATGCAATATCCATGAATGATTCTGAATGGTCAAATATAGCATAAATTAGCCTACATCTCAAAACATTTTTATAAATGCCAGAAACCAAATTTTTTATAACTTTGTTGAATGAGCTGGTTGCTAATAATAGAGAAGAAGATTATATCATTAAAAACATAAAATTAATGGTCAACCGTACCGAGAAAATCGTAGATATTCCATTTGATCCCATTCTCAATTTGTCAACATTGGAAACAAAGAAAAATTCATTCAAATCGATATTTAGTTGTCTGATTAAAATAATAAATAGATGAGAATAATAGTAGGATTAATGTATATGAAACACATGATATTAAAATCTGGATCCGACTATGAAAATTATTTCCAATGGTCTATAGAGATAAAATACTTTATATTGTTATTAATTTATCAATATTTAGGTGATAGAAACAAAAATTGATCCGTGGGTAGAAACAAACGGTGTATGGTCAGCGATTATTCAAGTTGCCGCAGAAGTCAAACGTTCAGATATTTATATCGCAAATTGTAAATTTTTATTAAAACTATTAACTGGAGCATCGGTTTTATATTTATGTAATAAAGTTTATCATAGATTTTAATAAATATTTCTTTGTTATTATTATTAATAAAAAACTACATTTTTAAAGATTTATTTATTATTACATGTACATTCTTCATCACCACAATATTTTGTCATTATATTTTCTATAACATGGTCAACAAAGGTCTTAAATTTGGTAGGCTCAACTTAATCATTAATAATTTCGGTATTAATTTTAGTATCTTCAGTATCATTAATAATTTTAGTATCTTCAGTATCATTAATAATATCAGTGTTGGGCAAAAACTGATAAAGCCCATTTTTTTTAACCAGCACGATAACGCCTGTGTGGTTTTGAGCAGAAAATTTAAAGTTAGATAAAAATGGAAATTTAAAGAAAAATAAAATAAATAAAAATTTAATAAAAATTTTTGTGACATCATCGTTCGAATCTAATTTACGTTCTAAACATGGAAGCTAAAATCGATTTCGAATATCACTTCAAAAAAATTTTACGTTATCTCATTACTTAGACTTCACTATTTCGTTAGACAAAATTTTCGGTTAGTTCATGAAACCAAAATCCACTACCCAATAACTCCCAAGACCACTGTTGACGTGACTATTTTGCATTTAAACTTATTATTATTACGAAAAATTTCATTATTTATTTATTATTATTGTTATTTATTATTATTGTTAACGTTATTATTTTTATGATATTGTTGTTGTTAGCAATATTAATGTCTTCATATTACGATTATCATTTATTTTATTTTTATCATTATTAATGTTGTAAGCTTCGTATTTTTATTATTTTGGTTATTATTGCTAAAATTTTCATTATTTTCATACTAGTATGACTATTGATTCCATCTACCATTATTATTATTGTTACCAAATGATCATTAATATTATTATTATTATTATTATAAATATTATTAGTATACTACTTATGTTGCCGTAATATCTATATAGTACCATTAATATTACCTTTATCATGATTCCGATGTTATTAATATCAATGTTATTATTATTACTATTATTTTATTATTATCATTATTAAAATTATTATTATTATTTTCATACTAATATTATTATTATTTTATATTATTATTATTTATATTACTATTATTATTATTATTACTAAAATATTGTTATTATTAGTATAGGATTCACTATTATATCACTGACTATATAGTACTATTATTCCTAATACCCCGCCAATACTCCCACTGTGGTTTGACATCATTATCGTATCATTTTGTTATTGGTACCGCCAACACCATTATTACCAAAAATTTCCCTTTGATTATTATTATGATTATTATCATTAATATACTATTATTATTATTACTATTATTATCATTATAAATTTCGTACTAATATTATTCTACAGTTGCTAGTATTCATACTGCTATTATTATCATTATTATTACTAAAATATTATTGTTCTTGTTATTATTAATAGTATTGATAAAATATTAGCATCTATATTAGTATCTATATCACGGTTGTTATTACAAAGTTCTATGATTAGTATTAATATTATTATCATTGTTACTACTATTATAATAGGTTACTCAGGAATAAATATTATTATTATAAAATTTGTCATTATTATTATTCAATGAATATTACTGAGGTTAATATTATTAAGATTATCATTGTTAATAATTATCGTAATTGTAAAAGTAAAAGGTAAACGCATTAAATTTTATTAAAATAAAAAGACATAAAAAATCTTGTCACCTGCACAAAAAAAATAAAATTGCCAATAAATAATCTTCAAATTTCGGGATTTTCTTCATAGGTTGTTTCTGATTGTCCTGTAATTTAAAGATGAATGAAACAATTAATAAATGAAAGATCATACTCGATAGTAGACGTTGATCCTAGAAATTGCCTCTTGAGGAGATCTGGCTGGTCTGGGGAACCTGAGATGCCTGGAAATATTAGTTAAAAAGTACAAAAATTATAACCTAGAAAATTACCAATTGTTTGACCCGTTGCTATGAAAACGAGCGAAAAGCAAAAGATAAAATACTTAAGTATAAGAAAACAAAAATGAAATAAAATAAGGTATTTTATATATTGTTATAAAATTTTTAATTTCCTTTTTACCGTAAAATATTTTTGTAAATTATCTTGTGGTAATTGAAATTGAAGATTTTTATATTTGGATTTAGTAAATTTAAATTTAGTGAAATAAATTAGCTTCTTAAATGGAATTGGAAAACGTTTTTTTGTGGAAAATATAAATTTAGTATTATTATTATCACATTAACGATATAGTTACCATGCGTCTACCCCGGGTTATCATAGGCATTGTCAATGTCATTGTTGTTAGTATTTATTATAATTAGGTGATTATGAGTACGATGGTAGATGCCTTTAGAACATATAAGGAATTAAAATGGACATACCCATCCCTTCCCCTATCTAGATGGCATAATACTTACCCTAGAAATATTGTTTAAAATATAAAATTATATTAACACTCATTATGTGTAAATTGCATTAAATAAAGATGAAACTAAAAAGAAATTTTGTTCAGTGGACCACACAGGAAGATGTTGGAACAATTTCGCAAAGACATAGCCGGATATCATCAAACAGCAATAGCTCAAACCCAGCGGGCGGAGGCCATGGTGCGGAAGTGCCGCTACATTGAGCAAACGTGGCCTTGACCCGAGGCAGCAACCAAGTTAAAAGTAGAAATAGATACCTTGAAGACCCAGTTAAGTCAGAAGAATGAAGCCTGCGGCTGGCCGAGCAGAAGCCCCAGGAGCTTGAGAAACAGGTAACCGAGTGGAAACTTAGAGACGACATCCGTACAGGCCTCATGCAGAGTAGTGTCCTGCTATCGGCAGAACAAAAGGCCATAGTACTGCGGAATGTCACTGGAAAAGATGACGGCGTAAGAACTATCACACCAGGTCCCTCCCGTCCGTCAGAGGATTTACCTAAAAGGAACCGCAGAAAAAACCGACCAAGTAAAAAGGAAAGGGAGCGACAGTTTAAGTTGAAACGAGCTCGCCTGTTGGGTCACATTTTGGACGCCAATGGATTCTAACTCAGTCGTTTGGAAATGTTGAGCACCTCTAACTCTGTGATCATATATTTAAATTGACTATAATTTATCAATGTTAATTGTTTATTAATCTTAAATATAATCTGTTAATGTCAACTTTAATGTTGAAGTTGCTATTGATGTTTAGATGGGGGTTGAAGTTGTTGAATATTGGGGAACTGAGTGATAAAATGATTAGGTAAATTATGAATGAAATAGATAGATAGGTGAGAATTGGACGATCAAGTAAGAGCATGAAGTCTTCTATGACAGCTCATGGACCCGAGGGGGGTTAGGGCATTAGCAGTTCTTGAGAAGAAGATCACCTTTTGCTAACCTTCCACCCACTAGTTCACAGTACCAACGTCAATTTTTGACGGGTGACTAGCGGTTCAAAATCTTGTGCAGGCGCTGGGTGGGGAACATCTGAACTGGTTGGACACTGATAGCACATATTTTCTTGGTCGTTTATAAGGTGGTGACGAGCTTTTATACCCTTGACAGATACTGATTAAGCAATCAGAATCATGCATATTTCTATTATTAATTATAACAAAGACAGTGCATGGATGTACCGAGTGCAGTTCAAGCTATGAACGAAATTAAACATTATGGTAATTAATAATTATTACTATTATTTTTTACTGGTTTTATAGATGATTATTTTAAAGTTATAAAAGAACGCCTGGAATTCTATTATCCAGATATACATGAAATATTGAGGAATAAGCCAGTATCAATGATTCCAGACTTGGTCTTCAATTATACGTCTATATGGATATTTTCTGTAATCGATGAGTTCATGTGGGATATCGAACAAAAAAATGTTAAATATGGAATTCGAATATCCATTTGGTGATGGATGTCATTGCTGCGCTGCCCGATATCGAAAGTATGTAGAATGGGCTTTGAATATATTATTATAGTCGAATTATTTCTTTATAATAGTTTTTGTTGTTGATTTGTTTTATTTTATTTTATAATAATGATAATAATAATATTAATAATAATTGTAATAATAATAATAATAATAATCATAATAATAATAATAATAATCATAATAATAGAATAAAAATTAAAAAACATTAAAACTCTACTTATAAAAATAAGTAGTAAATTTAAATTTAAAATGTTTAAAAATACTATGACCTTGAAAAAATATGTTGATTCATCCAATGACCTTGAAAAATATGATTCATTCAATGACCTTGAAAATTTTTGCATGATTCATGGTCTTTGTTTAAATGGCCTTTATAAAATTTGAATGACCTTGAAAGTTATTGTGACTCATCGAATGACCTTGAAAAATTTTTAAATGACCTTGAATGAGTCATGGTCTTTTGTTTAAATGGCCTTTTAAAAAAATGATTAGTCATCCAATGACCTTGAATGAATCACGCTCTTTGTTTAAATGTCCTAGAAATTTTTTTGGGTGAGTCATGATCTTTGTTTCAATGACCTTGAATGAGTCATTGTCTTTGTCTTCAAAAGTTTTTGTACTTTTAGACTTACAAAAAAAATTTACACCCGGGGATATGTGGTCCAGCAGTGACATGGCCTAGTGGTGACATAACCATATACTCATAGAGTTGTCAAACGAGACCATACGGCAGAAAGATGCCGAGATCGTTCAATTACGGCTGAAAGATAAAATCTGCACTGAGTTCGTGCCGTTAGGGGAACAACTGCCACCGGATCAGGAGCAAATAATCACGTGACCGAGTCCCCCAGAACGGGATCCAGTAACGACAATGCTCACAACAACCTCAGAGGTGATCCCAAGGTCCATCGGAAATTGACAGAAGCCCCGACCGGGAAAACTTGAAAGAGATCGGAGAAGCAAAATAAAAGCTGCTCGGTTACTAGGACATATCCACAAAGTTTCCAGATTTGAATTAATTTACTCCTGATTATTTTAAACGTGAATCCTTATTGTGTTATTTGATCAAATTTTAATAATTTTGTTAGAGTAATAATACCATTATGGGCTTGGTATTTAGTTAACAATTTAGTAGTTCTAGTTAATAATTTAGTATTTTTTTACTTAATATTTTATTTAATAATTTCACATTTTATTTAATATTCTAGTATTTTATTAAACAAATTGGGTATTTAATTTCACAATTTATTAATTAGTGAATAACTTAGTATTTTAATCAAATGATTTACTCACCAGAAGGGGACCAAGTAAAATATAGCACAAAAGCAGCTGGTGAACCCAAGTGGTGTTAGGACATTAGCAGTCTTTAGAGACTCACCTTTTGCAGGCATTCCACCCACTAGTACACATTACCAACGTCATTCTTCGACATTTGTCTGGGGGTTACATCTTGTTATGTGCGTGCTAGATAGGGATTTGTTTGATCTACTTTTGATAATTAATGTATATTTATACTTATCAGTGCCCAGCAACTGATATAATATTGGTCAGTGAATATGTATTTTTCAACTGACGAATTTGTTGTGAATTTAATGTAAAATTGTAAGGGTAATGCATCTATTTCAGAGAGTATTCCAATACATGAAAATTTATATGATATTTTGGAACTTTGGATATATTAGAGATAATAATGATATTTGAGACATACTAACAGATTTATGTAATCATTACATATTGTAATTGGAATTTCAATCATTTCTAGTTTGCTTTAATTGAGTTAAATTGTAGTAAATTCTGCCAATTTATAAGTGTAAACATCAATTGAGTCAGAAATGTTAATTTTTACGTGATAATTTATTGTCCAAAAATCGGTAATGTATCAATTTTAAAGAAAAATATAGGGGTAAATTTTTATTGGATGTCGAAAAAAAAGAAATTCATTATTATTATGGCAAATTACATAATCTTGGGAAATACAATTTTGCGATATTATTATTAATATTATTATTAATATTATTATTAATATTATTATTATCATTATTATTATTCTTGATAAGCTTTAAATTGTATTAGGAATTGAATTAACGTAAAATTTTTTGTTAACGGGAATTATTTGAAATTAGATTAATTCTCTTTTCAACAAGATGTTTTGCTTAGTGTGATTGTATTTATAAAATATTACTACTGAAATAAATTCATTTAATACTAACATTATAATTTAATACCATCAATTTAGTATAATCATTAGTCAATATATTTTAAATTATATTATAGTCAAGACAATTAAATTATTATAAATGTTTAATTGATTTTTATAATAATTACATATTAAAAAAATTTTAATGTCATTAATTTAGTAAATAAAGAATTCAAAAATCTTATTTTATTTTTATAATGAATATTACAGAATACAATATTGATGTCAGAAGCGTGGCTCAAGAAAGAAGCCATATTCAAATGAAAATTCCTGTTTTCTTCGACAATGTGGCAGTCTGGTTTGAACAAGTTGACACAGCGTTGAAGCTATCCTAAATCAAAAGCGAAAAAACCAAAAAATCCCATCTGTTACTAGTCTACTATCACGTGTTCTCAAACAATAATCTGATTTAATGGACCGACTTTTCAAACAACCATATTTGACACTGAAAGAGGCAATAATCTATGAACCAAAAGGATCAACAACTGAAGCCACGAACAAAATTTTTACAAAAATGGGAACTTGGAGATCGCAAACCAAGCAAAATACTTAGAGAGTTAAAAAGGAACTAAAAATAATGAAACCCAAAGGATGATCTAGAAACTAGCAAAATTCTCATGTATCAGTTTATCAACTGCATACCAGTTCATATTCAGCAATATATCAAGCAGCAATGGCATTAATTAATTGGTCAAATTAGCCAACTTACACGTAAGCGTCAACTATAGCCAAATCAAAAACTTCCATCAATTTGCAACAGAAGATCTGCAAAAAAAAGGTAAATTCAAAGGTAAGAGGGTTCAATTGAAGAAACAATATGCTATTTTTACAAACGATTCGGAAAGAATGCCAGGAAATACCAAAGGCCACGCTTTTGGTAAAGAGTCCTTTGATGTCGAGGACAGGAATCCATTACTCAACTCATCATTCGACAAAATTCAATTCAATTTTCAATGTCAGTGCTATATGACAACAAATCGTATGATTTTCTCATTGACTGTGGAGCAGGTCTCAGTACTATCCCAACAAATATCAAGATATGTGGCTCAAAAATCTTACATTTTACGGTTGAAGGTCTAAATCAATATTTTAGATGGGAATTTTGACAAGTAATTTCGACATGTTAATTTTGAACATTAACTGTTCACTTTTAATAATTCCGAATAAAGATTCAAAACCTTGAACTCTGAAGTACCGATCATTTTAATAGACATGTTTCAATCCCGAAATTTCGATACCGAAAAATAATTTTTTCCTCTTAAAAAAATACATATTTAATTATGACGGAATATAAACAAGTAACCATTCTCAGTAGTTTTATGTATCTTTAAAACGTAGATAATTTCTCCAAGTCTATCATTCTTGTTGGATGATGAGGGTAGACCCATCACCACATTTATTTTGAATAAGTATTTCAAAGCAGAGCCTGTGAAGTATAGGGTCAACGTGTACGCCGAGGAGCGGAAATAAAAAATAAAATAAATCAACCCCAAGATGTAGAACCCCAACAAATCAATGTTATCATTCAGACAATCAATCCCCAATATGCAGAATCCCAACAAAGCAATAATTGAATAATTCATATGACAACAATTATTGTGTGATTAAACTAAACCTTTTTAATTCTTTCTGAACAATTATTATTTGGTGATTTAACAATTATTAATTTATGTATTTTTATGTATGATAATAACTTATTTAATTTTTATGATTTCTATTTCTATGTAGAGTTATGTGGCAATTTACATACTTTATTTTTATGTATGGGAATAACTTATTTAATGTAATTGTAAATAGATTCTTTATATACAGCATTATAATTGTTTAATTTATATAATTTATTTTATTACGACATTGTCTAGAAACACTTTAAAAAACTACTAAATAAATAAATCCCTAAATAAATAAAACTGAGAAATTGTCAAGAAATAAATCATTAAATAAATAAAAAACAGAAATTTTTCTGGAAATTTTAAAATTCCAAAATAAATAAAACGAAAAATTGTCAAGAAATAAATAAACGCTTTAATTATTAAATAAATAAAAAACAGAATTTTTTTAGAAACTTAAATAAGCGCATATCAAAAATAAAAAGAAATTATTAAGTAAATAAAAATCCTTTTTACAAGCAAAATATTTTAGTATAAATACTGTTGGGCTATAAGCCATCATTAAGCCATCATGTTGAAAAATTATGAGAATGGCTATTATAACACAAGCACGCACCGCAAACAGAAATTAAAAATATAATAAAAACATTAAATAAAGCAAAATAAAAAATAACATAATTAATTAAAACAAATAGTTAATAAATTTCGCACGCAATATACATAGAAAAATAAAGTAAAAATATAAAACCGCCAAAACTTTGCAAAAGAAGGTTTAGAAAATACATAGGCGGAAGCGGCGACCAAAAATTTAAATAACAAAGGGTAAAAAGAGAAACAATCAAAAAGAATGGTTAAACAATATAAAATAAAGATATACGAAATATTAAGAAAATAATATCAAGAAATAGAGAAAAATAAGGAGAAAAATAAAAGATTTAAAATAAAAATTAAAGCAATAAAAACCCCCGAAAAATAGCCGAAAAGGCTCAAAATACTCTGATTGGTCGCACACACGCACGAAAACAGTATAAATACAATAGCCATTTTCACAATATTTAACCTTTAAAACTATAAAAAACTATAAAAAAAAACCTATAAAATTTTTGAATTTTGAAATTATTTTGAACTTTAGCTGTAAGTATTTTTCGTTGATTTTTATGTTAAATATATTTTGAAGTTTCAATTTAATTGTTTTTGATCATGGATGGTCGCGATACTTTTTAGTATCTGCGACAGGTCCCCCTAAACTTAATTACGTATATGTATGCATGCTAATCGTGGAGAATGGCAAAGTAATATTCAATTCCGGCCGTTAAGTTGGCAGGACGTTGATGTGTTGCTTTGTCACAATCCACCCTTCGGTGTCTGCCTAGTCTGGTCAGGTCTCGTTACACTGATCACGGGGTAGGACACCGTCGTAATTCACCGAGGCGGCCATTTTCAATGTTGGTCGGAGCGGTATGAGTAAAATGCGGGAAGCTCGCTATACCTAGGGGTTGACATTGATAAGATGTCTAAGTAGGGATGTGATGCTTTTCTTTTTAAATGCCTGTCGAAAATTGGTTACAACAATGGGAAAGACTAGGGTTAAGTATAAGAACAAATGTATAACGCATTAAACCGAAAATCAGTATAATGAATTCAACGAAAGGAAAAGGTTTAAAAACTATCGTAAATCGGATAATTACTGGAGCATCAATATTTTCGTTTTTCTATTAAGTATTATTGTCAGCAGATTGACAACAGATTTCTACACTAAATTGGTTACCGTGAAAATCAATATTAAAAATGAGCTTGGTGTAGGATTGTGCTGTTTGAAAATTCTAATTAATTATTATCCTTATTATATATATTATTAAACTTATATAAAGTTATGGTAACAAATTCTTCCCATTCAGTCTCTTTTATTATAAAGAAAACCGTTGTCAGAATGCAGTCAGGATATAAAATCCTAAAATTAACGCCGCAGAAATCCGGAAAATCCACTTCATCAAATTTCATCAACAACGATAATTCCCACAGAGAATGCCAGAAAAAATATGACCAATTACTCGCAGAACACGAACGCACGCTCGGTACGTGGTTCGCCCCTGAGGCTGTGAAAGCTCTCCATAAACAAATCCACCGGCTTACTAGATGCCGAGAAGACCTAATCGCGGAAAGTCGGGCTCAACGGATTATTATTAACAATCAGATCACCGTCCTGACAGCTTCCTTTAATGAAACGGAGCTAACAAGGCGCTTAGCCGGCCGTGATTTGGCAATAAAGTTGAATTTAATTCCCGCCGATCACATACCCAAAAAAGCCACAACTTGTCCTTCGCAAACCCCGAAAATCAGCAAAAAACACAACCCCAGTAAAAACCGGCGTCGCCGTGAACGACGCCGAGCTGAGGGAGTCACTCTTAAAAAATGCAGCGCAGACCCTGGAAGAAGCGGCAATGCTAGTCGCCGAACAACAGTCCCAATTCGTCAAATCGGACGAAAACCCGCCGGCAATGGCGAAATCCGAAGAAAACGCAACCCAAATCTGTGCCGATGAAACGGATGAATTACGAATTCGGGTAAATATTCCCTCCACTTCAACACCCACTTCAGGAACCGACGAAAATCGAAAGTCCTCCACTTCCATCGGTCATTGGACGGACGATTTTTGGGACGAGCTCTGACACTCAGTTCCCCAGGTCGGGTCCAACGAATTAAATTTTAGTCGAAAACGGAGATTTCCCGTCGACATCGACGAATGAAAGCCTGATCTTGTTGAAAACCGAATTGCATTTTGACATAGTAATTCGAAACCAATTTATGACTTGATTATATTTTATTTTATTTTTTATTGTTTTTCATTTTGTAAACGTTGTAATTGTAAAATAAAATTTTTTAATTATGTTAAATTTCTTAATAAATTTCGATATGTCTATAAATAAATGAGAAAGGGATGTATGAAAACTTACCTGAGTATAAAGTAAGATTGGTGAAGTTTGATGCATGCGAAAGGTATGAGTGGAAAGTTTGATTTAACTTAAAATATTAAAAATTGAAACCATTATAACTATCGTAAAAGTAATTTTTAAGCCTTTATAAAGAGTATGTTGAGCAATGAAAGAATAAGTATAAATAAAATGAAAATGCAAATCTTAAGAGGATTTTATTTTCCTTTAAAAACAACCAGGAAACCTTCTTGAACTTAAAACAGCTGATTTAACAGCGATTACAATTATTTATATGAGAATTTAAATTTTCGCCAGTTATTTAAGGAAAAGATTTTCCAAATTAAAACAAAAATTCGAGGTTACCAACATTGTTTCGTATTTTTTAATAATTAATTCGGAAGTAAATCGGAAATTTTAAATAATTTAAGGATCTAAATTTTCAAAAGTTACTAATCCAATCTTTCCTTTGGAAAATGTCCTATATTTCAGTAATTAAAATTAATTTATTAAACATTTAAAATTAATATTAACTAAATTTAACGGGTAAAAGATAAATAAGTAGCCAGGTCGCAAATGAGTATATTTCCGGCAGTAAGAGTGCACGAATACTCTAAGGGAACTCTGATTCGGACGTATATATAAAATCGATGGTGACAGATGGGAAAGCGTGTGCCAATGTCGAGAGAAATAGATAAATGAAATAGACGTAAGTTCTTCTATCGGCCGTCAGGAACCCGAAAGAGAGATTATCACAAGGAGTAGTCTTGGAAACGGGTCTCACCTGCTTGTGGACTCTCGGCTGCTGTATACAGTACCAATATGGGCTTGCTCATGGGTATAAAGTGGTAATGTACAAATTGTGGGGCGTCTGGGTGAGAAAGGAATTTCCCTAGAAAAGGCAAGAGTGGTTGAGAAAGTAGATTCAGATAAGTAAGAGTAGATTAAAACAAAATTAATTCTACCCAGTACGTCAACAATACTGAGATATTTTTCAGTCTAAGCGCCCACTAAAATCTTACCACAAAAAGAAGCGATCTGAAGAAGGTAATCTTTGGAAGATCTTAAAATAGAACGGATATAGTTCATCACGATTTTTTGCATTCACTTATATAACACGCACCTACACACATTTCAACACTTACATAACAAGCACCCAATTTTTATTTGTATTGATAATCTTGAATTGAATAAAGTGTGATCGAAAAGTTTAAATTTGAAAGAAAATTGTCATAATTGATTGGTAAATTTTATTGATTAATAAATTATTTATATATCGACTTTGTCTTTTGATTTATATAAGAAACACCAGTGCAAGTTGAGACCTCACCAAAATCGAGACCTCAACATTCTCAACGTTTCTCTGAATGGCAAAATCGACAATATTTGTTTGATTTTTTACTTAATAATGATTTTATCGTTTCAATTTTGTTAATCCATCCTTTGACAATATTTATTTGATAGGTGAATGAATTTTCTTTTATTGTAATTATGTGACTACTGTTTTATTTGATTCTAACTTGAAGTTTAATTGTTATGTAAATTAAGTATTTCGATTTGATTCTAAATATTATTATTTGGGAATTCCAATTCTAATAAGCACGCAAGCAGTAATAATTAAATAATATAACAAGCATTAAATGTAAATAATAGAATTATAAATATTAAATTAACTAAAACCAACAATCGGAAAGCTCCGATTGCTTGATTTCAAGAATATAAAATATTTGAAAAGTTCATAATTTCACCCTTTAAAAAATTATCTGACAAAGATTCCTAATCTAGAAGACTAAACATGTTCAAATTTAAAATCTATCTGACAGACAATAAAGGATCAAATCAAACTACACTGATTACATAACTAGCACCGACATATTTAGGAATGATCCAGTCATATTTTATTTTCTTTAACACAGGTGGATTTACAATTTATATAACTGTAAAAAAAGGTAAAATTATTCATTAATTTTATTACGAAATTAATAATTTATAACAGTCAATGTTTATGTATTATTTTAGAATTAATTTAATCATTTTTATTTGAGAATTTTTGAAACTGTCATTTGATTGATTGGCATTTTAGTGTGTTTTCCTCTAAATATAAAAGTCACCTCCATCTTTGTACCGAAAATATGGAACAAAAGTAGACCAAACTGTCGAATGCCTCATATTGATGAGTGGTTTCATAGCGAAGAATTTTATTTTATGCATGACAAAGCTATGTCATACAGCTCGCAAAATAAAGTTCATTTTAGGAGGCCTAGTAATTCTCCGGGTCTGAACCTAGTCGAAAATCTATAGCAAAATATTCATCTTTTATATAAAGCCAAAAATAAATTTTTTCTAACAAATCTGAATTTGAGTGTAGTCGGATAGTCTAAAAATTGCTCGAATTTTTTTCTGCAAATAGATTTATTATACGCGTGTTGAAATACCTTGGATCTTAGAGTAATAACGTCCAAAAGAATTCATGAGTGATTGCAAGTGTTGTTAAATAATGGTCATTACTGTCGGTTGACATCCTTCTCTCTCACATTCAAAATTTTGGAAGTTGCAGATCTTTAAACAAACGCGATTGTCATAGTAATATCTTGTTTTTGGAAAGCATCCATTGTACTTTGTAATATAACACGTCATTTAGCAGTGCTTGCAAGGATGTGTTTAGTTAACTCAATAGTAAAAATATATCCGATAGCCAACGTTCTCTTTAAATGTTTTTTGACTGAGCAGAAAAAAAATTTGCACTACGATTAAAAATTCAACAAAAATTAAGTAAATTAGGTATTTTTTAGTAAAAATGTATTTTCTTGCAATATTAAATATTAATTACATGATTATGAAAATCAGATGTGTTGACAATGGCGTTTTTGATCAAAAGCATTCCAAAGGTCCATGTCAGCATCAGGAAATCTTTTATCCAAATGGTAGAATAACTTCTCAATAAATAGAATTATCCCAGTCTGGGGATAATACAGTCTTATTCACCAGTAGCTAAATTTTTTCTTTTTGACACTATTTTATTGAATACCTGTCCAATATTGATATTTTTATTTTTTACAAAATATTAGTACTACAAATTAAAAATGATAAAACTTACAAATTAGAACTGCAACAAACTAAGAGCTATGATAAAAAAAATAACTGTTGTGGGCAGATCATATGAAATGAATGAGATTAATTTGGCTTTAATATTTAAATTCATAACAATTTGCATGGCTAACTAATGAATTATTTTTTTGAATTTTTTATATTATAACTAGAAGAAAATAATGGATTATACTTAATTTGTTTTTTCTGGAGCATGAAACAAACTCTTTTTTAACGTTTTAGTACGGTAAATTGAAAAATGTTTGTTTTTAAATTAAGATTTTTTTTTTAATTTTGTTAAAATATTTCCAAGAAAATTTCTTATGAGCAATTCAAAATATTTCCGTGCGCAATTGCGCATCTTAGAGGGAACGTTGCCGATAGCTATATGCAGGTTGGCTATCCCGTAACTAGATTTTCAAATTTTGAAAAATTTGATTGATGGTGAAATTAACTTCTTCACGAAACACAAATAGTCGGGTTATTTAGGATAAAATGACGCAGGTAAAAAAGTATTTATGCATATAAGACATATTATAAATACTAAATTCAAATAAAAAACCTCATTATTTTAACAAAAATGAAAACGAAAATAACTGAGCTACCGAAATTACAAGGTTTTAACGAACATAATATTTCTATTTAATTTAAAGTCTGAGTCATGCATTTATTTTACTGGAGACCACCGGTTAGCGGCCCCTGGTGTATATACAATGTGTGAGGATTTGGAATTTTAAAAAAACTAAAAGTAGAGTTTAAATTTTTAGATGAAAAAAATTTCTAAACTAATATTTGTAGAAATTTATGAAAGGAAATTTTATTTCATAAATAATAATTATGGAATTATCAAATTTCTGCAATTTTAAAATTTGTTGGCTGAATTTAAAACGTTTTATAAATATGGAAAGCTTGTTTAAATATTATAAGATATTCACAAACGATCTCATTGCAAACATTTTCCATGAAAAATAAGCTATGCATATAATCATTAGAATCATGCATGTAAACGATAAATGGCTTTGATGTTGCAGGTCTATTGGTAACCGTAGACATCACTGCTTCATCAAAACAACATTTCAAGAATGAAGGTGTCATCATATATTTTCCAATTGAGTTTTCTAAATATTCAAAGAACCTTAGGTTGCAATCAATGAAGTTTTCATTAGTCATTATTAAGTCTGATGGTTGAAATAAATATTATTATTGGCTTAGCTTTTATTGACGCCAATAATTAAAATTTCATCGAAACTAATAAGGGCAACTCTTACAACTACTCGAAAACGGCTTATTCAATAATATGAAAAAGCTGAATGAAAAACACTTGAAGAGAAGCTAAGAAACGCCTTTGGCAAACCTGGGTCATTATTGAATGATTTTACTGAAACAATAAACGTCAAATAAAGATCAGACTAAGCCGAGATATTCATAGATAAAGTGAAAAAAATGAAAAAGAAACAACTAAACCATAATTGGAACGATGAAATCGCGAAATATTTATTAATGCATTGTGCTTGAGACAAAGAAGTGAGGAAAGAGATTTAAATGAGATAATTTAAAACAGCAGACAAGATTAAGTCTACAATAAAAAATTGAAAGAGTTAATAAATTACAATGTGACACAAAAAGGAACAAGATACAAAAAATCGTATGAATGAAGATAAAACTAAGCAAGAAAATAATATATTGAAAGTGTCACAAAATAGGCCACGTAAGAAATTAATGCACTTTCGGAAAAAGAATAAAATGCTGCGGATGAGGAGAAATAGAACACATATGCCGAGTGTCCATATATATCATGAAAAATATGTAATTTTAAATGTCGCAGAGACCGAATGCGACACAAATCTAAATAAACAAAATAGGATGATTAAACAAGACAAAAGAGGTAGTAATTATAGTGGTAATTAGTGATATGCATTTCCCTTTTTTTTTGTTCCCGGGAAATGGGAATTTTTTTCCTCAGATCCCGGGAATTCCCGGGATTATTAAAATTATTGCATTTACAAGTTAAAATTATTATATTTTTATAGAGTTATTATATATTTTATATTTATAACAAGTATGAATATAATTTTTTATTCAATAAATTTATTAATATGAAATACAGAAAAAAGTTTGAGATATAGTATTTTAATGTATTAATTATGGTGGGTTACAGGGTTTCAACTCTTGCTTATCTTCCTAGCGACCCTAGTAACGCCATACAAAATGATGCTGACCCACTTGGCACCCGTTGCTAAGCAACGTTGGTAATGTGTTCAAGTGGTGGATTGCCCGCAAAAATTGAATACCATTGGCTAGTACTATAGTTGCTCGGACAACCCTCGGGTTCACGAGCTGTCGATAGAAGACCTATGCTCGCTTTGCTCTGTCCCTCGTAAATATCCATGATTGGTGCTTAATTGACTAGGAAACGAGTTGACGGTGTTGGTGTACGGTTATGTTAAATTAATAATTCGACTACATTTAAACTATTTTATTCGACTCATATACAACTGTTACTGCTGGGGGTGTTGCAGTTGAATTGCGCGACGTCGGGCACGCTCCTTACGTCCCGGTCGCCGACTGCTGATTGTCGTGTTGGATTTCTCTGCCGACCTGGTAGCTGCCTGCGGCACTTGAGTGGGGGCGAAGATGAGCGGGTAAGTTACCGCTTCACCTTCCCGGCATACCGCTAAGGCCACTTCAAGTCCCCGAACCTGCGTACGCAGACTCCGATTGAGCTGGCGTTCTTCGGCCCAGCCTTTTTGAGCTGCGGTGAGCCGTTGGTAAAGGATTTTTGTTCGTTTGGGGTCTAAGCAAGTCGCTTTGATCTGCTGCATCTCGCGAGTTAGTTGCAGGATCTGGCCAAGTAATTCTGCATTCGCCTGCCTCGCACGATCTAGTTCCGTCTGTAGGATCCGTAGGGAGGACATTACTGAAATTAAATGGGTTGTTACACGTTGATTCATGATAGAGCTAAAGGTTTAAATTTATCCAAACAAATCAACAGTTCATTTTCTATTAAATAAGAAAACACACGCAGTTCTAATTATAATTGTTATCTAATCACTACATTAATGTCTGCTAGTCATTCGTCCGGACAATACCGTTCTAAACTCTTCTTGAGGGCTTCCACCGTGTAAGGTCGCCTAGTATCCCGAACCGGACGAGGTGGATGGGCGACGGCGATCCGCCCGGCAAGGATGTCATCCAGCACGTTTGCAAGGTACATCCTTGCCTTGACTACTTGTAAGTCCACCTGCTCCTGCACCCGCTCCCACTGGGTGAGGAGGTCCTGCGCGTTAGCGAATATTTCGGCAGCTGGGTACTGCTGTCGACTTAGTTCCTCGGGGTCGTTGTAGAGATCAGGTGTCCTCCGAATGGCAGGGTACGGCCATTTACGACGTATTTTTCCGATTGCCCCTGTTCTCCTGGGTGACTCCTTCCTAGATGGCGTGTTAGTTGAACTGTACTCTGTCCTATCTAGGGGCATGTTTGGCTGAAAGCAATGTAGTATAATCAATTACTAGCTTATGATAACGGAAAAATAAAACGGATCATCTAAACTGTGTGCGTGATTTGTTATTTGGCTCTCTAATGGTTAGAGGATGACTGTTGGGCTTTCATATTGCTCGATATTACGTTGTTGAGATGAGTGGCAACTGGCGTTCGTCCACTTATTGTCATTCGTTAAGGTTGGGTGGAACTTATCGTTGGATCTATAGTAGACTTGACGTTGATATCAGGGTTTAGGAGTTACGGAGGGTCACGGTTTGCTTGTTAGCCCTCTGCGCCCCCTAAAATGTCTGATTTGATCGACCTTTCCTATTTAGATGGGTCTGATCATATATCCCTCATAATTAACAAACGTTCCCTTTATGTGTACCTTGTATTGATAGTTTAGTTACTAGTTTAAAGAATAAATGAGATATTAGCTAAAGATACTAATGAGTTAACTGAGTAAATAATACTTGCGATATATTAATTAAAAATCTCAACTAAAAATGAATGTGACCTTAATTAAAAATATCAATAATGAACGTGATCGTAATTAAAAGTACCAAACTTCTGATGTTAACTTTAATTATCTCGATATGGAATGCGTTTGCTTATTTATCAACGGTGCAGTGCCGATCACGTTGGCATTTAATTAATTTTCGTCAGTGTCTATCTCGGATGCACACCCATCTCGTCGTCTGTTGAAATCTGATTACGCGACCTGACTGATGCTAATATATTCAGTCCATTTTTCTCGTCCAATAATTTCATCATTCGGCCTTATTGGGTCATCTTAGAATTGTCAAATTTGGTCAGATTGACAAGGGTAAGCCTATCGTCATAGTTGTTTCCTCTAATGCTCTTTTAGCTTTTTAGTGCCGTACACGCGTTCCTACCGTGGATCTCTCCTCGTGTCATTTGGGTCTGTTTATGCATTATCGGTTGGGAATTATCTTAGCCCTCGGTAATATTGGTCGATAGATTTCTCAATCGCATGAACCATTAATCAGAAGTCGTGTCTCCTCGTTTGGGTATTGATGGACCTCGAATATCGCACCCTCCCCTGCTTAGTCAGTCAGAAATTTCATCTCTAATTCCTGATTGCGGATACTTGACCCACTGGCCTATGGATTACCTACTATCGATTTATGATCTCAATTCAGTCGATTTATTTATGTTGGATTTTAATTGCTATATTAAAGGTTCATTTGATTTTTGTTTTCTTTTGTGTTCGTAAGTCATTAATGCCTTTATAGTCGTCGACATTTCATTTCATTAATCTCATGAATTAGGTCGATGGTTCGAAAGATGTTTACTCGGTTATTATCAAAGATGCCATTAAAATAAACTAAGCTGACATTATAGGAATTCAAAATCGATTACGGTTAATATGGAATTCATTGAGTTCTGGCTATCAAGTTCACATAGTTTTATCAATTTCTTTACTCTTATTAATAAAAAAAAATTTTATCTGATTCGTCCTCTCAGCAAACTCATTTGTCAACATTGGATGGTAACTCTAAATTGTTACTATTAATTATTATTTACTAAGGTAACGTTCTCGTAAATCTCACCTAATGAGTCGGTTACCCTTCGCCTAACTAGTTTAAAGATTTACGGGCATTCAGGTATCTCTCGCATTCATGTTCATTTTAAAAATGAGTTTGGTTTACTATTATTGTCCCTAAGGTTGCGTAATCTCTCCGAACCGTCGATCTTTATCAGGAGTTTAAATTAATCATCCAAATTATTCTACAAATTAGTTCACGGGTTTAATTCTATCAGTGATTTTTAGTTATTATAATACACGTTTCACATTTATTTTTATCTCGTTTACTTTACTCAAGGAGTTAGTTTAGATGGAACTGTAAGTCACCTAAATTTCCGATAGTCATTTTATTAAAATTTACTTTAATCAATGGAATTTTTATTTTTAATGACGACAAAAAAATCTGTTAACTCGATGCAAATTAGGGGATGCACTAAACTATTTACGGTACTTATGTTTAATTTTGATGAACTAATCTACTACCAGTTAAAGCATTTAACACATTAATTGAAGTTATACCAACGATTTCAGTTACTTTATCCCCGTACCCTTTCCCTTTAATAGATCTTAAGCGCCATTGTGTTTATATTATATTTATTGAGTGCCCACTGGACTACTCGGTGTGGTGATTTTAAGCCGTTTGTAAGATAATTTTTGGTCGATTTTACAGAATTGAGAAACGAGGAAGCAGCCAGAGACTTCTTCCTTATTTCTCGCTTCAGCTATAGGGTTAAATATTTACGTTCCGACCGCTGCGTTGCGCACGCTGAGTCTTCACGGGTGCATATCATTGGCGATTTTCCACGCTCTTACATGCATCTGCACTATATTGATTTTACTAACTTGCGTGATGTGTCGGCTGTGGGCCGGAAAAATTTCGACATTTGAAAATTTTAATTTTATAAAACATATAAATTAAGTATAAATATTAATAAAATTTATTAATCATAAAACAAGTAAATTTACCCATAGTCCATTCCATAAACCATCAAACATAAAATAAGGCATAAAATAACATAAATACATCTCCCCCCACATCAACGCCGAGCAGAGCTCCATTGAGATGCAAGGTCGCGATGTGGAAAGAGGGTTCCGACATAAATGATTCTCACCTAAAAATTTTCCAAAATGGTTTTTAAGGTTTTAAAAAATGATTCTAAAGTTTTACGGTTTCGCTTTTGAAAAAATGGTGTGTTGTTTTCACAAAGAAAAATGGTTGTTTAATGTGAAAATGGATCAGTATTTATACCTAATTGTGTGACGTGTAAAATTTGATGCAGTAAAACAAAATTCGACCTTGTTCTTTTCTAGCAAATTCTATTTTTTAGTTTTTATATTTCTTGATTTATTTTTATAATTTTTTTATTTAAAATTTTTATTGAATTATTGCTAATTCAATTTTTCAATTTAAATTCCACTTTAATGAACTTTAATTGATTTTTCTAATTTCGTCGAATTTGTCATGTTTTCTTGTTGTATTTGTGTAGGTATCGTGCGGATCTTGGTGCATTTTGTTATTATTTTATTTTATTTTTATGTTTATTATTTTATATTTAATTCTTTTATTTCTCAGATTTTATCGGGTTTACTTGGTGTTTTTCAGGTTTATTTTAAATTGCGTGTTGTATTTGCGTGTGTGTTTCTGATCCATTTAAACATTTTTCAAGGCCGTTTACGTTCTGGCCCAACAATTATATGCGCTGATTTTATTTAATTGAGTTTTTTTTATCGTAAAAAAAATTTAAATTTTAGGTTTAAAAAATAAAAATAAACATAACACAAAAAACTTCAATCTTAAATTATAAGAGTATTAAACATCTATAAAATTATAGTGCTACATAAAAAATATAATTACAAAGTTGAATTCAAAATTAATAATTTTAAAAATTTATTTTTTCATGAAATGGTGCTTTAAAAAGCATAAGCAGTCAATTGATGAATCTTTCAATCTGCTTCTTTTTTTTTGATACTATATTACCTGAAATAGAAAAATTACGCTCATTTTGTGTAGACGTAGGTTTAATTGTCATCATTACATCCTTTAAATTTCTAAGATTGGTGGTCAGCTCTCCAGTCGTCTCATAAGTTAAATTCTCTCATTAAAGTTGTAAACTGATTTGCGGCTGGCTGTGATGTTTTCAAAATTGCTTGCATGGACTCTTCTAGCATCTTTTTTTAATTATTTTGATTACTGTAAACATTATTTTCCTTAACAATTGGTAATATCAGATTCCAAATAAGGGTCATTTTGTTCAAAATCCATTTCATTTTGATCTGAATTGTTGAATAATTTTTGCATATAATTTTTAGCCACTTTTATGATATGTTGAGTAAAAAAATTTATCATCTTTTCTAGTAAATTTTTTGGGTCTTGCAAAAATTTTAGTAACGAAACCATTGGTTTATTTCTTCTTTTGGTTAATTGAAATTTAAGTTCATTCATAAGTTTTAAGCTGAGCACTGAATTATCCATTTGAAGTGCATTAAATAAAAATTTCAATGCTCCTTCACCAGTAAGATTAGCATCTGCGACTTAAAGCTTCGACAACAATTTTTATAAGACTCAAAGAGTTTAATATACATTTGGCTTTCTTTGTTTCCTCTGATTCCCAAAAGATGGCTCATATTTAAATCTTTTAAAGTTTTTTGTATTGAATCGATAACCCGCAAAAAAACGATCTATCATCACTTCAAGAGTGTTCCACCGTATACGACAGTCGATAAGTAAAGAAAGCTCTTTTTTTTCTGCATCCATTATGTATTGCTGTAAAATGGAATTCTTTACTGGTGAATTTTTAAAAAGCAATACAAGTTTTTTTATTTTCGCGATTATGTCCAGCATATTGAATTTATAAATCAGTAGTTAGCAAAAACTGATCAGCCCAAATGATAATAATATCATCATCATTTATATCTTCCTCAGAATCATTATTTTCATCAATTTCATCCTCAAGCTCTTCGTTTTCCGAAAAATCATCGAGTAATTCATTTTTGGTGTAGAATACGGATGTGACCGCTAAATGAATGGCATGATTGTAGCAAATTTGAGATTCGGAAGGTGACAATCGTCCATATTTTATCATTACACTTGCCCCATCAGTTGTTGTTGCCACAATATCTTTTTCATAATCCAATTCAAATAATTCTAGTTTTTCTTTAACCAATTGAATTAGTTTTTCCGATGTATAAGATCCCAGTAGTGTTATTAACCTAAATTATCTGAGTCGCCATCACTATAGAAGATATGTATGTTCAAATAACTATGAGTTTTTATACTGGTCCACTCATCGATTGAAATACTTGCTTTTTTATTTTCCAACTTCATTTATTTTATTTTTTGAATGGTTTTGGTTTTAATGTTTAGGTAGTAATCGTAAATCAACTTCATTATATCTCTTGGTTGGTCTGATATAGTAAATCCTTGAGCTTTCAAACTATTATGAATAAACTCACTTTTGCTTATTTGGGAAAAAGTCAACCCATCTTTAGCTGCTAACTTAGCCAATATTTCTTCTACTGTAGGACGATTGGTTTTGATAAACTTGTCGAGAGTAAGTGGTGCTCTAGTTTTTCTTAATTTTTCCAAATCCCGATCATCATTTGCTTTTCGTTTTTTTAAATGAATGTTGCACATGACGATGTAAACCACTTGTAGAACCACCTTTGCAAAGTATCTCCTTTCTACAATTATTACATATAGCAGTTACATTGTTTTTCTTCTCAAAACACTGCCAAATATTACTATAGTTTTCGTCTTCTTTGGTCATTTTAAAGGGCTAAATAAATGTTTTTAAATTATGCTACTAATTGTAAACTGGAATCGAACTTTAATTGAAATTATTCAAAAAATTAATAAATTCTGTATGATTTTCTCTGCTTTTATACTCTTTTTATTGTCGATCGGGGAATTACCTTTCTTCAATTAGGGAATTCTTGGGAAATCGGGAACGGGAATTCCCGGGACTAATCTCTAGTGGTAATACACAATACCAAAACCGAATAGAAAATCAAAAAGATGATAGAAGAATGATAACAGCTGTTAGTGCCATGAAGAGACGTTTGTATGAATGTGACGTGAATGATTAATTAAGTGAATATCACGATTGATAATAGGATCGAGCTAGATCCAAACTAGGATGTTGATAAACCCAGTTATTAAAACGAGATAAATCGAAGAAAATGATATTAAAACAATAAAAAAGTATATGGATTCAAAAAAAATATATTGAATAAATGAAGTCGGGAATACTAAACTAAAGGAAGTTAAATACGAAATCACGAGAATAAGTTACAACAGAATAAAAGGCCGACCAAGTATATAAGTAAAGATGACTGAAACAGATGGATTAAGATTTGCGAAAAAAAGCAAATTGGAGACATTGGTAAAAAAAATTAATGTTGGTGTAAGTAGTGTATATGTTTATCATTAACCAGAGTATTGAATGTTTCGTATTTTCGGATCAGTCGTTTGGCCTCGAAAACTGTATTATTTGGGTTCATCGCAACTTAACTCTTGCAGCATCATCTAAAAGTCCCTCTGTATCCGCAAATGCAACCAGCCAAAAATAGTTCTGTTTCCTTGATCGATATTCAATATTTCCATGTTGAAAAACTACTGCACGTGAATTAGTAGTTCCTAAATCGATGCCGACAGTTTGTTCTTCAGAAATTTTGGGAAAGTGAAATTAAAAGATAGTAAATTCCAAAAATTCTTTATTTTCTCCAATTCAATTCCTTTATGGTATTCAAAATTCAAAACTAAAAAATCTAATTCAAAATCTAATTATCAGAATTTTTTTGGAAGGGGTAAATTTTTTTAAATTTTTTGTTTAACCTGTTAACTAAGTACTTTATTTTTTAAAAAATCCTCCAAACAATACGTAATAAATATCAAACAGTGACGGGTATACACCTAACGCAAGGTGAATGTTTTTATTATAAATTTTATAAAGTAAAATTAAAAAAACGTTAACGATTAACATTTTATTCGAAAAATTTTATTGAAATAAATTTTATATTACAAATTTTAAAATGGAATAAATAATAAATTTTATTAATATACAAGTAATTCTGTTTTTTCGTTTGCGTTTGGTATTTTTCAAAACAAAATACCACACAAAGTAACATGACTCTTTACGAATATTATTTTTTGAACATACTGCACATATTGACATGGGTTTGATTATTTTATGTAGCTGGAATGAAATTGGAGAAATGTTTTATGATGAGACGTGTATGTTTTGAACTAGTTGGCCGACCAATGGTGTTTGAAATCGGTTTTGGTCGAAGTGCAAATTGGTCAACAAGACCTTTTTTCTTTTTCTATCATATTAATACCGTGGATTAGTACATCTCTTTTGTCCCACCATTTCAATAACGTAATTTTGTTATTATATATCGCCATACTTTCACCCCTTTTTAGTGTAGTTGTTTTTAAACTTGAATAAATAACAAGTCTCCTCTGTTGGATTGTATATATAATATCTGTTTTGCATATACACAGTTTATTATCGAGTTCTATGCTAGTGTACCAGTTATCCATATATACTCTATATCTCTGGTGTAATAGATCATGCGAGAATTCCAAAACTATACGAGCTGCGGTTTTATATTCAGTATAATCTGTATTTTTATCGGTGTATCCACAGAAATTTCTAATGTATCCCAAATTCAGTCTTCATGTGTGTGATGAATCGATAACCAATATTTAGAAAGCAAGTCACGATGTGTTTTTACATGAAAATAGTAATGGTACATGTAAATTGTTACCATGTTGATTAGCCGGCACACAAACTAAGTCGAATTGTGGAAGACATAAAGTAAGAAAACTAATTAATTGATATTTTTATTACTTTTGAAGGAAATTTGGGTTTTTGTAAAGCGTAATTTTTTATTTTGCATAACGTGTATAAACGTCAAACGCACTGAAATAGTTTTGAATTAACGTGTATAGATGTTTACCTCAGTTAACTTTTTAAATGAAGTGATTTTTATTTAACTTTTTCTTTGTTTAAATGAAATAATTTTTATTTATGTTTTAAAAAATACGTTTTGGCTCTAATAAAAAGCCATAAGTAAAAATTGCACTGAATCGCCTACCATTAAAAAAGCCTATATAATCTCGCAATATATAGAGGGGGAGGGTATGTTTGGTTATGAAAAATTTACACTACATCGCCTACCAATAAAAATAACTAAAAATAAATCGAGAAAAACAAACATTACTTCGTCGTATAAACATGGGGAGGGTATGTTTGGTTATGAAAAATTTACACTACATCGCCTACCAATAAAAAGAACTAAAAATAAATCGATAAAACAAACATTACTTCGTCGGATAAATGGCTTAAGCATTAACTAATTGGTTTGGTTATTTTAAACCTGCTGTTTTTATTAAAGTTTTTGTTTAAATGAAGTAAACAATTATTTGTTTAAATGAAGTGTTTTACTTTTAAATTATTATAAGTATTTATTTTTTTATTTTATTTTCATCTATAAAAAACCATGAATTTTTCTTCAATGGAAAATCATAAAAGTAGGAAGTGAGCCCACCGGACACAGATGTTTAAGTTAATTTTTTAAAATTGTTTAGAGATATTGACAAATTAAATAAAACTTAGAAAGAATTTTAATTGATTTTACGGTACATTAAGGGTTTTTCTTTGAGATAAAGTGATAATCATTAAATTATTCTTAGAAGTTAATGATTTCATGGATATCTATGACAAATTGAAATTATTGTCAATTAAAGGCAAATGATTGGTTAAGATGGAAATATATGAATATATATATGAATATTTTACGAAAATATATAAATTTTGATGATTTGTTGGTCAATCAAAATATATAGATAAGAAATGGAAGATATCGATTAATAGTGAAGAAATTAATTATGTTTTAATCAAATTGAGAAAATGTGTGATAAGAGTTTGATTTTAGGAAATCGTTTGATTCAAGTAATTGATTGTATTTAAGTGTTATTTTCATTTGATTTTGTTTCATTTGCCAAGGAATCCTTTTCAAATTTTGCCTTGAGATTGCTCACATGGATTCCTCATACCGAACATTCCAATTCATCAATTCGAATCTGATTTGCACACATCTTACATTCGAAACTTGTTATTCCCAATCTTTCAGCCAAATCAAGGTGAACAACCTTCATTTCAACATATTCTGCTGACCATAATACAAAATGATATAAAGACTCAGTAACATCCTCCAGGGTCGGTTTCTGCTAAGCAGTTGAATTATTTCCATAAAATTTATCAAGACTTGAACAATTTGGAATGCCATACCGTGAAATTGGCAATTTTTTTAAATATTCAAATTCATTAAAAAGATTTAAAATTAATTGAGCTGCTCGCTTTGAATTATTTAAATTGCGACAAATTTCCTCTTCATCGTTTATGTCAAGAGATGGAGATTGAAATTTTTAAATTTGCAACATTAATGTCATTTGCATTCTTTATGTAATTTAAATTATTTTTAAAGTAAATTTCAACATCTCTTCAGTTTTGAATCGTCTAATTTTGTTGGAATCATTTTCTATTAAATAAAACTAATATTGACCGTAATGAACTAAAAATAATTTATTTATTTTTCAATATTTTTGATCAAATTAACAATTTGCAAAATCACATATTCCACCTTTAAATCCTTAACCAAAAAAACCCCACATTTGACAGATAAACAAACCTTAATATTTTTTTTATAATTTAATTTTTTAAAATAAACAAAAAAAATTAACTTTAATTTGAAATTAAACATAAAGTATGACCTTATTATTTTCAAATACTTTTAATTAAATTTAATCAAAAACTAAAATGGATTAGTATTTAAAATTTTTTGGTTACACATTAATTACCTTTTTATTGACAATTTTTTGAATAATTTTAATATTTAGAATTATTTTTCGTAACTTGATTGAAAAATTTACTAATTATTTATTAGAAAATAATACAAGTATAATTAAATCCTGCGAGCAATCAGTCACATACATTTTCTTAATTTTCATCAAACGATTATCATTTTCCTAGCAATTTGCTGCGATGATCAAGGTTTTCTTTTAAATATTTATTCAACGATATCTAAAGTATCATCATATTTTATCAATGATCTATCAAATTTTTCAGAAAGTTTAAAATTTAGTTAATGTTTATTCGACAAATACTATTTTGTTTACAATTTACTTGGATACTGAAGGTTTTCTTTAACAATTTATTCTATAATATTATCAAATTTAATCAACGATCTATCAAATAATTTCAGATATTTTACAACTTAGTTAATTTATTGATGAAATACTATTTTCTTAATAACTTGCTACAATCTTTATGGTTTTCTTCTAAAAATTTTCAAAGTACTAACAATCTTTACAAATTTAAAGAAATTAATTTAAAATGTATCTTAATTTTTCAGTACTTTATTCAAATTTTATTCACCGGACAAATATTTAATCACAATTTAATGAAAATAATAATTTCTACAAAAACTAATATTTTACATCAACCGCATAGATTTGTCCTCTAAAACATTAATATTTGGATTTTTATCACACGTTATCAGCATCTATCAGTAATAGTACCTATATTCTGTGCATGTTTTTAAATTTTGTCAGAAATTCATTTTATTTAGTGGCTGGTAGATAAATATTTTATTTTTGGTTGGTAATGTCGTAGATAGTTATTATTTATTTATTGAAGATTAAATATATTATATAAAGTAAAACCTCCATATAAAATACACCCTATTTGCAAAACAATTCTTCTTCGGGTGTACTTCTTAAGGGTAGGTGTACTTATGAGAAATATTGAAAAATAAAAAAAAGTTTGAAACACCATATTCAATAAAAATTGAGGGTCTTTATGTATGGTAAATGTCGTGAAGTTGTATTATATATATATATATATATATATATATATATATGAGTTAAAATTTTAAAAATTGAATAAAATTTGAGTCATCACTGGTTATAAATAGAACTAGCCATACAAAATCAAGTATTCTATAATTACAGTTTTCAAATTATTATTTTCATGAAAAATTGTAATTATTTTAAAAATATCGATAAATTTTATTAGTATTGTTGGGCTCAGAGCCAAAATTAAAACAAAAGTATCAATCGATTAAAACAAAAAATAGGAATAAGGAAAATGGTCACTGCATATACACACGCACCGCAAGAAGAGACCAAAAATAAAATAAAACATATTAATTAAAACAAATTAAAAATATAACAAAATTAAATGAAACAAATAATTAATTAAAATTCTTGAGAAAGCCTACAGTTGCAGACAGAAACATACGAGAAATCAAATAAACTGCCAAAACCTTGCAAAATAAGATTTAGAAAAAACACAGGCAGAAGTGGCGACCAAGAAATAAAATAGCAAGGGTAAAAAGAGTATCATAAGAAAATAATAATAAAAACAAAATCCGATAACATAAAAATTAAGATATCAAAAAATAAGAAAAAATATAAAAAATTAAAAAAATAATTTGAAATTAATAAAATAATTAAAAACCCCTAAAAATGGCGAAAAATCGCCTATTGGTCGCACACAGACACAAAAATAGTATATAAGCAGTGACCAATTTCATTATTTCAGCTTTACAATTTTGACTTTACAAAATTTTGCAACTGAAAATTTTATTTGATTCTGACAAAGGAAGTTTTTGTTTGTTTTTCTTGTTTTATGTTAATGGATTTTGCTTAATTTTAATGAATGTTCGAAATGTTTTCATGCTCTTTTATGTTAAATAATCATATATCTATATTAAATTATTACTATATGATATACGTTTAGAAATAGCCTCGGATAGGCAGATCGGCGATCCGGCTGGTGGATTAAGTTCCTTAGTTGCGATCGCGGGTCGAGCCTAGTCGAAATCTCGGTTTGTCCGCGACGGGGCCTGTAAAAATGGCACAGGAACCTCCCCGTAGGGCACCGTTAAACGACTCGCAACGGCTGATGGAAACGTCGGTCAAGGCGAGCAGAAAATTCTAAATTGAAAGGAAGAGCGCCATCAGTTAAGGGTAATAGGGATGATCGTCCAACTATTGTCTAGAATTCTTTTTATAAACCTCGAAAACCGAGTTGATATGGGCAGGAGTGATAAGCAACGACAAAAGTTAATTTTTATGTGTATGTAAATAAGTTGAATGAGTTGTTAAATTCTCCTCAGTTTGTGAAATTGCCAAAGGGTCGGAAGAATGGAAAATTGCATCCTATTAAGGATGAGAAGTTTGTGCAAAAAATGTTAAATGGTTTTATTGAGAAGAAGCTTATTGATGAAGAGGTAGGTAAGTCTATTCGTCCAATAGGATCGCAGCCAGCTAAACTATATGGGCTACCAAAAATCCATAAAGATGGTGTACCTATGAGACCAGTTTTGTCGATGGTTGGTACTGCCCAGTATAAAATAGCAAAGTTTTTAGATGGATTATTAAAACCGTTAATGCGATCAGAGTTTGAATGTAAGGATAGCTTTGAGTTTGTGTCTTGTATTGCAAAGCTACAAAAACGAAGTATGAATGATGTTATGGTTTCGTTTGATGTTTGTAGTTTGTTTACGAATGTGCCACTGGTTGAGACGATTGACTTATGCTGTGCGTTGTGGAATGAAAATGATTCGGAACATCACATTTTGGATAGAAGGGGATTTTGAAAACTTCTTGAATTTGCTACTTCAAATGTCAATTTTCTTTTCAATGATGAATGGTATCAACAAATAGATGGAGTCGCTATGGGTTCCCCTTTAGCACCAACGATGGCATCAATATTTTTGGCTAGTTTGGAAAAGAAAATTGCTTCTTTCCAATTTGAAAAACCTTTTGTTTATAAAAGGTATGTGGATGATATTTTTCTTATATTTGAAAACCAGAAACATGTAGAACCGTTTTTGCATTTTATGAACAGTTTACATAAAAACATTGTATTCACATGTGAAACGGAGAGAAAGTCATCAATTGCGTTTTTGGATTTGTTAATTCAACGCAAAGATAAACAGTATGAGACAGAGATTTATAGAAAACCAACTGATACTGGTCTTTATACTTCTCCAGAAAGCTTTTGTGAATTTAAGTATAAGAGAAATATGGTGAAAGGATTGATTTATCGTTCATGGGCTTTATCTTCTACTTTTGCTAATTCGGTAAAAAGTGTTGATAAATTGGTTGAGTTGTTGATAAAGAATGGATATTCTAAATCATTTTTATTGTTGATAAAAGAAACTGTTGATAAATTGATTAAGAATCCTAAGGATCCATGTTGTGGAAAGTCTGAATGTAATTTGTCGGATGGGTGTGAATTGAGTGTTGATCTGGGTGATGGTAAAAATAAATATAAAAAAATTGAGCCTAAATATGTGTTAGTATTGCCGTACTCTGAAGGCTTTACAAATTATAAGAGGAAGTTGGGTAAATTGATAGGAAATTTAGAGTATAAGATCGTCTCTAATTCGTGTAAGGTACGCAATATGTTTATTAATAAATCAAAAACTCCGGTTGGATTGTGTTCTGATCTCGTTTATCAATTTACATGTAATGGGTGTAATGCCACATACATTGGAGAGACTTCCCGTCATCTCTGTACTCGAGTTCTAGAGCATTGTCGATTGAAGGGTTTGACCAATATTAGTGAACACAATAGAGGCTGTAAAAATGATATAGGAATGTCTGATTTTAGAATTTTGTTGAAAAGTTTTAATAATTATTGGGAACGAGTGAAATGTGAAGCATTGCTGATAAGGTCATTGGATCCAAAAATTAATGTGCAGAGTGCTGTGACTACGAATATTTTGAATGTTTTTAAATAGTTTACGTATGTTAAATCATGTTTGTTTTTTTAATATTATTAAAATAATTGAAAATTTTAAATTAATTTAAAATATATTTTTAAAAATATTTATTTATTAAAAAATTAAATTAATAAAAAATAATTTGTTTAAATTAAATGTTAATTCATAATATTTTTAGTTGGTTTTGAGTACCTGAAGATGATAGCTGTGCTATCGAAATATATTATTATTATCATTATTATTATTATTACTATGAGTATTAGCATTATTCTCACTATTACCTATAAATAATGTTGCTATTATTACTATTATTATTATTATTATTAACAAGTATGAGTAATTATTAAAGAATTGCATTATTTTAAACTAAATTTCTCCCAAATCAATGCTAATCGGATTACTACCGCGACTATGACCCTCATCACCCCCTATTTCGACCACGAGTACCATTATTATTGATAACCTCACTAATTGTGATTACCATATTAATGTGGTTCTTGAAGCCCAATGTCGCCACTGTTACTGACCACTTATACGGCCCTCTCAATTTTGATTTAGCTCATTGGTATCCCTACCGACGTCGAAATTACTCCTCCGTCTCTAGCAGAAATAAGCCCTAATGCCTAAAACCCTGAGGAATCTAAAAAAGGACGAATAATGCCGTTAAGCTTTATAAAGTACCCGCTAATTATGTTCCCTCCTAATTTTCCCTCTACCTAATTCGTGTCACCTAAAGTCATCTTCTTCGGACTAATAAACACCCTCATTTTGCTGGACCGAATACATGCCCCGTCGCCACTGAATCACCCAACGCCTAGTATGTTTCTCCAATAACTATCTATAACTCCATTTTAGCTTACATCCGGATACTCTCCGAATGGCGAATATGACAGATCTTCCTCAAATACCTCGATTGTCCCCTTCAATCATCGCTACCCGACAGAAATTGGAGTCACTAGAAAAGGAACACGCCATTCTGCAGGCGAAATACCAAAAACTAAAAGGCACCTGGAGCTCGCCCGAAGATACACGTAAACTCTTCCAGAAAATCTCCCGCCTATTTCGTGCCCGGGAGGACCTTGTGATTGAATCACGCAGCCAGCTAATTCTCATCACTGAACAGAGCGCCGCACTCAGGCGGATATTTACTGAGGCCGAGCTCAGAGCTCGTTTACCGGGTTGTAGTTGGGCTCAGGACCTAAATATTATTCCAGCCCAGCACCTCCCTTCAAATCCAACGCCACCTCCACCAATTGAACCTCCACAGAATGAAGTGACGGGATCTAGACCCGGAGTATCTCGACGGCGACCAAATCGAAATCGCCGTCGCCACGAACGACGTCGGGCAGAGGCCAACCTGCTCAGGGCGACCGAAACAACGGGAGCAACCATCCGAGAAAATGATCCGCCTCCGGCCTACGAAGAGTTCGAATTTCCGGATTTAGACCCTGATGTAGTATAAGCCCCAGCTGTAACAATCCACACTCCACCTCCGTCTATCTATATCGATTTGGTGGAAGAAGTAATCGAAGCCCCAACATTGAATCACGCCCTTGAGCAATTAGGCCTCGATCTAGAATAAATCGCCGTTCTTAGTGGGCTCTATCCGACGAGTCCTACCCCGGTTGGTATTCCCAGAACCTCAACCCAAGTGGAACAAAACTCAACTACCAATTCTCCCCTCTACCGTCAACCGAAAAGTCAACGTCTGCCAGTAGATATTGACGCAGAAGATAAGTACGACGACGAGCGCAACTTATCATAAAAAATTCTACTTTTCTCGCATCGGAACTGCTGTCAATCTATGTGTTAAAACGCGGGGTCATTGTAAATTTTCCGCGTCATTCACTTATTGTCGTTGTCGTGTTGTTTATTGTTTTTGAATGGAATCAAATAATTAAATCTGTAAATCGTTATAATCTCTTAACTGTACGAGCATTATTTATCTATGTAATAATAAATCGATTTTAATAAAATTTCCTTTTTACTTTATAATAAGTTGATGGTAAATAATTGGATTTAAGACACTCACGGGGACAACATAGAATAAATTCGATGATTAGAAGGATCTAGTTATTAATGATTTTTGTGAGGGAATAGTTCAATCCCATCACATCGTTAAACTCATCTGAATGGTATCGAGACTCTCATAACTCCCCCGGGGTAGAGTACGTTTATACTCAAGACTGTTCTAGACGAATGTAGTTTATAGATTTGAGAGCGTAAGTCCTTCTAACGGCAGCCATGAACCGGGAAAATACGAAGGTCGTTCGAGGAGTAGCATTAGAAATAGCGCTCACCTGCTCGAATGGCATTCGGCTGTGACGTACAGTACCAACATGATTTCGATCATGAGTACGTGACAGTGAATCCAAATCGTGGTAGTACGCGGAAAAATCAACCGTAGCTTATACCCAGAACGATTATCGACCAGGGACGCGAGTTAGTCATCAGGTAAGTTTTCCCGTACATCCACCAGTATTTTCAACAACCATATTTAATTTAATAATAATTTTATTTAAAAAGTAAGCAAGTTTCAATAAATAAAAATAACCAATTAAAATAAAGTTTGCGTTTTCAAATTTTCAAATTAATTTCAAGAAAAATTAATGAAATTTAAATAACTTAATGATTCTTTTGAAAAAAAAGTCAAGTTCAGTCAATAATATTGCCATTAATATTTCTAACTAACAATTTCACTAATATATTTTACCAATTCCAGTCAATAATTCTAACGAGTTCATTTACATTAACGATTAACAAATTGTTCTATTTTTAATGCAATTATTTTGACTTATCATTTTCTATTTAATTTACTCAAAATTAAGATATAACAAATTTATTTACTGACTTTTTCAAACGTTGACAATAAAAATCTGTAACACGTGCTTAATTGTAAAAAACGGTCAACAATTGAATTTTTTTAAAATATCTGTTTTCAGAAATCTAAAAACCACTGTTACCTCGTTATTGAAAGCATGTGTTATAATATACACGGTATTTAGTAATTATTGGTATATATAGGTCAACCTTTCGTGTTTACTTTATTTTATATTTGTTTTCTGTTTAACTCTAGATTTATAGTGTTTATTTGATGCATGTCAGATTTCGAATTATCCTATGCTGGGTTTTTGTGATATACGCAGACGACTTAAAGTAGTGTTCACTTCACTAACTAAATTGCAAATTGATTAAAAAAATTAGTTGATAATGCTGAATCGGAAATAAATTAAGATAATTGTTGTTAATATATCATGTTATTTTATTTATTAGCAAATCTATGTCAAACATCGCAAAGTTGGTCAGTGTTGCTACTATCTTTTACAAAACAGTATAAAACTCACTATTTCTGAATGAAGCTCTCACGTAACAATCCCACGTTACACATTTTTATGGAATAAGAAAGCGAAAAATCTGCCTTACATTTGTGAACTCTGTTGTTAATGGAGTTAGGGAACACACAAAGCAACCCATTAGAACAATTATTGCTTATCACATTTGACTTACTTATCATTTTTACTTATCACTTACTTATCATTTTTACTTATAACATTGCTTATCAAGCTCTATTGTGACCTCTAATGTTGCCCTTAAGGGTGTAGAAAATGCCAAGATAATCCATCAGGACATTTCCTGAAAAAAGGGATCAGTGTGGAAGAACCAGTGCTATAGTGATCCTATCTGTGGAATGAAACGCAAGTCCATTAAACAGTATAGAAAAAATACGGATATGCATGAGGAAATATTCTGAAGTGTATTAAATTTCCAAGTCCAATCCATCATTTATTGATCACGAGGCCTATTCAAAACTATAACAGCTAAATTACATCAATGTGGGTATCATATTACATTCTCGTTACAGAGCTACAAACATAGTCGATCATTTGGCAACAGAAATGAGGAAAATAATGATTAAGCATATTGTATCGTTTAATGCAAAGGTTGCTGCTCTTATTAATGAATCTACTACAGCAGCATTAAAATCTGTCCTTGAAGGTAGATGTTGGAAATTATAACCGTTTTCTTGTGTCTGGATCTGATTGAGATGGAATCACATGTAGCGGACGTCATTGTCAAAGGTCAGGTGGACTGTGTTACGTCATATGGCTTCACTGAAGAAACACCATTGTATTATCTGATTAGGCAAGTGTCATGCTTAGAAGAAATGCCGGTGTTGCTCAAAAATTTCTAAAACAGTTTACGAATTTATTTATGTCATTACATAAACCACCTCTTAAGGTTGATTTCTCGAGAGCAAGAATGGTGTCAATTACGTGAAATACCTTTTGGATGTAATTTATTTTATGCAGTCAGTTTCCTAAACCACAAGAACTGATAAGTATTGGT
Source organism: Schmidtea mediterranea (assembly GCA_022537955.1). Taxonomy (NCBI): domain Eukaryota; kingdom Metazoa; phylum Platyhelminthes; order Tricladida; family Dugesiidae; genus Schmidtea; species Schmidtea mediterranea. The sequence continues at coordinate 71,748,856 of CM039680.1, forward strand.
AATTAGCTGTGATAGCAGTGCCCTTGGAGTGTTACTTGGAGTTCAGTGGGTTGCTATCAGAGCTTTATGGAATACTTTCGGGATATGGCTCTAGATTCACATGATAGAGCCAAATTTAAAGGTCTATTAATTCGCTACAGATTCCACAATTCGTTTCTAACCATATTTTAGTTGCAAACCAAGAATATGAGCCTTCCAAAAACTGATACCGAAGTTGTAATCACTCAAAGAATAATATTAGAAAAGATGCAAATGGGTCAAAAACAAGAGAACATTAGATGTGTTCAGTTTCTACTGTGCTTAATTGATAATATGAACAGAAGCTCTTAACTTCAAACAAAATTGGGAAAAAGTAAAAAATCTGTGTTGAATAAGACAACTCGGTCAAAGGAAAAAACAATTTTCTATTTAGAAAGAAATTCAGCTGTTGGCAAGAATATTCATGCTGAACGAACTCCGAGCTCAAAGAGTAATGATTACGATTGTTGTTGGAGAGCGCAATGCAGAGAATTCGAAATTGTTGCAAGTTGTGGCGAATGTACGCTAAACCTCAGCCTCATGAATCTGATATGCAATGGCTTGTGAATTTTATTATCAACAAAGAACATCGCAAATCTAATGTTTCTGAATATCCGTGATAGTGGGTACGAGTTTTATCAAATCCATTGGTTAAAATCTTTGCTTTTGAAAATTAGCGAAATAACACAACTTTTTATGCGCCAAAGATTGTAATTTGTCAAGAAAAAATTAAAAAGGTTTAACGATGTAACCGCGTAGATCTTCATCCAAATTTATGATTATAGTACTTCGTGTCATAAGTTAACACATTTTTAAAACACATTTAAATTTTTAACAAATGATTATTAGGATCTGGCAAATTTATTAATGCATAAATTACACGTTGACAATTATTTACCATACAAAGTAATTTTCTAAAACATAATTAAAAATTTGCCAAAATGGTAGTAACAATAAAAATTCCTTTAAAATTAGGATTAACTTACTAATTTTTAGGGGAAAACGTTAACTGTAATTTAAGTAAACGTTACTATTAAGTAATGTAGTTTACGATTAAATTGATTCAAATGTTGATTTGGAATTTATGTAATGGTAAGAGGCCTAAAATCATTTGTTATAATTTTAACTAAAATAAATCCAAATCATACGTATAAAAAGATAGATCGTTTCTCTAATTCCAAAAGTAAATATATCGATGCGTGAAGCTAGATTATTGAAATATTTTAAAAATGCAATTACTAGTTAGAGTATATCACGCTCATCTTTCAATATTTCAAGTACATTTATTTGTATGATTTATTCAAATTTTGCATTTTAAACTGTACTATTTCTTTGTTTACTGATTACATCTTTTACAATATAATGTTTATAATTTATTATATAAATATTATTTATGAAAATATTAAAATATACTTACATTTGCTCAAAATTAATTGACTAACAATTTCTTTTATAATAAATATTATAAAATTTACTGTTTAAAAGATTTCCATTAAAACTAGTAGTTTTAAGAACAATTCATAATATGCAATTCATAACATATAATAAAACAATAATAAATTATTATTTATAGTAGCAATAGCTGTAGGGTGAAATTAAAAATAAAACTATGATTGTGGTGAAAAAGTTCGTACAAAACTTAAATAAATTAGATACAAAAAAATCAAAATAACAACCGAAATAAAATAAAAATATGAAAATTACGTGTAATTTTCATTAAGGTCTAATTTTGTTTAACTAAGTCAATGAAACAAATATACACAGACAAATTAAAATATATGTGCTGAGGCTTTTTGACTGAAAACCACTTCAATCCAAAGCGATTTATTTACTTCAATAACAGAATTATTCGGGATATTGAAACTTAGTGAATCACCTTATCATCCACAAACAGATTGTCTAGTTGAAAGATTAAATGGAACCATTATCAATATGATATCATCATATGTGAATAAAAATCAAAAAGATTGTGACTTATTTATCAAGCTATGCTTATTTGCATATCGAAATGTTGTGAATGAAAGTACCAGTGAAAGACCTTTTTATCTCATGTATTTACAGCGGAACAGCATGCTGCTTGACTTAAAATTTCAAGCACCTATCTCACAGCACATCGATATATCTGATTATAAAGTAATTAATCAAGAAAGACTTTAATCAGTATGAAGTCAAACTGGACTTAAAATAAGTGATTGTCAAGAGGCGTATAAAGAGTATTATGATAAACAAGCACATTCTCACAATATTGAAGTAAGAGATTTAGTCAATGTACTAAAACCAGAACCAGCAAAGGGTTTATCACCAAAACTGTAGAGACCATTTAAAGGACAATAAATAGTTTGTGATACTACTGAACTAATCTAAAATGGCGTCCATAAAATTGCTGAGCGGTGATGGGTAACCAAAACGTCAAACTTGTTTAAGGGTAACTACTTCCCACCCAGCGTCTGCATAAGAAGTTTAACCATTAGTCACCCGTCAAAAATTGACGTTAGTACTGTGAGCTATTGGGTTGAATACTAGCAAAGGGTGAGCCTCTTTTCAAAGACTGCCAATGCCCTAATATTCATATGGGTTCACAAGCTGTCGTAAAAGACATCGTGCTCGAATCCTATCGGTCCCCTTCTCAACTATTTAACTATATTTAGCATTTTCAAATATTTAACTGTTTCAAAAAAATTTTATCGCCAAAATCAAAATTAAACACAAATACAATTATTATTCGATAAATCAGATAAATACAACAATTCCATGATTATCACAGTGTCAGTTCACGTGGCGTTCAAAAACCGTTTGCGTTTAAAATGTGTCCTATCATCCGAGCTTTGTGAAGCTTAAATAACCGCCCACGTTCCTTTTTTCCAGGCCGATTTCTTTTTCGATTTCGTTTCGGCACTTTTTCTGGCTGACGTGAGGATCTAGGAGTGAGAATTTTCACCCCGATGTCTTTCCCGGTTAAATTGCGAATTACTATCGCCTCTTGCTCGGCCGATAGTATTGCCCTGCTCTGGACGAGTCTGGTGCGGATCTCATCTTTTAACTTCCGCTCCTTGACTTCCTTCTCTAGCTCCTGAGCCTTCTGTTCGGCTTGCCTCTGTGCCTCATCCTTTTGTGTTAGTTTATTTTTCAGCACTTCTATTTCTGCCTTCAACTTTAACACTCCTTCTGGACGGAGCCATGTTTGATCTAGGTGCCGGCACTTGCGCACCATTGCTTCCGCCATTTGGTTCTGGACCATCGCTTAATGATGGTATTGAGCGACGTACCTTCTGAATTTCTCTATTAAGCGTTGGTTCGATTCCACTAAAAGAAAACGAATTGATAATTCCTATTTATATTGATAATTGGTTATAAGGATTTTATTAAAATAAATTTTAAATCCATTTATAACTTTACGGAAGTACTCCTTCCGAGGACACACGCATTTTATTTGCCTTATAATTTTGGGGAAAATATCTACAACAGTGCTCGTAAACGTGGCACCGGCCAACGCATTAAGAACACTGTAATATTAAAACGATAACCGTATTAACAACAATAACGATACTGCTAATAAAATTAATAATATAATGTCAGTAGCAATCGTTAATAATAATAGCGATAGCAATAATACTAGTAATAATGATGATAATAATAATAATAATGATAATAATGAAATTAATAATTCACTGACAACAATAATTACTATAATTAATAATAATAGCAATAACAATATTGACAACAATGATGATATTAATAATAGTAATAGTGATAATAATATTAATAATATTGATAATAATAATAATAGTGGTATTGATACTATTAGAGTGATTATGAAATGATAAAAATAATAATAATAATAATAATAATAATAATAATAATAATAATAATAATAATAATAATAATAATAATAATAATAATGACAATACTAATAATAATATTGATAATAATAATAATTATAATTTTTATGAAAATTTGAGGTAATTAATAAAGATTGGTATGAAATTTGGGGAAAGTAGGTATAATTTATACAGCTCGTATGGCGACATCCGTTTCAAAAATAAATATTGAATTTCAAATTTTAACATTAATTTCGGTCATTTAGGGCAATCATATCAAGAAATTTATAATAACAACAATAATGATAATATAAAAATCTGAATATGTTTGAACGAATGTGTGTTCTATGTCTTACTTTGAGCTGATTTTTATCGAATATGACTGTTTGTGGTCAGTCGTGAGATGCTAATTAAAAATGTCTGCTAAAATCATGACTATTCGATTATTTCTTTGACTTAGATTCGTGTAGACTAGTGAATTTTTTTCGTTTGTCATTCATCCTATCGTTGGTTATTGGTTTATTTCGTCTAAATGAACTTCTATATATGTTTTTCATCGTCATATTGTTAGTCTTTATATTTAGACCTTTCCCAGGACCTCAACACTACTCTTTTGAGGTTGGGTGATAGGATTTAGGAAGGAAGAATACTGAGCGGTTCCAGCTACTCCCTTCATCACTGGTTCTCCACTAACCACCGGTTCGATCCGGGGTAACAAAAATCTCATTTTACTCACTTGTGTGCGTGTAAGTTATGGTATGATAAAAAAGTAAAATTTTTTTTAAATTTAGTTCTTGTAATGGAGGTTTGATAATAAAAGGGGTTAAACATAAAATTATTGTGGATATAAAATAAAATAAAGAAAAATATTTTAACTCAAACTTTATTTTTCGTAAAATAAGTATAAAATTTTGTTGGAGAGGTCAAGTTTTTCGATTGGATTGTGTTGGATTGCACTGATTTTAATTCTGTTAACTTGCTTGATTTCATTGGAGAGACTAGACTAGAAGGATTGTATTGATTGGGTTGAATTTATTGGGAAGACTAGCTTTTGGATGAGACTGTACGGATTGGATTTTTGTTAGATTTGAATTAAGAGGGAGGATTCCAAACGTTTATTCCAATTTAAAATTATTTAATCAAATCATAATCTTGAGGTAAGAATATCATAGCATAAGAACCGTACCAGGCGTGAACACCATTGGTAGACCACTTAGTGGATAAAACCACTTTTGCGGAGCCGATGGTCGATGGACAATGGCATTATCGGTTATGATGAGATGAATTGAATTAATTTTTTGCTAGCAGTGGTTCGGTACACAACCCGGATACCCAACCCGAGTATCGAATTCACATTGAATCGGCAGTGAGACGCAAGTTAACCGGAAACTGACTCGAGTCAAAAGACATGCTAAGAACCGTACCCTGCGTGAACACCTTTGGTAGACCACTTAGTGGATAAGACTACTTTGCGGAGCCGATGGTCGATGTACAATGGCATTATCGGTTATAATTAACCTAACGTGATATAATTTCAAAAGGCGTTGGAGGGCCTAGAGTTTCCATCCTTGAAGCCAAGTGTATGTAGAAGCTATGAAAAATAGAATATTTTTTTAATTTATTTTATTTTTACAGGTTGTAGACTGACGGTTATAATGAAAAATGATGTTGAGTAAGGAAAAATGAAAGATTAATAAAACTTACTAAAATTGAAAAAAAATGGGTGATTTTGTCATTTCAAGTGGGAGTTGGATTGAGAGAATTGCTTCAATAATAAAAAATTAAAACTCTGACAAAAAAATGATGATTAAAGTTAATGATAATTGAGAATTAATTGTTTTAAATGAAAAATGATGATTAAAGTTGACGATAATTGAGGATTAACTGTTTTAAGAGAAAAATGATGATTAAAGATAAGGATAATTGAGAATTAATTGTTTTAAGAGAATTAATTGTGAATTAATTGTTTTAATTGAACTTATGTATAAAAATAACGACTGAGTAAAATGAGATATGTTTTTGATAAAAGATGATAATGATTATGTTAGCGTTGAGGTCAGTGGAACCAATAGACGATTGAAGTAATATAAAATATGATAACCAAGGGTCAAACGATTGAAATCCTATATCGAATGGAGAGCGTAAAGGGGAGAGCTGGGTAGGTAGAAGTAAGGGTATTAGCACGAAGCGGATGAAGGAATGCGACAAGATCAATTTTTTGGGGAAAATTAGAGTTTAAAACATGTATGAGTATTAATTATAATTATATTTGATTATATTATGTTAATGTTTGATATATTGATAAATAAAAAGATAATTACTACGACCAAATAGATAAATGATACGACTATATAGATAATTATTACAAGGAAAAAGATAATTTAAAATCGACTGAAATAATGGAGGATTAAAACCACAAAATGAATACCCAATAAGACAAGTCAAAGCGATTTATGTAAATACAAAAGTATGGGATATTATAGTAAACCGTAAAGAATTTGTATACAGCATAATATACGTACAAGAAGTGTTTTTATTTGTAGATATTCAATCAAGTCAATAATCAACAAATCAATAAAGCAAACGAATCAACAATTAAAAGTATATAACAAAGCAATTACAAGTATCAAAACAATAACAAATAATTTCCAGTGAAAATAAAAATAAAGATATAAGTCAAAGAACTTAATTTAAAATTGATAGCATATACAGACATACCAGAAGTCAAACAGGAGTAAACACCAATAAAAACCCCATTTTATTAGAAACAGTAGAACACCAATCCGCAAAAAGATCGAGAAGTTATTCAAGGAGACCGGTAAAGAAACCAGAATCAGTAGAAACAATAATAAATACTGAATCAGAGAACGAAGAAACAGGACTTAAATTACTTGAAGATATTCTAGACAACCCATCAGACAAAGAGAACAGCGATAGAGAATCGACAGACCAAGAGGAAAACGGTATTTTAAGAGAACCAAAAGTCAATAGTCGAATCAACATGACAGAGAACGGAATGACGACACCCATTATCAGCATCAATGAAATGACATCACAACCCGAAAGAATGGATATCGGGGAGTTTAGAGAGAAATTCCGAGGTGAACCATTTGACGAAAGTATCGATAAATTACAAACTTTCATCAAAGAGTTCGAGGAGTATACGACAATATGCCATTGGCCAGATATAGCAATTAGAGAGCGACTGCCACTGTATCTAACAAGGAGTGCTCAAGATGTATATTTAGAAGCCAAACGAGACCCAAGCAAACTTAAAACCTGGAACGAGATTAATGAGTTCCTAATTAACACATTCTGAAACACAAAAGAACTCAATCGGAAGATGTTGGAATTCCTACATCGAAGACAGAAACAAAACGAATCAAACGTGTTATTTGCTTGTAAATTAAAACGATTAACAAGAGAAGCTTTTGGTGAATATAAAGTACCGGAGGAAACAATAGTCTCAGTATTTATAAAAGGACTAAAACACGAGGATATTTGAGCAGGCGTGGGATGCCAAGCACCGCAAACAGTGGATAAAGCACTTGACATTGTCAATATATGCGAAACATTCCGACTACCACAACTACAAGTCGCAGCAATGACAGCAGGAGCTGTTGCAACAACGTCAAGCAGTGAAGTTACCAACAGTCAGACAACTAATGTCAATCCAACGATGAATCAATTCATTCCAAGGGTACAATACATTGTTCAAGGCTCCACCCACCAGAAATCCAACGAATAATAGTAACGGTAATTTGAATTATACTAATAATTTCAGATTCAATAACAACGGAAACAACGGACCAGTATGCGAGATTTGTCGGAGAATCGGTCATCAAAGCAGCGAGTGCTTCAAAGCAAAAACATGTCAGAGATGCGGTAAAAGAGGTCATACGGAAATAATCTGCAGAGAATTCGGGAATGGAAATGTCAGATACAATGCAAACGGCGGTAACAGAGTATATGGCAGAAATCGTGTTAATGGCGAACCCAGAATAATAACGTGCTTCACATGTAATCAAGCGGGGCATATTTCAAGGAACTACCCACAACAAATACAATCAAATCCACACGAACCAAACCAGGCAAATCCAAACGTACAAATCAATCTGATGCAAGAAGTTGAACGACTACGAAACGAAATACAACAAATGAAAGGCAATAATCAACAACAACGCATAAACATGCTGCAGGACAACGGAAATATCAGAGAGCAGATAATAAATGTCAATCAAGAACAACAGAGAGCAGAATGGCAAAGACTACAAATGGAAGAGGCAAAAGAAATCCAAGCAAGATGGGAAAGCCGAAACGGAACTACGAGACGTATAAACATGATGAGAGCAGTAAATGAAAACGAAATTCACCCTGCGGAGCAGTGCGTTGTGAACAGCGACGGTGACAAAACGAATAATAACGATGACGCAATGCTGGAAAATAAAATAAAACATGAAATTGGTAAATTGACCAGCGAAGAGAAAATAAAACGAATCCAAGAATTCATCAAAGAGAAAAAAGAGAAAAGGCGAGAAATTAAAGAAATTCAAATGAAAATTGAAGAAATTCAAAACGAAGATACGAAAACAATAACAAAACCTTCAAAAGATGCCATATCTACAAAAATCAAATTCAAAGGGTCCTACTACCGAAATTAGAAGAAAAAATCCGACGAGAAGATGAAACACTGACAGATGAACAAGTCAAACAAAAACTAGAAAAGAGATTGACCACAACTAAAAGATGGTGCAATTCTATAAGTGATGAGAAGCCAACAAAAATATTAAAAATTAATATGCTTAGACAATTAAAAGACGGACAAACGGGTCCGGAGGATGAAGTGAGTGAAATTAGCAGTCTGAGAGGCGAACTATTTCAATCATGCAATAACATCAGCCAAATTAAAACTACACAAACTAGCGATGAAGACAATTTTGACGAAATAAAATCAATGAAAACAAACGCCGGTGAATTGGAACTACTAACCGAGGTAAATGAAATAGTATACGCAGTCAAATGCAACAAGCAGTTCATTGAGAAAATAAAATTCGAGAAATTTATAAAGTTAGTAGCCCAGGCTTATCAACTCAAAAGGGGTGTATTAACAGCGATATGGAAAAATTTTATTACAGAATATAAAGAGGAGCTCAAGAAAGTGAAAGCGGAAAAATATCAAATTAAAATTCAACATTCAGAGATTTTGACGCAAATAATCCAGCTAACAGGAACAAATACTGATGAATTGTACCAATGGGTACAAGAAAAGATGGGAAACGGCCGAAAAAATGAACAATTATATATCAATGGATGGAAAATCAGAGCAGGTATGCACTTAGTAGACGAAATGACATGGCTGCAAGACATCAATATTTTATCACTCGAAAAGAATCGAAAAGAGAAGCAATTAGAAGAGATCTTAAAAGATATTAAACTAATATTCGAAAACGAAATTAAACCACAGTTAATAAATGCGAAAAAACCTCTTATGAGGGAAAATCAGATGATATTGGTTAAACAAGCAGTCGACCAAACAAGAAAATTTATTGATCGAATATACACTAGAAGACCGTAATCGAGGAAACAGTTTGTGGAAAATGTGAGGGATACCGAGATCATGACGCTCACGGATGAACTAATCGAAGCTTATGGCGAATATCATAGAGCTATGAGAGGAACAGAACCCATAAGAATGAGGGTAAAATTACCTAATGGCGATAAACAATTAATCGAAGTGGACCTAGATTGTAAAGTAAATGATTTAATAAAAATAATCAATCAACAAATCTTGATCAAAGTGAAAGAAAATAGCGATGACGGAATGATGGAGGATGTGATATTAATATATAATGAGAATCTTTTAGAGGAAAACAATCAAACTCCAATATACAGTCTAGGAATATGGGAAGATGGACAAACAATAAAGGTCATATCGATGGACGAGCCAAATGGTGGAATAAAAGACTCCAAGACAGAGGAACGTAAAATATTAGAATTCCAGACTAAATTGAAAAATAAAAAAGTAAAATGGATCGAATATTAGAAATATACAACGTATGGAGAGAAGACGAGGAATTATTCCGGAAAATATTATTCCTACACGATCGAGATTGTAAACCAACGCCGTGGATAAAAAACATGAGACGAGGAATTAGCTTGTTGGGACTTAAAGCAACAAAATGTAGAACCGAAATGGACCGAGTATATTCCAAGTGAGATATCAGAGGATTAGTTGAAAGAGATTCCAGATGAACTGCGTAAAGGAAAAACTACTTTTTCTATGGACGAGCTAGAATGGCTACCAGAAGAAAATGACCAACTACGAGAGGAGAAGTGGTTAGCATCATTCAAATGGAAAATTACAGATTGGCACGATAAAGTAAAAGGACCCAAAGAAGGGAAAGTGACAGGCATATCAGGTCCAAAATTTTATACGAGACCAGAAGGTTATCGGTTAAAAATGAAAGTGTATCCAAATGGAGACGGAGTGGGGAAAAACACTCATGTGGGAGTATTTTTCATTATTTGTAAAGAAATCAATGACAGTAAATTATCGTGACCATTCAGTCAAAAAGTAACTATTTCACTTAACGCACCTGGACGACCAGAAAGACGACACAGTGATACATATAAACCAAATAAACGAAGCACGTGCTATCAAAAACTGAAAACTACTGAAAATATTGCATCAGGATCACCAAAATTTATCGATCAAAAATCAGTAACAGGCAAACAATCAGTTTTTATCAAAAATAACGATATTAGCTTCACACTTGAAGTAGAAAGAGAAACAGGCATAATAGAAAGCAAAAATCTAGACCTACCGAGAATTTGCGTGTTAGAGAAACGAGGTCCAGGATCAAAATTTCTACCAACAGATATGGATGATCTCATCGAAAATGAATTAACTGCACTAGCAGAGACGCAAAAATGCAGAGAATTAAAAGCTATTCTGAGAACCGGTGCTAAAAACCAACACAGACGAGCCGTTGAACTAGCTAAAGGGATATTATATTCATGTAAACGAGTTGAGAATTTAAGAACACTGGTTAAAGAAATCAAGGAGTACCGACGAATTCACTCTTGGTATCCTGAACAATTCGATGGATTAATTCGAAAGTGGAAACATATGAAATGGGCAGAGGAAAGACCCGAAAAATATCGACTGAAAATTCAGTACCCAGATGCATGTCACAACAAAGATCAAGGAAATAAAAGCTAATATGCCATACGAATTACCTTTTCATTTGCAATATGAAGGGAGATCCTTAGATTATGAATTAGAGATCGGAGTCACTCCAGTCAAGCCGAGAATAAATAATATTTTAACTGTTAATAAAATTGCAGGTCAAAAAATAATCAAAAAAGGCGAAAAGCGTAAAATCATCACACAATCACCAGAAAACAGAGATAATTTAGAAACTCCGGAGATGGAAGAGGAAGTAATAATTGAATCAGTCGAATACGATGATGTAATAACCGATCTGGAAGAAATCATGAACGCAGCAGAAAAAACGACGAATCAAAATTCTGGCGATTTATTCGCAACCAATACGGAAACTGAACAGACAACCGATGAACGGACAAACGAGATAACGGAAGCCGAAACAGATATGGAAAGTGTACGACAGGGAATCAGCAAAGATATACCCACTGCGAATGAATGGGGTAATTGGATCGCTGTTAGAGGAGCTACAACATTGAGAGAATTAGCCAACAAACAACCAAATCGAAAAGAAGCCTGAACGATGATGGATAGCAAGTCGAGAGGGAGACCCAAGGTAAATCGAGCAGAACCCAAGCCAAAATTAAAGGAACAATTACAAAACGAGAGCACGAAAATAAAATTAGAGAAACTCAACCAATTGGCGAAACAAGTACAGCGCAGAATGCCCACAAGAGAACAGGGAACGCAATGGATAAATGAACTGGTATCAGATGTACTAGCTTTGACTAAAAAGAGTATTGAGGAGACACAACATTCAGCCGGAAGCAAAACAATTATGAGATATTTTGAGGCCAATATTAACTAAAATCATGGATAACAAAGTGAGAATGACTTACAGAAACGTCCCAGAAATGATAACAATTGTGGAACAGTAAGTAAAACGATCAAATGATCCTAGTCGATAAATGGTAGGTATTGCCTATCTAATTTATAACATGATCGGACTGTATAAAAAACAAATGCCTAAATATACGCAAGACGAACACGTATTTACGATCACTGATATAATTAAAAAATTAATAGAACCGTTTGTATTAACGCAAGGAGGATGGAAACTTTTTTATCAATGCAGCAAGTAAGAGCGACCAGACAGAAACAATGCAAGCAAAACTGCGATAATTATTAACAGAATATGAAGGGACAATCAATGTAAACGATCCGAGAGCAATTAGAAGACTGGTAAACGCAATCTTAACAACATTGTTAATTTGGATGATGTGCATCAGAGGAGCCGAATCATTTTTAGTTTACGATTGCGATGACATAAAATCTGCCAGAGATATTCATTAAAAGACACGGAAGAGTGCAAGTCAGCAAATTTGAGAAAATCAATAACAATTGTTAGACGAGTGGAGACAGGAAAAAGAAACCTTAACAGCAAATTATTACCGAGTTCGGAATTTGAGCTTACAAGAATAACATAGAGCGATGCAGCTTGAAAAACAAGCAATACGTTGGAAGGCAAAGCTCAAACAACAAGAAGCTCACGACAAGAAGTTCTACAAACAGGAATGGAACAGCGAAAGAGACCGCTGCAAAGCCATAACTGAAAAATGAGGAAAATACAAAATAGAGTTTAATAAAGCAAGAGGCCAAAAACCAAAAACGAGGGTACCCGAACCCGTTGAAGAGCAGCAAAAGAAAGTGCTAGAGCACATAAAGAGGCAAGCAAAAAATTGAAAGCGAAAATATGAGCAAGAATTTACACAAAAACTCAAGTTAAAATTTCAAGTCAAGAAACAAGAGATAGAGGCTGAATGGTTTTATGAGGATGAATATATGGACGTGAGACGAAGCTGGTTAGCGGATAAAGTAACAGCAAAGGAAATCCGGTTAAAATTGGAACACAAAATTCAATGTATTTGCCAACAAGCCCGCAACTGGAAGACAAAATCACAAAAGGCGCAAGAAGAGATGGGAATAATGAAAGAAGCGTCAAAGGAGTGGGAAAACAAAATAGATAGCCTGATGGAAAACGCAAATTATTTAGCAAGTCTGTTGGCTGAAGAAGTGGAAATATCGGCAGAATTATGGACGGAGATAATGCATTTGAGGAATAAACTATCAATGATGCTGTTGTCGATAATTCCAATACCCCGAGTGGGAAATAGTGGAGGTTTCGCCGGACAAGACGAAACCTGGGTGTAAATAATCGATTATTTGAATTGTAAAAAGTTGTATAAAGTGTATCAAATGTTAGAGGTAATAATTTAAAAAAAAAGAAAATATATATAGATATATATATATATATATATATATATATATAAAATAAAAAATAAAAATTTCTGGAATTTGGTATAATAGCATTACTTTATGATTCATTAATCGAATATTGAATACCTTCTTCATACAACAAATACATTTCACTATCAAACAGAAATCCATTATAATCCGATATATTGACATTATTTTCCACAATTCCATCGTAATACATAGAAATTTCATCATATTCTGAATCCTTAAAATCCATTTTTGCGAAACTGAGAAAACTTTGTATATGAATATGTATGAATATGTATGTAAACCGAAACGGGAACTTAATCAGAAAATATTACAGAAATGAATTAATGGAATCCACGTGTAGAGATTCGAAAACAATGCAACGAGAAAAAATCAACTATCAACCACTCTAAAACCCAACAACCTCTGAATGAAGATCCACTAGATTTCTATAGGAGAAAATGAAAAGAGCAAGAAGGATTGCGTCACCAAATCCAGCAACAAGAGGCAGCAGTAAAGCGATTACAGCACCAAAACAATCAAAATCAAAAACAACTAAGAATATTGAGAAAAGAACTTGCCGAAACAAAAACGGGCCTCAGAAGTGAACAATTTAAAAATGATGAGGTCAAAAGACAATTAATCCTACGAACAGTAAACGAAATATTAGAGGACTAGTGGAAGGACGAATCCTATAGACTAAAGGAACTAACAAAAATTAACCAAGATTATCTCAAGAAGTTAGAAAATAAAAGCGAGAGAAACTATGAGAAAAAAAACGATCCCTGAGTAAAGAAATTCGAAAATTAACTAAAATTATCAAACGATAAGATCAAACACTAGCCCAACAAACTCAGTGGAGAACTAACAGTCAAAGAAATATCAGGTTAAAGAGAGAAAGATACTGTAACTTCAAAGACTACAACGAAAAAACAAAACTGAAACCAGAGAAAACCCTCAACAATCGGCAGAAATCGACAGCCTAAAAACCCTATTAGCCGTTACCTACAGGCGAAAAGAAGAGCTAACGAGAATCCTCCGATAATTTGTTTCCAAAATTCGTAGAAATACCAAAATAAATAGGCAAGTAAAAGAAAAGAGATTAAGAGTGAGTTTTGCTCGACCAGCATCGCCTTATATATCACGATTGTTCGTGTGTGTGTTTTGATACGGTAAAACAAGGAATTTTCCAGAATATGCCAAAATTATAATTTTTTAATTCTTTTTGATTTAAAATTAAATTTTTATATTTTTGTGTACAAAAATTTTGTTTAATTTTTATTTATTTTATTTTTCTTTACATTTTTCATTTTTTTTCTAAATTTAAGTTTTCCGCTCAAAAGCACACAGGCGTTATCGTGCTGGTCAAACAAATATGGGCTTAATCAGTTTTTGCCCAACAAAATAATAAAAAGACAAGAACCATTATCGATCATGCTAAACGATGTAAAAAGGTGCCAGCTGCAGATGATACTATATATTAATTGAGGTCTAAAGACAAAGACATGGAGAGGCAAACATCGGTCATACAAAAAAATGCGAAAAATCCCTCACAATTGGGATATATTAACAAAATTTTGTTTATCGTAACAGTAATGATAATTAATGGGTTAAGATTGAAATTTCAATCCATGGAAAATAATCTTTGTGGAGACAAGATTCACTCGAGTTGTATATAATTCAGCGGAACTCATAAAGAATATCAATTACTCTCATATTTCTAATGTAAGTATTCGAAAACAGAAAACAATATTATTGTTGGGCAAAAACTCATTAAGTCCATATTTATTTAACCAGCATGATAATGCGTGTGTGTTTTTGAGCGGGAAACCTAAATTTAAAAGGAAAATGGAAAGAAAAATAAAATAATTAAAAATTAAATTAAACTTTTATACAAAAAATGGAAAAATTTAATGATAAATCAAAAAGAATTAAAAAATTATATTTTAAAAATAATCTCGAAAATACCTTGTTTTACCGTATCAGAACACACACGAAAATCATGGTATATAAGGCAGTGCTAGGTAGACAAATTTCAGTATATTTTTTATTATTTTAAAATACTCTAGTTATATTTCAATCCTACTTGTTAGAAAATCTTTGAACGAAATAATTTATTCTTAATCTATTTATTGCATCAGTTCTTGCTCGAAACATAAAAGTAAATTTTTGCTTTTGATTATTGTTATTTGTATTAATTTTTTTTTCTTGGATAACTTTGTATTGTCGATTTATATTAAAAAATTTGAAAATCACAAAAGTATTTTTTATTATTTTCATTTATTATCATTATTTTAAGGACAGTTAATAATTGTAATATCATTATATAATAGTTACGACCGAGTCAATAAAATGAATTCTTGTCACTCCGGATCAAACCGGTGGTTAGCGGGGAACCCGTGGTGAAGGCGTTGCTGGAACCTCTAAGTATTCTCCCTTTCTAAATCCTATCGCCCAACCCTCAAAAGACAAGTGTTGAGGTCTTGGGAAAGGTCTAAATATGAAGGACAAAAAATGACAATTTGAAAAATATAATAGAGGAGATGATGAACACGAATGACGCAAATAAAAATAGACCAAAAATTGAGTTTAGGATAGATGTTAGAACGAAGGAAACTACTATTTACACAAATTATGGTTGATGAGATACAAAAGTCATATTAATTTTTGAAAAATCACAAACTGTTGCTTTAAAAGCGATTGAAAACGATGATACTTAATAGAATACTGTCTTAAAGTAAGCTTTAGACGTATAAGTTCGCTAATATTTCATTCGGATTACTATACCATTATTATTATTATTATTAAATTTAGTTTCATTGTCATAATTTTGCATTCATTTTGATTTTATTATTATTACTATTATTTTCAAAATTATAAAACTGCTTGTGTGAATATAAAGTTTATTTAATTTTTCATTTTATATAATTTTATTTTAATTTTGCCTTCAATTTGAATGTTTTATTATTACCATGTTCGAAATTTCAACATTACCCGTGTAAATATTAATTTTATTTTGGAATATTATTGCTAGTTATTTTTATTAATTATCGAATAATTTATTGTTATTATTTTAAAAATTTGATTCAGTCCCTATTCTTATGATTATAATCCAACTATTACCCCAGTTTTATTTTAAACTAAATATAAAATAAATGTACGAAAGTCCTTACAGTCAGGTTTTCCGAGTTCAGGAAAAATAAATGCAATTATAAAATTAAGACCAGCTTCTTCAACAATAAAAATAATTAATAAAAAAGAAACAATTCATAAATTTATTTATACCAAAAATAAATAGCAAACTTTCCCAAGTTCTTACCAATACGTTTGCATTAAAAAGAAAACTCAAGAGTTTACGATTAATAAATTTAGTTGTACAAAAATAAAATACGAGGGTGGATAGAAACCAATTTGCAAATTTATCTATTCAATAAAGAATATAGGAATTCATAAAGTCAATTTATAAATTTTATTCATCTGAAAATAAATAATAATAAATCACCAATTCAATTTGCACTACATTAAAAATAATCCCAACTGAGCTAATCGACAATCATGAAACACAAAAATTTCCAGTTAAGTAAATTATTTTCTAACGAAGAAGCCGAGAAATCTATAATATAAACTTAAAGCAACCTAAAGTAAATTGAAAGATTACCATACTGTAAGTATCAGCGGTGGCTATTTTTGCCAGATGGGACCCTATTCCCCAAAAAATCCTAAAAGTAAAGTGAAAAAATTAGACTAAAGAAGCTAAAAAATTCATACTTACTTTTATTATAGGAAATCGGAATACTATAATAAGTTGCCATGGTAATAAGTGGCAAGCGAATAACTGCAAAATTAGGTTATAGTAAAATGTTAATAAAATATATAGTGTTTTTAATAAATTATCTTTCAGATTTTCGATTTTTAAAGGGTTATGATGAGAACCTTTAATATAAAATAGGAAATCCTTGTATACTCTGGTATTAATTATATTATATAAACCAATTTTCCTATTTCTTACTATATAGATAATAAAAACCGATTAATATTATTTTAGACACTAATGGAACCATTATTTTAGGTATTACAATGTGATCATTGAGGTTAATATGAGAGCAACATAGACATCTTTATAAATCCTTTTGTAATCATGACTATTAATATCATTATTATTGTTCATATATTTATTATTCTATAATTATTATTACTATTATTATTATTAATATTAATTGCATCGATCATTTTTATAATTATTATTATTATTGTATAATTATTATTCTTATTGTTATTAATATCATAATTATTATTTTCACTATTGTCATAAGTATCACATGTGTCTTCATTGATATTGTTAATCATTAATAACATTATTACTCCAGTTTTATTAATTATTATGGGGGTTATTATTGTTACTGTTATTATTGTTGTTAAATTCAAATTATTAATAATAATGTCACTTGTGTTTAATTTTGGTTTTATGGTTGAAAATTTAAAACAGTTAAATAATTGAGACGGGGACCGTTAAAATCAGAGCATGACGTCTTCTATAACAGCTCATGAACCCAACTGAATATTAGGGCATTGGCAGTCTTTGAAAAGAGGCTCACCCTTTGGTATTATTCACCTACTACCACACAGTACCAACGTCAAATTTTGACTGGTGGCTAGCGGTTAAATTCTTATGCAAGCGCTGGGTGGGGATTGCTTAATCCTTAGGCTTCCATAATATTCTTTATTACCCATCAGTGCCAAGCATTATCTTCATTCAATGACCACATGACTTTTCTAAAAATTTTGGAAAACAATGCAAAATCATCTTCATCTGATAACAATGAAACCATATATGTAATTTTATCAATCATTCAATCAGTAAGATATCATTTTTCATCATTTTCCTTTTTGCATTGCTAGTGTCTTTAAAATAAAAAAAAACATCTTGAACGTCAATACAGGACCACAAGACCTTGGAGAGACATTTGTGTAGTGAGATACATTTATTTTACATATTTTACGCATTAATTTGGAATAATGTCAAGATTTGCATCTTTCGGTCAAGGCTGTTGAGAGAAAAAGAGATACGGAGATACAATACTTAAAATTTTGGATTGACCAGTTGCAATGCATTTGAGATTTTGCTACAGCGCAAGCATTGCAACAGAAGAGAATGTTCAGGAGAGGATAATTCTTCAACCTGAAAACTGTCGTCCAGGGGATGTTTGGAGATCAAATGCAGGTAAACATATACTCAGCCCTTGAAGATCTTAAGAACATAAGAAGAGTGTCTTTGGAAATCGAGAAATTGTGGATCGATGATATCGAAATACCAAAAATGCAGCCATCAAGGAAATATTCATTAGAAGAATATCGGAATCTTCATAACACCACATCCAAATCAATGAGCAGAATTATAGTAGAGTCGGAAGAAATTGACCTCACAACAGTATAGGATATGGAAATCGGTATTGAACTCCCAACTGTTCAATTGAAATTGGCAACTGAAATGAGCATCGAAATAATTGAAGAGAGTCTGGTTCAAATAATTAACGAACCGATATGCTATGGGATTCAGAAGCTGCTATAACAGTTATGAGTAAATGTTTTTGGCAAAAGATTGGAAAACCAGTTTTAGTAGATACAAATATCATACTTAGTGGGGTGTTTTCTGAAATGGGAAATAAACCGATCGGATCAACATGGATAAATGTTAATTGGAATGGTAAGTATCGATTAATAAATGTGTTAATAGCTGCAAGAATTCATCCAAATTTTATTGGTGGAATTGATGTTATGAAGAGCTTTGGTATAAAGCTAATTGAAGTAAATAATATTGATGTTTCGCTGATTTTAGAAAAATATTCAACTGAAGATAGAGTAAGGAACGCGTTAAAATGTGTTCAGAATCCAGAAAGCAACAAACTGAAAGTTTTGATACGAAATTATGGATCGATATTTATGTCTTCGACATTTGATCTGGGTCACACAAAAATATTAAGCCATGACATTACTGTCAATGGATCACCGATTTTACAACATCCTCGTTGTCAATCAATGCATATGGGACATAAAATTGACGAATTAGTTGGAAAGTTAGTTGAAACAGGAGTGGTAAGCCAATGCCAATGCCCGTGGAACTCTCTGCTAGTTATTATTGGGAAAAAAGAAAATCAATACGAATGCGTGTGGATTACAGAAAACTTAACGCAGTTACAGAGAAATTTACATTTCCAATGCTAGATATACATCAGCTGCTCGATTGCTTAGCTGACTCACAAATATTTTCGTCAATAGATCTCGGACAGGCTTACTATCAGGTAGAATTAAATGAAATCTCTAGGAAATATACAGCTTTAATACTAAACAAGGACAGTTCTGTTTTAATCGCATTCCTTTTTGTTTAGCAACAGCTCCAGTCACATTCCAAAAACTGATGCATGAACTTCTGGAAGGTTTAATTTTCAACAGTATTATTGTATATATTGACGATATATTAGTATATGGGAAATCGGATAAGCAACATCATGAAATACTAGAAGTCAGGATTAAAAGTTAACCCAGGAAAATGCAAATTTTATCAAAAGGAACTTACTTTTCTTGGTTATACTATAAGCTCAGAAGGAATTAGAACAAATAATTTGAAGATTGAAGAGATTTTAAAAGCAAAATCCCCAATGTGTTCGTCTAAATTAAGATCATTTCTTGGATTAGATAATTATTAAAGTCGGTTTATTAAAGAATATGCAGAAATAGCGGCGCCAATTTATGCGGCTACGTATTGCTGCCGCGATCTCCTTGTCATTAACCGATGTTTCCGCACCTGACTTTGTAAATCTAGGAGCGGCTTTTTTGCAAAAGATTTTGACACCTCTTCTTCAACAACAATCTTTACAAATTTTATCAAATGCATTCAAAGATAGTTATAATTACCAAATTTGATGGATGTCAAGGACTATACTGTTGATTGTAGAAGATACTAAACATCAAAAATTTTGAACAACATGAATGCAATCATTTTTAGGATTGTACTGATCATATCATAGAAAATATAATTAAAGAAAACTGTAAAGATGAAGACTGTACTTTTAATAATCTTAAACCTGAGATTATTAAGTCTTATTTTTAGAACAACTAAAACACTTATACATTTATTAGAGTTTTTGATAAACCGAATTCCAGACATATATGGCAGTTATTCCAGTCACTAATTTTAATGTTTTGTTTTTAGGTTCCTGACCCTTCTATGAGCCTCTAATAAACTTACAATTATTTTATTCGTCTTTAAAACCTCATTTGTCAACAGTTGTCATTCCCCTAAAGAAAAATAGGAATTTTAATTTTTTTATGAAATCTCTAATTAATTTTTATTGACTTTGATAATTTATTTTTATATTTTATTTCATGTATTTTGTATAACCACAAAAAATAAAACTATATAGAATGTGTGTATAATACTTTTGTGGTGTACATAACACATTTTCATGAATAACCTAAAAAGACACTTCCTGTTACTAGATATAATAAATCAGCAAACAAAAGGTAAGAAATTTTGCAGTTTACATCTTCCAACGCAAGACCAATTTTTCATTTTCTTAATTATCAAAAAAGCGATTAATGATATTTCCACATTCGTCATATTAATTAATGAGCATAAAATTTTAAGTTCATGGCAAATTAATGGAAAATTTATACAACTGTGAAAAATTATCAAGTTAATTAACTACAATAACTACTCTCTTATCCGCCAAACTCCAATAACCCCAATTTTTATACTAAAGAAATAAATTTTTTACTGGATTTTTTAATAAATTTTATTATTTTTTAATCTAAATGCCCCCATTTTCTATAAACCGCCACTTTTTTTTAGTTCCGTTTTTGACGGATAAGAGAGTAGTTACTGTACTCTTAAAGCAGATAAAATTTGGAAATAATATATCTTTTAGTCATTACCACTTCTATCATCTGAAATTCAGTAATAAGATAATCCCATAAGGCCACAATGTACCAATACTTGGCTATTTAAATTAAACACATCAATAATACAAATTAAAGTCAATTTATGTTCAAATATTCTTTACTATTAAATACAGTACAAATTAATTAATAAATAATTCAATTTAATTATTGAATTTATTATCATTGCTTTTCTGCCTAAGTTATGGATCAAGTGAACAATTTTTCCAAATTACAAAGAATCCATGATCTTTATTAACAACAACAACACCCAATCAGATAAATATTTCCATGATAATAAATCTCAAATTTCAAATAAAACTTACTTCAAACGTTTAACGAATTCCAATCAAGAATACATCGGTAGCAATGATCCAGATTATTCCAATTTTTTAAACCAATATAAACGAGACACAAATACTGATGAATTTTCTAATACCAGACATGTTGACAATTTAGAAGACATCATTGCGCACCCATTAGCCAGTCGAAGAAATCTCCATAACACCGATATAAATCCAACCGAAAGTTGGTTATTTAAAAACAATCAACGCAACAATTCTGATGATTCAATAAATAATCCTTCTGACGATGAAGCGCTCGAAAACTATTTGAATGACTTAGCAAAAAATTATGATGACATTGATCGTCGAATTAGAAATGCTGAGAAATTCGTCAATAAAATTGAAGAATCTCACAATGCAAATTTCAATTCTATCGATCGATTTATTAATTCTAGAAACAATTTCACTTTAAATGACAAGCCAATCGAAATTCCTGAAAAAAGCACCAATTACGTTTCCGAGTTGAGAGTGAATATTTTAGATAATGCAGTTAACAATCCTTTATCAAGTAATAATGATCAAATAAATTTATCATTCAAAAAATCGCCAAAATTTTCGAGATCTTCACTTTTGTATAAAAAACCAACCAGTTCAAAACATTCCATTTTCTCACGGAAACCTTCGTTTTCTGGTCAAAATAATGTTTACAAATGCAATTATAAAAATATTACTACTAATAATTATAAGAACTTAACCAGCGAATTTCAAAGTCCGAAAAGTGGAAGCAGTTCATTTTCTAATTCTAATAAATCAAACTTAGAATATGTCAATATTCCACCACCCAAGGTTTTTAGTTCCAATTATTTCAAAAATGAAACTCTCAAGTCCAAAACAGTTCAAACTGTTGATAATGTAGCATATCTCAAAATGTTTCCTCAACAATCATTGGAAGATAGATCAGTTCAAACAAATTCTCCCGTAACATGTTTATCAAAAGTTACTGTTGATGTCTGCGTTGGAACTGAATCAAAACTTATAAAATCTGTAAGTTTTTAAAAAACATCCAATTTTATTTTAGTCGTGAAGCTAATTTATTTAAAGCTTAAAACTCTTTGTATTTTTACAAAGAATTTTTGAATAATCTGTAGTATTTACAAAACACATTTAATTTTTAGTATTGATAAGGTGTAAAAATGATTTAAAGATTTTACATAAAATAAGAACAAATCATATTATTTATCGTTTCATATTGACATTCTTGTGCCTTTTTGCATGATCTGTTAACTCCTGAGTGCATGATTTAAAAAAAACAAAGACTACCATGCCGTTATCTATCATCGCCAGGGTTGCCAGACCTTAAGATTTCGTCGGGAGTCTCTCGTTAAAAAAGTATATTTCCAGACTCCCGATATGTATAGCAAAAGCCCTCAATTTCTGCTACCGTTTTCTAAATTAGGTTTTCCCAGCAATCGGCATCACTTAACATTTTGAATTTAAAAATTTTCGTTACTCCCAGCATGATGTTTTTGAAATATGGCGACGCCAATCAAAATGTAGAAGAGTGCCAAAAACGATACACATTGTAATTTGTTAAATATCATTTAAATAGACCAAGAAATATTTTATACTTGTACCATTTTTGGCAGTGTGATGAAGAGTTTACATCAGTTTTAACACGTCGAAATAAGGAATTTCAAATTTTTGGTTAAAATTTATTAAGACCTTAAATATATTGTAAGAATTTATGATAAATTTTAATAAATCATAAAATTATTTTTTTTATTTTCCATCTAAGAAGAATTATTCTAATAATATACTGAATGTATAACTGAGTATTAACAATCAACTCTTATAACTATGCTTTACCGACCAATTTTAAGGCGTGCTTGATTTGCTTACACAATATTCTACTTGAAGAATGATACGTAATATTTCGAAGTATTGTATCTTTATCTTCTAATTATATTGTTAAATTTTGGACAATAATGGTAAATTCAATTAGTCTTAAATTCTATAATAAAAACAACCTAACTTTATTAAATTAAATTAAATATACTTCAAATTGAAATCAATATTAAAACAACCTGAACATTACTTTGATATACATTGAATTTATTGCTTATAATATTAAATTGTAATTATAAATTTAATATTACAAATTCAAAGCAAATCTTTTGTTTTATAATACCCAATATCAACATGATTGCTGTTTAATCTTGTTTTTGTAGATTTTTTAATAAATCTTTATATTTTAATTGATATTTTAACTTTTTTTTTGATCTGTTTAATCTTTAGAATTTCATTTTAACAATATATATTTTTGTTTTTACTGCATATTTTCTGCACATCCCTTTTTAGTTTTGGAAAATTAGCCTTTACCAAAAATTTGTATTAAATAGGGGAAAATTAAACTTTAATATATATTCGAAATGAAAATAAATTAAATTCATTTTGTATTATACTAAACGAGGGTTCACCAAACTGTTTTAATCATCAATCCTTATAAAAGTAATTTTTAGTTAATTAAAATAAAACCATATAATACTGTGTTTGTACATTTGTTTTATGATTTTAAATATTTATTAAAATAATTGTACATTGTGTAACAATAGTTTATGTAAAATATATTAATGTTGAAAAATAAATTAACATTCATTTAATAATAAGTAATTATAAATAAGTAAAAATAATAAGTAAAGTAACCACAGATTTATTGTTTCTTAATCAATGAGATGGATGTGTCTGGTGTTTCTTTGCAAGGTTCGCTATATTGGGTTCAAAGTTGGTCAATTTTAATCTTTAATCCCCCGAAACTCCACGTTTAATTTGTGTCTGTAGTAAGTTAATATTGAATTTACGTGGCTTATCCCGACTTCAGCCATATAGGAACTTGGAAAAACCAACAAAAATCGATGTGCTATTTCGTAAAGTTTTTCATATTTTTGCATTAAATTTATTTGTCCAAAATTTGCTTATTGTTAAATTTTTAAGAAGCGTTTTTGCTTCAAGATCAGATAATAATTCAGCAACCTCATCTTGAAGATTAACTCAATGTTTTCAATTTGAGCAGATGATTCAGGGATGTCAATGTTTTTCAAATCAGCCAAGCACAGTTTCAAATCGTCGCTCAATTCTTGAATATGACTTGTATATATGTTTAAATCTTCTTTTATTTCTAATTGTGTGTGGTTTTCTAATCTTTGGTATATTAAGAGAAATCCTATATGAAGCTATTAATCTTCCTTTATTATCAGTAAACTGGTTTACAAAACTTTTTATAGTTGGTCAACATTTGAAGTTCTTAAATATAAATTTCAAATAATTCAATGAATAATACAAACATTTCTTTCGGAATTTATTTTTAATAGGCTTATAAATATATTTGTAACAAAAAAATATAGAAATAACGAAATGGAAATGAATCTCCGAGACTCATCCCTACGTAATTAGGGTTAAAATGAATAAGTAAAATGAAATCTTACATTTTACAAAAATATTAATATTTTCTTCTTAAACTTTTGTAATTCTAGTCCCCATTTATGATTGCGAGTTTCTTGACGACCCCATACAAATATAAAAGAAAAATAAATTTATATTTTTTTAAAATTCCTATAACATATTCTTATTCATAGTAAATGTTATTCAAGTTATTACAATACTCTTAATAGAAATGCAGGTACAAACAATCTTTTCGAACTAGAAGATTTTATGATATATTTATCTATGAAAATTGTTATTTTATCTTTATCACAATAATTTTACAAGTTAAAAAACATTTTCTGTTAAATTGTATTTTTATCTCTCGCGACCTCAGAATTTTGCTACGCGACCCATGGTTTAAGAAGCCCTGTTCTAAACAAAAGTCTATTATTTCAATAATTTATGACCTTGGGTTTTGAAATATATTAATAAAATATATTATTGAAATATATAAACAGGTAATTTGTACATCATATGTGGCATTTGTGTGGGTTGACAAGAAAAAGTCGAAAAATCAAAACTGCGTGCTTATTTGGAAATTTAATGGGTTTGGATAAATACGGATGTATTTAACACTCGTACTTCGTTCTTATACGGTGGTTTTTAACTACATCCACATAATACACATATGTGTATGAATGTTTTAATCCTAATTTATATGTAAAAAATAAATAATTCCTATGTATCTAAATAAAAAGTGGTTAAAATTACATTATTTTTCAGCGTATAAAACTTAATTCATCCAGAAATTCAATAATTACCAACAATCTTTCCGACACAGGTATGGAATTTTCCGATTCGGACAGAAGTATAAGTTTAATAAAATCTTCAAAAAATGAATACTCTGATATGATAGCTGGAGACATAGAAGATCATAATTCAATTGCCAAAACAGCTGTTTTCAGAAATAGGATAAAAACACCACCAAATAAATCAAATTTAGTGAATTTCAAAGGAGATGATCCGAGTAAAACACTTGAGCCTTTAATACAGTCTAATATTAAAAGTAGTAAATCCGAAAACTGGAATAGATGTAGCAGTAATATAGGTAAATTTAACAAAAATAAAGTGTTAAAGTTTTCACCCAATCATGGAAATAGTAAAGAGGAGAAAACCAGCTTACCGAAAGTTGGATGGAACGATAAAATAAATTTCGAACATGACAATAGTGACAATAAAAACAGTACGAAAAATGCATCACTTGAAATTCAAAGACTTTTAGAAAATCTAGGAACTCACTTACAAGCCTCAATGAGTTTGAGAAAGACTCGAGCAGCATTAATTAAATCTCCGATATCGTCCAATTCCAGCACAGCTTCATTTTGGGATAATCCACTCCACAAAAACGATTTAATAAGTACAAAATTAACCCCCGGTTGTACTATTGGAACAAAAGCTACAAATTCTTGCTTAAAAGTAAACCGGGCAAATAACATGATAAATTCCGAACTTCAAGCTATTTGTAAAACAATAGAAAAGAATAAAAAGTTCGATAGCCGTTCAATTAAAGTACACGAATCTTCAAGTAGTGACATGGAATCAATAATAAGTGGTAAAAATAACCTTAAAACTCTTCGAAGCGAATCTTTAGACATGCGACCATTGATAAAACCAAAATCCTCTCCTACCAGAAACAACAGCACAGTTAAAAAAGCAGCCTCAAACATAAACTTATCCGGTGATAATAAGTTCCCAAGTAATTTTAAAGTTTTCCGGTCTTTCGAATTGAGTCCGTATGATGATATTATAAAAGCCCATTTAAATCCTATTGACAGAAGAGTGAAGTCTGTAGCTGCGAAAAACGGATGCCGAATTGCAATTGATGGGCCCATCAATTCATATGACCCATTATCGTGCCAGGCCTTTAGAAATAAAGTCACCTACCGATGTACAGTCGCTGGGCCGAACAAAGAAAATTTGGACAAATGCATGAATTACTTGAAAGAAACTTTTCCGAATACGTTTCTAAAGTTGAATGCTAGAAATGCTTAAGACCAAATTTTCACTCGAATGCTCAAAAATTCGAATAAGAAATGGCTTTCATGTTATTTCTGTCGTGAGTATAGAAGAATTATTTTATTCCTATAAAATAATCTTTACTTTTGGTATTTGACAACATTTCACAATTGTATTTTATTAATAAATAAACCATCAAAGTATTAGCTGACTTGTGATGAAATTTGTCATAGAGAAATAAATAGAAAATAAAGTCTTTCTGTCAATAAAGTCTTTCATTTTCACCTTTATTCGGAAATATCAAAAATATCTATCCAGTGTTTTTAATTTTTTGAATAATCAAAAGCTTTATCCAAAATCCTTAAATTATGGGCTGTGTAACCACAAGTCAAAGTCTACAAGAGGAAATAATTAATTTATGCATAGAAAAAATGCAATAAGACCCTGCATAACGTGAGTTATACTTTCCATCAAGGTAGAGTGTTATACAGAATTGAGTTAAGTCCGGTTATACGGTATTACTTAAATAACAGTAAAAAAATTGAAATGATAAAAATACGTTTGTGTAACACCGCAGGGAAGAAGCAATGCAGATAAATTATTTTGGATTTAATAGAAGGTCAACAGCTCTATGTTGATCTTGAGTGCTATTTTCGGGGTATCTACTTAAAATAAGGACAAAAATTATGGACATCGACATAAATTAAGGGTATTTGCAATAGAAGAGCAGAATTAAATTTCAAATGATTTACGAAAGATTGTTTTCAATTAAAAAGATTATTATCAACAGGTTCCCAAAATTGTTATTTAAAATTTCTTAAATTTTTAAAAAATTTAAAAACTTAAATTCTTCTGTATAATTTAAAAAAAATATTTTACATCCCAATTGCAATTGATAAACATTATTATAATAAAAATAAGTTATTTTTAGTCAAATATCTTTAAAAAATGAACTAATAAATATTTTTGAGGATAATTCTCGAAGCACACTTTTATTTTGGGAAAACGTAGAAAGAAAAAGGTAGTATTAATTGTTTAATTATAATTGTTGGTAAACTATTGTTAAAAAATTAATTTTCACCATGTTCAAAAATTCATTAATTATTATTATTATTATTGTTGGGGTTAATAAAATGCACAAAAGTAAAAAATTGAAAATTAATAAAAACATTGATATTCGAAATAATCATTAAAAAGTGTTGGGCCAGCACACAAATAGCCTTGAGAATTGTTTAAATGCACCAGTAATACAGCACGAAAACCCAGCACCAAGATAACTTAAAATACAATATACAACACCAACTAAACATTTTAAAATCTGAGAGAATATAAATAAATATAAAATTAAAAACATAAAAGTAAAATAAAATAAATACAAAATGCATCAAGAACCGCACGAAATTTACATAAAAAATAACATAATAACAAGAAAATTCGACAGTAAAATGGCCATTTATATAAAAGTAAAAATTAATGAATTAAATGAATAAAAATAAAATATTTTAGGATGAATAAATTTAATTAAAAATGTTAAAAAATAAATTACCAATTTAAATTAAGAAATAAATAAAAATTTAATTTAGATAGCACAAATAATTTCAAGGTCGAATTTTGTTTAATCGCAATAAAATTAACACGCAAGGTTAAGGCCAAATAGTAGGTATATATACTGATGTGTTATCACAAATTTTCAGCACAAAATTGACAACAAAATTTCAACTAAGTTACAGGCTGTATGCAGAGAGAAAAATTTCATTTTACTGTTAGCTATATCTGGTCAAATTGATTTTATATTACTGTTGTCGATTTGTGGTATTACTTTCCTGTATAATTTTTCAATTGCCTACAATTATGGAATTTTACGATATGGAATGAAGAATTTATATGGAGAATCTGTAGTAATTTTTTTGATTGCCTGCAGTTATGGAATTTTATGATATGAAATGAAGAATTTATATGGAGAATTTGTAAATTTATATGAAGAATATACATTTATACCTCGAAATTTTTATCGAATTTAGATGGTAACATTTAATTATTTTTTTTATTTTATTTTATTTTGTGGCCCACAGCCAAAACAAACTGCAAGTAATTAAAATCACACATAATCTATCGAACCATGTAAGTGCGTGGAATACCGCCAATGATTCGTGCCCATGAAGGCTCCGGCGTGCGGAACGCAGGAGCTGGAACGTCAATATTATCCGTACATAAGGGAAATTGGAGGGTAAATGAGTAGACCGTTGGCTGCTCCTTCATTATCCGTTTCCTAAAAAATTGACATAAAATTTTTAACAACAATCGGCTCAAAATATCTAACACCGAGTAGTCCAGTGGGCACTCATTAAATATAATATGAACATACATAGATCTTAAGGACAAAGAGAGGGAATGGGTAGTGGGGAAAATTGCGAAATCGTTGCAACAGTTAAAATGAATAGCCATCGGAAAAAGATTGATCCGAACGACTAAAATCATGGAAAATAATATTTTTAAATAATTTATAAGAATTAAATAAATTATGTTGAATTGAGACGGAAAATATGGGCGGGACGCTGCTCAATTTTTCCGAATCAATTAAAATACTTATCAAAATTAACAAATTAAAAGTAGAATTCGGCTCAATAATTGATAGAATATCCAGATGAAACCATAAAATAAAGGCGGAACGCTGCTCAAATTTCCCGAATTGATTAAATACTTATCAGAAATAATAAAATAAAAGTGAACTGTGGCTCAACTATTGGTATAAGATTATTATGAAACTGTAAAATAAGGGCAGAATGCTGCTCAAATTTTCTGAATAAATTCAAGTACTTAACAAAAATAGTAAAGTAAAGATGGAGCGCGTAAAATAAGGGCGGAACGCTGCGCAAATTTTACGAATCCATTAAAATACTTATAGAAAATGGTAAAGTAAAAGTGGAATGTTGTTCGATTGTTAGTAGGATAATCTGATTAAACCGAAAAATAGGGGCGGAACGCTGCTAAAATACAAATAGCCTTGAGAATTGTTTAAATGCATTAGTAATACAGCACGAAAACCCAGCACAAGATAACTTAAAATACAATATACAACACCAACTAAACACTTTAAAATCTGAGAGAATATAAATAAATATAAAATCAAAAACATAAAAGTAAAATAAAATAAATACAAAATGCATCAAGAAACGCACGAAATTTACATAAAAAATAACATAATAACAAGAAAATTCGACCGTAAAATGACCATTTATATAAAAGTAAAAATTAATGAATTAAATGAATAAAAATAAAATATTTTTTGGTTGAATAAATTTATTTAAAAAATGTTAAAAATAAATAAAAATTTAATTTAGATAACACAAATAATTTCAAAGTCGAATTTTGTTTAATCGCAATAAAATTAACACGCAAGGTTAAGGCCAAATTATAGGTATATATACTAATATGATTTGACAAATATCTAATCTTAATTTTCAGTATTGATTTTAAATCGTATTTTGACACTGATTGTCAGCAGTTTCACTTTGGATTATTTAATTCGATGTTTTTAATTTGGATGGATTTATGAATTTTTATGGATGTATTCGATTTATTTAGGAAGGATATGGATTTACGGATAATTATGAATTTTATGGATATGGATTTATGGATTTTTATGGATGCATTCGATTTATTTAGGAAGTTTAATTCAATGTTTTTAATTTGGATGGTTGAATTTATAAATTTTAATTGAAGTAGCCCGTAATTTAGCTTTGGTTTTAATAAATTATTATGATGCTTAAATTATTTTCTAATTGTCGAAAATTTTCCGGCCCACAGCCAAAGACACATCACAAGTTAATAAAATCATATACAGTATTCAGATTCGTGTAAGTGCGTGGAATACCGCCGATGATCTGTGCCCGTGAAGACCCGGCGTGCGGAACGCAGGGATCGGAACGTCAATATTATTCCGTATAGAAGAAAGGAAGAGTAAGGAAGTGGTCTTTTGGTTACTTCCTCGTTTCTCGATTTCTCTAAAATCGACCTAAATGATTCTACAATCGGCTCAAAATCTCTAACACCGAGTAGTCCAGTGGGCACTCACTAACTATGAAATGAACATACATAGATCTTAAGGACAAAAAGAGGGAATGGGTAGCGAGGAAAATTGCGAAATCGTCGCAACACTTAAAATGAATAGCCATCGGAAAAAGATTGATCCGAACGACTCAAAATCACGAAAAATAATATTTAAATAAAAATTAAATAAATCATGTCAATTGAAACGGAAAATATGGGCAGAACGCTGCGCAAATCTTTGGGAATAGTTAAAACACTTATCATAAAAAACTGTAAAATAAGGGCGGAACGCTGCTCAAATTTTCCGAATCAACTAAAATACTTATAGAATATAGAAAAATAAAAGTGAAATGCGACTCAACGGTTGGTATAAGATTATTATGAAACTGAAAAATAAGGGCAGAATGCTGCTCAAATTTTCCGAATTAATTCAAATACTTAACAAAAATAGTAACGTAAAAATGGAACGCGTAAAATAAGGTTGGAACGCTGCTCAAATTTTCCGAGTCAGTGAAAATACTTTGTCGGAAACGGTAGAATAGGGATGAACCGAAAAATAAGGGCGGTACGCTGCCAAAATTTTCGAACCAACAAAACTACTTTGTCTAAAATTGTAAAATAAGAATGGGTTACGGCTAATTTTGTATATCAATAAAAAATTATTTTATAAAGCTGAGGAATGAGGAAGGATCCCTACTAAAAACTCAATAATAATAATAATAATAATAATAATAATAGTAATAATAATAATAATAATAATAATAATAATAATAATAATAATAATAATAATAATCATAATCATAATAATAATAATAATCATGGTATTTGTAGTAACGATGATAATAATTATGATAATAATAATAGTAGTAATAATCATAGTGGTAATAACAATAATTATAATGGTAGTTATAGTAACAAAAATAATAATATAGGAAATAGTAGCAACAATTAATAAAGGTAATACATATGATGGCAACAATAATAATGCTAGCAATAATAATGGGAAACATTGTAGTTATAATAAGGATAAGGGTGAAAGATATAATGTGGGTGTATTTAACATAACAAAGGGTGTACAGGCCAAAGAATAATCATCAGCATGGACAATAATGAGAAGGACCAAGCGAATGGACATAAAGATAGATGATATGAGAGTATAGGTTAACATTTGAAGGAGATAGGAGAATAATGGGACCTAAGAATCAAAAGCGAGCACAGGTCTTCTATCGACAGCTCGTTGGACCCAGAGATCGTTCGGTCAATTATAGCATTAGCAATAACGCTCACTTTTTGCGGACGATCTACCCACTCGAACACAGTTCCAACGTTGCTCAGCAACGGGTGCCGAGTGGTAAGCAAAGGAAATATTTGTATGGGGTTGTCTGGGTAACAACCATATAGTTTCAAAATATCAACACCCAGAAACCCACCAATAAAAAGAAAAGGCAGATCAACAAAATTGCCAGTTGGTCGAAGAGAATATTTCAAAGAGCGTAATAAAAGAGGTAATAAACTTAAAGATAAATCAATCAGCCAAAAAAATTGAGTACCAGACAGGAACATCTCCCTTTGGAAGACGTATCTCTACGCTTTGGATTTTGTGAAATCATGCTGAGTAATTGGTTAGAGTATTGTGAATTGAATCGATTTTTGTGAAAGTTATGAATAAAGTTGTGATATATAAATTGGAAATAAATCTTATTGTGTGTGGTTAATTAAATCGATTAATGAAGAACACCAAGGAGTCAAAGCTAAGCACCGACTTTCTATATAAAAGCCTAACATATCCCTCGTTTTACATGGAAGATAGGTTCCTGGCAAAACTGTGTTAAGCGAAAAAATTAAATTTATATGAAAAAACCGTGTTTAACGAAAATAACCACAAATTTACCTATTTTTAATCATTTATTGAGAAAAAATAATATCAATAAAAGAGTTCATTATAGCAGTCTGATAATATAAAACAAAAACATAATAATTCAATTAATTTTCAAACGAAAAAATGTAAAACAAAATAGATTTTTAAGAAATCCACCAAAAATTTACATTATATACAAAATATGCAATTATGTATATACTAACATGTTGACCTCAATAAAAATTAACTTAATTTAAATTGCTGTCACTATCACTTTCAACAATCAGTCTTAGCAAAATTAAGCGTTAAAATTAAGAACAGAACAATTAGAAGGTAGCCAAAAAGCTGGGCCTTGGAAGCGCGAGAAAGAGAGCGCCGGAATAAAGTTGAATCCGCCTGAATGGTATAGCATATCCTCAAATCGAACGGGATTTGATGGACACTAAATTACAATATTGACAAAAATCTGTGATCCATTTCAATTGTGCCTAGTTATTATTAAATCATTATAATATTAATTTCGTTATGATTTTTGATTTTATTTGAATTTAAATTAATCATCTAATGCTTACTATTGGTGGATTTCTAGGTGTTTATATTTTGAAACTATATGGTTGTTACCCAGACAACCCCATGCAAATATCTTTTGCTTACCACTCGGCACCCGTTGCTAAGCAACGTTGGAACTGTGTTCGAGTGAGTAGATCGTCCGCAAAAAGTGAGCGTTATTGCTAATGCTATAATTGACCGAACGATCACTGGGTCCAACGAGCTGCCGATAGAAGGCCTATGCTCGCTTTCGATTTTTAGGTCCCATTATTCTCCTATCTCCTTCAAATGTTAATCCATGCTGTTATTTCGTTTATCCCTACATCTATTCCCATAGTCCTACTTATCGTTGTTCGTGTTGATGATTTTGCTCCGCCTGTAAACCCTTTGTTATGCAAGTATTCACACAGTATCTCTCTTACCCTTATCCCTGTTTAATTGTCTGTTTTCATTGATTTTCTCTTATTCCCTTCTCGTTATTCGACATTTCTTTTTCATTCCCTTTTTATTAAGATCCAGAACCACATCTTAATCACTTATATTGTTTCCCCCAATCATTTACATGTTAATTAATAATTTTACTCTATTATTTAGGTATCCTCAACATTATTATTATTATTATTATTATTATTATTATTATTATTATTATTATTATTATTATTATTATTATTATTATCATTATCATTATCATTATTATTATTATTATTATTATTATTATTATTATTATTATTATTATTATTATTATTATTATTATTATTATTATTATTATTATTATTATTATTATTATTATTATTATTATTATTATTACTATTAATGTTATAATTATTGTTATTTTATAATTATCATTATCCTTACCATTATCATTATTTTTATCAAATGTTTTGTAAAGATTAGTCCTTATTCCTCGGCTTAAAAAATATACTTTGCTTATATAAAAATTTAGCCGTAATCCATCCTTATTTTACAGTTTTCAACAAATTATTTTCCTTGAGTCGGAAAATTTTAGCAGCGTACCGCCCTTATTTTACAGTTTTATAAGGATATTATACTAACAATTGAACAACATTCCACTTTTACTTTACTATTTTCGATAAGTATTTTAATTAATTCGGAAAATTTGAGCAGCGTTCCGCCTTTATTTTACAGTTTTACGATAACTGTTTTAATTATTTCCGAAAATTTGCGCAGCGTTCAGCCCATATTTTTCGTCTCAATTCAACATAATTTATTAATTCTTAAATATTATTTATAACATTATTTTTCCTGATTTTGGTCGTTCGGATTAATCTTTTTCCGATGGCTATTCATATTAACTGTTGCAACGATTGCGCTATTTTCCCCGCTACCCTTTCCCTCTCTTTGTCCTTATGATCTATTTATGTTCATATTATATTTAATGAGTGCCCACTGGACAACTCGGTGTTAGTGATTTTGAGCCGATTGTTGTTAAAGATTTTTGTCGATTTTATCAAAATTAAGTGCAAGAAAGTTGAGCCAAAAGTCCCACTCTCAATCTACTCTCTTTCGCTATTAAGTTCAATGATTTGAATTTCGGGCTCCTGTGTTACTCACGCCGGAACCTTCACGGGCACGAACTATTGGCGGACTTACACAGCACTTACACAGTTGGATATTTATGTATAAGTTTAATAACTTCAATTTGTTTTGGCTGTGGGCCGAAAAAGGAATGAATGAAAATTACCAGATCAATTGGGTAAAAGCCTCGAATGCAAGAAATAATCGTCGGAAGTTTGTAAGCATATAATAGAAATTCATAGTAGCATAATCCATCCTGTATTGAAAATTCTTAGTAGCATAATTCACAATTCATAGCAGTTACAACAATAATCTGCCAATCAACAAGTTCGCAGTCATCCATGCAGTTAACTGCAACGCACACTACTACGATCAGTCTCCAAGTGAGACTGAAAATCAAAATTTCAATCAAGTTGAAAATAATACTGCTAAGTAGTTGTGTTAATTTGTGAAAAAACATCAATATATATACCTATAATTTGGACTTAACCTTGCGTGTTAATTTTATTGCGATTAAACAAAATTCGACCTTGAAATTATTTGTGTTATCTAAATTAAATTTTTATTTATTTCTTAATTTAAATTGGTAATTTATTTTTAACATTTTTAATTAAATTTATTCAGCCAAAAATATTTTATTTTTATTCATTTAATTCATTAATTTTTACTTTTATATAAATGGTCATTTTACGGTCGAATTTTCTTGTTATTATGTTATTTTTTTATGTAAATTTCGTGCGGTTCTTGATGCATTTTGTATTTATTTTATTTTTACTTTTATGTTTTTAATTTCATATTTCTTTATATTCTCTCATATTTTAAAATGTTTAGTTGGTGTTGTATATTGTATTTTAAGTTATCTTGTGCTGGGTTTTCGTGCTGTATTACTGATGCATTTAAACAATTCTCAAGGCTATTTGTGTTCTGGCCTAACTCTATGAAAAATGTATAAGAATGGTTGGGCTTGAAATATATGTCAGGAGGTAACAAGATGTTGGGCCAGAACACAAATGGCCTTGTGAATGTTTAAATGAATCGGTAACACGCATGCAAATATAACATGCAGCTTTAAATTCAAACCTATGAAAACATCAATTAAACCTAGCAAGATATGAGAGAAAAGCAATTACATATAAAATAATAAACATAAAAATAAATTAAAATAATAACAAAATGCAACAAGATCCGCACGATATGAATATAGACATAACACGAAAACCCAACAAATTCGACCAAAATTTGATAATTTGACAAAAAATAAAAATTTCATGAAAATGAAATTATAAATCAAAGAATTTGAATTAGAAATAATTCAATAAAAATTTCAAATAAAAAAATTATCAAATTAAATTAAAAAATAATAAAAATTAAGATTAGAATACACTAGAAAATACCAAGGTCGAATTTTGTTTTACTAAATCAAAAAGAACATGCAAGGTTAAGGACAAAGAATAGGTATATATACTGATTCATTTTTACACAAAAAAAGCGTCAAAAAATCATTTTTTGAATCGTTTTGAAAATCATTACTCAGTTTTTCAACTTGAAATTTTTAGGTGAGTTTTGTTTTGGAACTCTCTTTCCACGTCGCTTCCTCGCATCTCAATGGAGCTCTGCTTGGATGTCGGCGTGGGGAGAGTAGTAATTTTGTTATGTATTGTCTAGTATTCATTATATTGTTTTATTGATACTAATAAATTATTCATAATATAAACTTATTTTTTCTATAATCATTCTATTTCCGGCCCACAGCCAAAGACACATCACAAGTTAATAAAATCATATACAGTATTCAGATTCGTGTAAGTGCGTGGAATATCGCCGATGATCTGTGCCCGTGAAGACCCGGCGTGCGGAACGCAGGGATTGGAACGTCAATATTATTCCGTATAGAAGAAAGGAGAGATAAGGAAGTGGTCTTTTGGCTACCCTCTCGTCTCTCGTTTTCTTTAAATTCGACCTAATTTATGCTACATACGGCTTAAAATTATCACTCCGAGTAGTCCAGTGGGCACTCATTAAATGTAATATAAACATAATGCGCCTAAGGTCAATTAAGGGAAGGTGACGGGGAAAATATAAATTGAAATCGTTGTTAAGAATGAAAAATTTAATTAAAATGTAATGTTAACGATAATATGCCACCAATTTTCTAGTATCAATATGGATAACCGTTGAGTAATCTCCAAACCCGTGTTACAACTGATAAGTAAATTTAAACCAGTCGTAATCATAAAGATTATTCCCATAAAACCCAAATATTACCCATAGCAAAACTTACGGCTCGAGCGTCATACCTTTTAAAAATCATCCAAAGCCAGTCGAATGAGGGACGAGATATCCCAATGACCATAAACAAGAATTTTTGCCAACATTAACGTAGAAAACCACTCGGCATAGTCAAAATAACTCTTCCTTAATTTAATCCCACTCAACGAGTTGAAAAATTAGCCACATCAAGGAAGGGGTATTCCATATGTAACCCTTTACAAAAATAAAGTAATAAAAATGCAAGCGAGTCGTAGCGTACGCCATTTCACTCCAGAAGAGAAAACTCATTTTATTTTTTGCTTACATCACATAAAGACCCGGTGCTCACAGGAAATATCGACCTTTACAACAAAGATCGAAGGCATAAAATCAAAATTGTCAAAGTTTATTTCCATACAAGAAATAAGTGGCATCTTCCATATTCACCTGAGGCAAATCAGCTCTTCAAATCCATCTCTTGTGACAGTTTGATCCAATTCCGTACCTAAAGGAAGTAAAGAAAATTGACCACATACGTCTGAAACTCTTACCAGCATTTGAATTACCTCACCGCACATAAATAATGTAATCCCGGGAAACTTTTAGTAGACCATCGACCGACGACCAAAGCTCAGGAAAGTTAGCTTCAATCCACAAACATCTGTATAAAGCGAATCTAAACCTAGTCAAATATTATAACTGTCAATGAACACCAAATACTTACTCGACTGATCCATAAATCCAACAAAACTACCAAATCCAATGAATTAGATACAGGGCTAATATTAAAATAGAAATAAATGAGAAAAATTTTAATTTACTAACATGCTGAATAAAACCGCCTACCCAATCGATAATCTCGCATAACCACTGTTGACGCAACCATTAATCGACGAAATGGTCGAACAAAATTGATTCCATACAGAAACACAACGAGAGTATGCCTGTTCCACACCAATTTATCGATCCGATATTTCAACCATTAGACGAGAATATCGGGGTAGAAAATGCGATAGAGTGTGATTTTTCACCGCACACTTTCACCCTATAAATAAGTCCAAATATCAAAACAACGTTTCTAAAAATTCTGCCAATGCCTCATAGATTCAATTCCGACGACGATATGCCGAGAAACCAGTTCCTCACCAATGTCGAACCTATAGAACTAAATTCATGCAAAACAGGTAATTTCAAATTCTTACCCAATCTTCCTCTGGGATAACAATAACTCTTACATAACACCGTGTAATTAATAATATACCTTCTAATCACAATCTTAAATGTTTTCTAGTTAAATAAAATTTTGAATTACCTCCTTTTTGATTTGTAGTTAAACAGGATATATAAAAAAGTGATAATTTAACCATATTTTATTTTATTTTGATTTATATGAAATTGATATTTCTTATGAATTTTTGTTAAACAATTTATATAAACTTTAATTTTTAATCATGAATTTTTGATTTTTTGTTAAACAAGATATACAAATTTAATTGATAATTTAACCATATTTTATTTTCTTTTGATTTATATGAAATTGATATCTCTCAATATCCATGAACGACTCGAAAACCACCAGCGACAGGTGGACCTACAAGTGGTTAGGGCTCGCCAATACTTGGCGAACGTTGAAGAAGATCTCTTAGCTGTTCGAACCGCCAGCAGCTACCACCACCCACCTCAATACAAGGCTCACCTCAGCAACCGGCCAAAAATCACTCGGGCTCGTAACACCAAGCGACCAGTGATGATCATCTCCAATTGCTCTCCGGAGGAATGGGTGGGGAGGGGATTCACGGACTCCGGAACCATCATTCGAGAATGAGGATTTTCTAGAATCATCCACAATGTAGTTGGAATTTTGATTAATAAATAGTTGTTCCCTTATACGAATATTCTTGATTATCTGGTTAATATCGTAGAAATTATGTCATGTTTGAAAAATGTACATCCAACGATTCCGAGTCAGTAGCTATTAATTTGAATGTTTTTTTATTGTAGTAATGGACTCCCTACAACTACTACGAATAGAACTGGCCCGTGCCCAGCAAACTAACAAGTCCCTACACGAACAGATCCTTCAATTAACCCGAGAAATCCACCAAACCAAAACCACCTGGGTAGACTCGACAAAAATCAAGTCACTACGCCAGCGGCTCACTGCTGCCCAAAAGGGATGGGCCGATGAGCGACAGATGAATCAAAACCTTCGAATACAGGTAAGGGGGTTGGAGGTTGCTTTGTCCGTCAGCCAGGAAGGGGCGGCAGTAACCTATTCTCTTGTCTTCGCACCATCTCAGTTGGCCTATCGGGAATCAGTGACCAATCTAACACCAGCCGTAACCCCAACCACAACAACATCCAATAGCTACAGGCCGGGGCGAAAAGAACGAGCCAAACGCAGAGCCACTCGGTTATCAAATACATCTCAATTAACTTAAGTGTGACCTGAATGATTCATTTCTTATGCCTGTGTATAAATTATAATTTCCTGTTGTTTTATTCAAAGTGATGAGTTAAAACTTGATAAACCTCGAAAACCTCACCGTCCACACACAGATGCCCTTACTCTTACAAGTAGTAGTCTCCTTATCTTCCAGTACGACATTATCAGATTCTCTTCTAATGAACTCTAATCCTAATAGCCATCACACGCAAGGGACTTTCAAAGCGAGCATAAGTCTTCCATCGACAGCTCGTTGGACCCAGGGATTGTTCGAGCAATTACAGCATTAGTAATGTTGGGCCAGAACGTAAACGGCCTTCAAAATGTTTAAATGGATCAGAAACACACACGCAAACACAACACGCAATTTAAATAAAACCCCAAAACACCAAGTAAACCATATAAAATCTGAGAAATAAAGAATTAAATATAAATTAATAAACATAAAAATAAAATAAAATAATAACAAAATGCACCAAGATTCGCACGATATCTACACAAACACAACAAGAAAACACAACAAATTCGACGAAATTGGAAAAATCAATTAAAGTTCATTAAACTGGAATTTAAATCGAAAATTTTGAATTAGTAATAATTCAATAAAAATTCTTAATAAAAAATTATAAAAATAAATCAAAAAATATTAAAATTAAATAATAGAATTTGCTAGAAAAGAACAAGGTCGAATTTTGTTTTACTACATCAAATTTTACACACCAAAAATTTAGGTATATATACTGATCCATTTTCACATTAAAGTTAACCATTTTTTGAAAAACACACCGTGTTTCGAAATATTTCAAATTATTTGAATCTTGTTTGAATAGTTTAAATCTATTTGAGATCGTACTTTTGAATTTTCAGAATTTTAGGTGAGAATCATTGATTTTGGAACCCTCTTTCCACGCCCCGTACCTTGCATCTCTATAGAGCTCTGCTCGGACGTTGGCGTGGGAAGAGAGGTATTTGGTTTATTGTATGAATTATGCTATTTTATTGGAATGGTAACTTGTTATTTTTGTTGTATATAATTAATAAACATTATTATATTTAAATTGTCTCATATATATATAACCTTTTTTATATGTTTAAAAGATGTCGAAATTTTTCCGGCCCACAGCCGAAACCTATTGCAAGTAAATAAAATCTACATAGTGCAGATTCATTTAAGTGCGTGGAAAATCGCCAATGATATGCACCCGTGAAGACTCAGCGTGCGCAACGCAACGGTCGTAACGTAAATATTAATCCCTATAGCTGATTCGAGGAATAAGGAAGAAGTCTCTGGCTGCTTCCTCGTTTCTCGCTTCTGAAAAATCGACTTAAATTATGTCACACACGGCTCAAAATCACTACACCGAGTAGTCCAGTGGGCACTCATTAACTATAACATGAACATAATTCGCGTCTAAGGTCAATTAAAGGCAGGTGACGGGAAGCTAGATGAAAAAATGGAATCGTTGCTATATGCTATAAAATCATGATCATAATCTATAATATCTACCTTAATGTCAAATTTAAATTCAAAATTATTCAGACGTTATATAATAACTCTGTAGTATTTAAACCAGATTGAAACCCTTGTCATTATCCGTACCTCGTTTGTTAGCGATCGACTCGTATCATGAACCTACTACCTACACGATTCATCACTTAGTCCTTTAGTAATAATAAATGGTAAAACTTATTTAGGAAAAAATTTGATTAGTAGATTGATCTCATTGTAAACCCTTCCAGTAATGATATCTTCATAGGGATAAGCGTAAATCATCGAGTAATAAGTATTAGTAGAAACCTTTTGACAATCACTTCATAATTCATGTGGTTAATTAATGGTAAATCGAAAATCATTCACCGTAGAACAATATTGGGAATTCCAAACCCTTCTAGGTAATTAATTGAAACCCTTTAAGTGAAAATAGCCTATTCAGACTTATCTTAAAAAATTCATAATCGTTAGATAATTAATTATAACAAATCATTATCGCAGATAAACCTTCATCTCACGCTATCAATCCCATCCATATCTCAACTTGGTTATCAATGCTCAATCATTAAAGTTAGTTCACGTTATAAATTCACCACAAGCCCCGTTCATTAATTCCATGATTTAGTTAATAGTTGATAGCAATAGCATCCGTGTGATTGTAATCCCCAACATCAAGTCGAAAGTTCATATGAATTTGGTTTAAAAAAATTCCAACACAAAAAATCATCTATGTGATCAAAAACTTACAAACATCAAAATCAAAACAACGGCATAAATAACCGCGAAATTAATAATTCCGAAAGCATATGAAAATCAATTTTCTTTTGAGGAAAGTTCGACGTATAAATCCACGAAAGCATGAAACTTCATCATAGGCCAGCACGCCGAAAGAGTTTTCATCCAACCCAACGAGAATCTTGATACAACGAAAATCAGATGGAGAATAACCAATTTAGCAACATCAAACGTCCATTTTTGTGCTGAATAATAAACCTGAAACTGCAGATTCATAACTAGTGAAGTAAATTTCAGCTAAAACTAACCTATCGATAGATAGAAACCCGTACGGAGAGCTGACAGTGTCATCTCGAACTATAAAATTTTCTGAAGTTTCCACCAATTCCGAAAATGTAATCTAAAATTAATATATACAAATATTGATAACTCGTACCAACCGGAAACTTACGACTGAACAGT
The DNA here is from genome assembly GCA_022537955.1 of Schmidtea mediterranea. NCBI lineage: Eukaryota > Metazoa > Platyhelminthes > Tricladida > Dugesiidae > Schmidtea > Schmidtea mediterranea. The sequence goes on from CM039680.1 coordinate 71,791,173, forward strand.
TTCGCCAATCATAGAGACACGCGCCCAAAGTCCAAACTTTCTTAAAGCGCCGACCAGTGTTTATAATGAATATGATGAAGATGAACTTGAACCTCGACATATCCGGTCAGTTCATAAAGTCGACGATCAGTTAAATTATGAAATTTTAAATTACAATGATAACTTCAATTAAATAACTTTTGCATTTTTACCGAACAATAAATCACCTAATCAATGAATTTATATTAAAAAACTATATAAATAGGGTACAAATCTTCACCGAAACGCAGCCAATCAAACGTACCAATGCACTCACCACAAAATCCCAAGAAGCGAACCATTTCGAATAGCCCAACCGGTAGAAGGTCCACAATTGAATCCGAACACGCAGGAAATGCAGACTCCGATCTCATCCCAATGCAACTCGCCGACCGATGGAGGGAGGCCTGGAAACTCTATGAGCACTCAAAATTTCCATCCAACTCCCAACGTAGCAGCAGCAGACCAGAGTATCTCGACCGAACTCACGAGGTACCAGAACCGTTCTGGGAGGAGTGGCACCCCGCGGCGGAGATCTACGCCCATGCGCGGTGTATACTCGACGACCTTCTCGAACACCAGCAACAAGTGGATCTGAGAGTGGCTCGAGCCCGTCAATGTTTGGCAAACATTGAGGAGGATCTCGAAGCCGGCAGGATCGCCGAGATTTATTATCATCCACGGTCGCGCGGACACCTGCACGAAGACGCCGAGAAAAGAAGAATTGCCCAGATGACGAGAACTCACCGAGGTCGAAACCTCAGGAGGCCGGTGATGATCATACCGGATTGCTCCCCCGAGGATTGGGTAGCCAGAGGCTTCTCAGACTCATGAGAATCACATTATGAATTTTTTAGTTTGATAATTGTTGTTAAAATAGAAATTGCGTGCGAATAAACATTAATTTTGTTTTCATTGTGGTTGCTGTTATAACAATTCATTCAGAAAGTTTTGTTTTATTAGTTACTTCGGTGGTGATAACTATTGTTTTAACATTGTAAATTCCAGACATGGATTCTACACCCACTCTGAGGATGGAACTAGTCACAGCCCGAAAAGATAACAAGAACCTCTACAATCAGATAATTCAATTAACACGAGAGGTGCATCAAATACGAGCCACCTGGATAGATCCAGCCAAGGTGAAATCTTTGTATCAGAGGCTCACGGCTGCTCAGAAAGGATGGGCCGAGGAAAAACAAGTCAATCAAAGTCTACGCACACAAATCCGAGGACTGGAGGTCGCCCTATCGGCCAGTCAGGAAGGAGCGGCCGTCACCTATCCGCTCGTGTTCGCACCGGCTCAGTTAGCGTACCGGGAGCCGGTAGCGACTTCAACTTCAACCCCAAATCCTACAACGAACATAAAGACGTACTCACGTCCCGGACGCAAAGAGAGAGCTAGACGTCGTGCCGCCAAACTACCAGCCTGATCCGAGTCAGATTTCACGGACCATTATAGCTCCTGTATAAAATACATTTTCGTAATTTGACTTCGTTAATCTATGTGAGAAATCCCAGACGAGTAAGACAGAATCCCTGAAACTCACCAGACTTTGAATGGTATATGACATAAAGGGGACCAATTACAAAGTAAATCGAGCACATGTCTTCTAACGACGGCTCGTTGAACCCGAGGGTTGTCCGAGCAATTATAGTATTAGCAATAGCACTCACTTTTTGCGGACAATCCACCCGCTCGAGCACATTTCCAACGTTGCCTAGCAACGGGTGTCGAGTGGTAGGCAAAGTGATATTTTGTATGGCGTTACTGGGGCAACCATTAGCAACCCCTGTAACCCACCAGTAATAACGCTCACTTTTTGTGGACAATCCACCCACTCGAACACATTTCCAACGTTGCCTAGCAACGGGTGCCGAGTGGTAACTAGAAAGTATTTATATGGCGTTACCGGGGTAAACACAAGGACGTTTAAAACAAACAGCAAAAACCCAGTAACCCACCAAAGATAACACTGTAACCAACCATTATTATAAATTAATTAATGATGTCGGATTTTAAGTTTCCAATACCTTTCCATTTTTCATCTTTAGCTCCAAAATTTCATAAATTCTTTCTATTTTTCAAGAAATTGGCCAATCAAATACTTTTTTACATTTAATTTAGAATGGTGTAAATCTATATTAAAAATAAAAATAGAAGTATTGGTATGTTATTCCAAACAAAAATAAATTTTGCTGATTTCTAATAAATGGTATAATATTTAAAAGGTTAATTTTAGTAATTCGCGAAAGAAAATACTAGTAAAAATGGATTTAATTTAATCTTCTCGACTGTTTAAATACGTCAATTGCAGTTAAATTAACTTTTAAAAGTTAACTTAATTTATAAATTTCTTCGAATAGCATGAGATTCAATAAATAAATTATGATAACGGTTTTCAGAATTAATTTTAAACACTTGATAAAATCTAATTTCATTATAGGTAAAAAGTTGTTTTGTTATGACAACCAAGGTATTAATATATTAATAGATAATAAGGTATATAATAATTTTAAGTTCATAATGATGTAAATGAAATTGATCCAATAAACAACTCCTTGAATTATGAAACACATATACCAACTTCCTCGTTTCAAAAAGTACTCTTGGCAGCTGGCTCAGGAGTTTTATCATTTTTTCAACCATGGCGCCAAGGTAAAACTTTTATTATCCAAATTTATTACACAATCAAATTATTTATTATTTAAATGGTAGATATGATATCAACTTTTGGCGAAACTACTGCTCCAATTGTTCTCAATGATCTTTACGAGAAAATGCAATCGAATCCCAGTGGAAATTTAATTTTAAAGTGATACATATTTCCAATGAATTTGTTTAATTAATTAAATAAATATTCTAGAGATAAACCAAGAATTAGGAAAAACTCATTGGATTTAGATTACCTTCGGAAATTACCATCGGATAGTTTAGGAAAACGATACGTGTCTTTTCTTGATCATTACGTAATGTTATTAATATTAGTTATAATTGAAAGGTCGAATAAAATGAGCAACAATAAAATTATTTACAGTAATATTAGATTCTGTTGTCCAGCACGTATCGGCATTAGGCATTTTTGACTACATTAACTAATAATCGATTTAAGCAATAAATATGAGGCCATTTTATTTTCGAAATAATTTAAAATTGTATTTAATATAATTTTCCCACTTGGCCGTCATTTGAGGCTTGCATAACTGATTGGCCTTTTATTCACCAATCACATTGTCGCATTTTGGCAGAGCTTTATTTATCGTTTTCTATGAAGCAATACTAGGATACCCATAATATGCAGATTCATTGCTTACGTCCTCTGAATTCGGGGACATTCATTTACTATTTTCCCGATAGGGGATTCTTATCTCCCTCCTCCCCCCATTGTTCCATTTTATCACCACGTAATGAACGTTTTAAACTATTAAAGCAATAAATTTATTTTATCTTACAACTAAAATTATAAAAATGATTTTTTATTTGTTTTATTATTGGGTTTCTCATGGTTACCTAAGGATATCGAATTCAGTAACGATTTCTATTGCAGCGTGACATTAAAACGAAACTATTAAATTGTGTTTTTATGGACTTCCAAATCAACTTTGACCTCCTTTCTTCGCTGTTACTTTCTGATAATCATTAAATGATCTTTTCAGTCTACACTTAAAGAATTGCAATTATATCTAGTGCCGTGCCACGGATGATGGGAATTGTTCCTTGAAATGCACCGTAAATTCGAGGAACACTTAACAAAAATGAAATAATGCATTGACCATTATCATTTCAATTTCAACGTGGACATAATTTTTCAGTTCCCAAAATTTTGTCAGATGCTAAAATATATTTGTTTTCGCGCACACGCACACATACAAACATATATATATATATTAAAAGAAATTTTTCTAGTTTACACCTCTGACTGTTTTTCATTTTGACGTCACGCCATTTTTGTCGATTTTTACCCCTCAATCTCCTTGTCACAAATCTTTGATCCCCCACAAACAGCCGTATTTCATATTTGGAAATAAACATGTTTCAAATCACTTTATTTTTATTGACATTTTAGTATGTATTTAGTATAATGTTGCACTAATATCTTATGAGAAAACATGTATTGAAAAGGAGGCCATAGAAAGTTGAAATTAGTAGAAAATTAAGTAGAAAAAATACAAAATTTAAGACGTCACAGTTCTTAAACACCCCCTCGTCACAAATGTGTGACCCCCTCGCCCTAGGTGTGTGACGTCATTTATGGACGGCCCATAAAAATTTTTTTTACTGACTGACTATGAATCAGATGATTTATTGATATTATACATATTAAAATAATTAGCTTTGAATTACATAAAAAAAAACCACAAATCTGCAAATACATATTCTACTACAATATATTTCGACAGCATCACTGTGATTGTCAGTTACTCTTGAACTTAAAACTATATTCAAGAACTCAGAGAATTGAATAATATGAGTGAACACATTTGTTGTCAGGAATTTGTGTTTATTGGTGGATTTCAAGTCCTACTTAGATTGTGTTCTGAATTTGGTTATAGTTGTGCTGCAAAATGAAAATAAATGTAAAATATTTTTATATAAAAGCTTATTTAAATTTTGTTAAATTTCAATTTTATAAAATTTATTAAATTAAATTTATAAAATAATTGGAGTTTTTTTAAGAGTTTGATATTTATTTAATAAGAATAATTTTTTAAATTTGAATGAAGAAATTTGTTTGAAAAAAGCATTTTAAATCAATATAGGTTTAAGTTCGAAGCTTCCTGACGACATGGGCGTACGCAGGGGGATTGGGGGATAAATCCTTACCTCGAAATTGTAAAAGGAACAAAAATTAAAAACTAGTTTTTGTGTCGGGTTAAAATTGTATTAAATAAAATTGAAAAATACTGTAAACTGTAATTTTATTTCACTCTATGAAGTAAATTTTTGTAATTTACTGGCAATTTTAATTTGGTTAATTTAATTTAATTTGGTTAAATAATTTGGCAAATAAAAATCTATATTAGTGTTTATATGGGTTTTGAGTTTGAGAGCCGCTGTACATCGTACAGAAAGCGCCAGTTACGTAGCCCTGTAGTTTTTTGAAATTTTTAATATTATAAAATCATTGAAACATTCATCCCTTACCGTAAACCGGTAATTAAATTTTTATATACCGAATTACCTGTAAAAGAAAAAGTCGGTAAATTTAGCAATATTCTTATAGTTACCAGTTTGCTAAGCGGAGTTTTCTAATAAATTTCAATACACATTGAAAACTATCCGCTCTATTTATTTAACCCTATTTTATATCAAAGTGTTGCGATTTTTAAAGCAAAATAAAAATGAACAACTCAAATGATGGATTACCTATTTACATATAATGATATGTGAAAGCATTACTCATTTAACAAAATGTTGTAGTCATATAAGATTATAAGATTTTTATAATTTATAATTTACATATGCAATATATATACAAAATCAATTAAACCGTTTAATAAAAATTTACTTTGAAAATCCCCCGACGAAATTTTTTTCTGTGTACGCCCTTGCTTGACGATGACAGTGAGGCTGTCGAAATATAATTGTAGTAGAATATATATTTGTGGATTGGTTTTATCTTATCTTATATATATATATAAGATTTATACAAAAAAGTAAGATATGTTATTCATTTAAATATAAAATATTTACAATTTACATAAAGTTTCTTCCATTAGATATTTTGCGGAAAATTTTTTCATATGGTGGTAATAATTTCTTAAATTTCCATAATCGGACTGCTGGCTATTTTCAGTGACTTCTTGACAGATAGCAGCAAGTCAAATATTGAGTGACATGGAAGAGAAGAGACTTATATTCTTATCACGTTTTTAATTTTGTCTAAAACACTTTCAATAACTTCAAATATTCATTTTTTGTCGGTTATAGATAATTTGTAATAATTATTTAATCTAACTAAATTTCAAAGGCCGACTTACATATTTTGATGATTGTCTCGGTGTGGAATAGTTGATACCATGGAAGCTGCAAAAAAATTCATAATTTACTTTTTAATTTTAATGTTTGGGGCAATAATTTGTCTAATTATTAGTATTTTTTACTATAAAAATTTTGTGAAACGGGATTTTATGGCATTTATTTTTCTCACTTGAAATTTTTCTACACTTGCATAGTATAAGGTCCTATCTAATGTTCCTCTCTTACCTAATGTCAATTTTGGCTATGATACATACATACACATTAATTATGTTTGGTTTTGATTTATTATTTAAGGTGCAATTTAATGTTCAATTATGTTCAATTTATTGCTCCTTGGTGTATATCTGTAGTTACGGTTGGAATTGAATATAATTTTATTGTAGCATAAACCAGAGCTACACATGCTTTTGATCAGTGTTATTGATTTTCCTCTTACGGTAGGAACTGATATATTAGGTCTTAATCCTTTTTGATCTATCGGTTTATGCTCAATATAAAAATTACACAATAACTCATTCTCAATAGAATTAATTTGGGATAGTCATGTGAATCAGTTGATAACAATAAAAATCAAAAGACAATCTAGACTAGTTAAATAAAAATAAATGAATTACATTGAATAAAAGAATCACATAACACTAGCATTGAATTAAATAAAAGAAAGCGCTAATCCAACATATATATTATACTACAATATATTTCGACAGTGTTATAAAAATTAATTTTGTTGTTTTTCTTTTCAAATTTCAATCGAAATTTTTTTCATTCTTTGCAACAAAATCTTATCTTATTATTTAGTGGTTTAAAAAATTTTAATTTATGCAACTATCAAGAAATCATTGTTTTATACTTTATTATTATAGTTACAATCAGGGGTGCACCAAGGTTTTTCGCTAAGGGCCCCAGGTGCGCAAAATGACTAGTAAACTTGCAGAGTATACAGTATTTACTACAAAGTGGTCCGCTTATATTACACAGTCAACCCGTCGATAACAATTTTTAATATTTTGCCGACTTAAGTAGGTAGTTAGTGGCTTTCTGCCACCACACACCATTGCGTAATAAATTAGGGGGTTTCGCGACGGATTAGTGACGTAATTAATTTCGAATTATCTTGATTACATAATTGAAAAGGATTATTTTTTGGCGCATTTTTTTCATCCAAAAAATTTTTTCGGTCACACTATAGTCAGGGGTATTTTTTTGACTCTCGATAAAAAGCCTAAATTAAAATTTGCTCAAATCGCTTACAATGGTCACAGAGGGTATTTTTCATCCACAATATATTTTTTTCACACTATAGTCAAGGGGTATTTTTGACTCGATAAAAAGCCTAAAATAAATATTGGCTCAAATTGCCTACCGATAAAAAATTGTCAGGGGTATTTTACAGGCTTGTTAAAAAAACACTTGTAATATTTAGTCACATAATTAGTAATTTTCACAGGCAAATTTAGGCTCTAGATAAAAATAAGTTAAAATACCTAAAGTAAATTAAGGTAAATTAAAGTAAATTAAAGTACATTAGGGTACATTAAAGTATATTAAAGTAAATTAAGGTAAATTAAAGTAAATTTGAATATATTTAAGTAAATTAAGATACGTTAGAGTAAATTTAAGTATATTAGAGTAAATTTAAGTAAATTAAGGTTCATAAAGTAAATTAAGGTGACTAGAGTAAAGTGTGGTAAGTTAGGTAAGAATTTTTAAAAATTAAATAAAGGGTTAACAGTTAAGTTACATAAGGTAATAATTTTTTAAAAGTAAATAGAGGCTTAAAAGGTAAGTTACATAATGTAAGAATTTTTAAAGTTAAAGAGTCGGCAATATTACATAAAATTTTTTAAATAAACTTTTTAGTATAGTTTTATCGATTAATTTTTTAAATATTTTTTAAAGATAAAGTTTTTAGTATAATTTTATCGATGAATTTTTTATATATGATTTTTAAAGATGAAATTTTTAGTATAATTTTACAATAAAATTTTTATACATGTTTTTAATTGCTAAAATTTTTAATTTAATTTTACAATGAAATTTTTTAGTATAATTTTTACAATGACTTTTTTATACATGTTGATAAAGATCAAACTTTCAAAGAAATTTTTCTAAAACTTTTTTCAAAGAATTTTATTTAATGAAATTTTTGAGTTTAAGTGTTACATAGTAATGCCTAAGTTAGATAGTAGTCATTCGCAAGAGGAACCCGTCTCCTCCACAATACAGCAACACACCATTAATAATAATAATAATAATAATAATAATAATAATAATAATAATAATAATATTAATATTAATAATAGTATTAATAATAGTATTAAAAATAAAATAAATTCAACATCAATCAAATAAAAAGTTACTGGATATCAACATTAATACAACTCACCTAGTAGGTACTTATTAAAATTTGATACTCAACAAATAAATACAAAAATAAACTAGAAAAAAGATCAAATATTTCAAAATTTATTTAATTAAAATCTTCACAAATCAGCTTATAATAAGCTTTTTTTATTTCGGCCAACAGAATCTGGACAACTTTCTTCTTCTTTTAGTACAAGCAACATCTCCATCTAAATCTACAATACAATGAATTGATATTATCAAGTGAATAATTATTATATGTCCTGTATACCAGACAAAAACATCTGACCCGTACCTTAAATTTTAAAATTATCATAAAAATCATAGATAAAAAATCATTGTTTAAACGCAGTTTGAAACGAAAAAGCACCATAAATTCTGAAATACTTGAAAAAATATTTATTAAAGATGATTTACAAATTATACTAGGGTTAAGTGACATTATTGAACCAGAAATTGAATATGATTTACTTCGCTCACATCAAATTATGAAATTGAGCATCGGAAGATATAATGTTAAGGAAATAGTTTTTCCATCTTCTTTTTCGGAAAAATTAAAAAAAACATTAAATTAAATGAAACATTCAAAAGTTTAATTTGGAAGCCAGATGAAATTTGAAAAAGATGGGGAACTCAAAGTAGTTAGTATATCAAATTATGCTGCTTCAGTGACTACGACTTTTCTTGATGAAGTTATAAAAAGAATTAATGAAAAGATTGTTGAGAGAACAGAATTAGGAAGCAGTCGGAAAATAGACCGAATAATAGAAGTAAACTTCTTAGTAACCAAGGTTTCCAATATATTTAGGTTATCTGGAAATAGTTATATTCCAACACCTACAGGACTAGTAGGTAAAACGGCAATAGTTAACGTGCAAAATATTGATAATGCATCAGTACAATTTCTTCAATGTTGATTCCAATCATTTGATGAATAAGTGTTGCCAAAAATTCAGGACAGCTTATTCTTCATATTGGAAAAGTGTTCTTCATCATGATTGATAAGAACACGTATGCTTCTTACTCGTTGATCATTTTGAATTTTTGCTTTCCACAGAAATCTAACGATTTAAACACAATCTGAGCTTAATAAATAATATAAAATTTCTTCATAATTTCATGATTATTAATTTCGAATTTTATAAAATTAAATATTTCTTGAACTAGATTGTTATAATCCAGTGTTTTAATTAACATGACAGCAGCCTTTCCGTTAACAAATACAGTCACACAGAGTGGATTGTAATTGACAAGTTGTAATGCTGGAAAATAACTCTGGTTCGTACAAGTTTTCTGTTTTGGTTGACAAAACTTACAAGTAGGATTCTGACAAAGCTTAAAAACCTACATAGATTATGTACTGATACATACTGATACTTACCTTTTGACCCTCTATTTAATTTTAAAAAATTCTTACCTAACTTACCATTATTTACTCCAGTCACCTTAATTTACTTTATGAACCTTAATTTACTTAAATTTACTCTAATATACTTAAATATACTCTAATGTATCTTAATTTACTTTAATGTACCCTAATGTACTTTAATTTACTTTAATTTACCTTAATTTACTTTAGGTATTTTAACTTATTTTTATCTAGAGCCTAAATTTGCCTATGAAAAGTGTGTGACCAAATAGTGACCATCATATGCGATTTGAGCCAATTTTAATTTTAGGCTTTTTACCGTTAGGCGATTCAAGTCAATTTTTATTTTAGGCTTTTTATCTAGAGTCAAAATTCCCCCTGACTATAGTGAGACCGAAAAACTTTTGTGGATTATAAAAATTTATTTAAAAAAAATATTTCAAACAATTTTAATTCGAAAAATTCGCTAAAATTTGAATTTGAAAAAAAATCCGCCAAAAAATACTTTTTGAAATATTTGCGCCAAAAATTTGATTTTAAAATAAATACACAAAAATAATTAAAAAAAAGATGCACACACAAAATCAATTATATTGATTACATAATTATGTATTCGAGATTAATTTCATCATTACGTAATTTAATCCTCTGCGAACGCCCCCCCCTATTTTATTATGTAATGGCGTGGGCGCAAAAACCTCATAACTACTGAATTATGGTTTATTCACACAAAATAGTGACATGAAAAATATTCTCCTGATATTTGAAGGGTCCTGTTCACACTCATCCCTTGGCGTGTTAGTGCCATTCCCGTACCGTGCAAGCAATGCTGTAGCACTGGATCCATCCCCTTGTTGGTCACATTTTTAGTTAATAATTTAGATGATTTCACTTATTAAATTGGGTAAACATCGTAATAAATTTAATGATTTTTTATGGGCTTGGGGGGGCTCAAGCCCATGAGTCGCTCTGGGTGCGCACCTGATTATGATTACTACTTAACTTTGTCAAGTCGTTGTGCAATACCTTAAAGTCTTAACAATATCACAAAATAGTTTTGTGAAATCGTGTTGGCCACGGGTTGGTTATTACTAATCTATAGCTTTATAAAAAATTAAAAAATGGATGATATATAATTGGGCGGGCCACCTGCGCGGAATTGGCCAGGACAGTCCCCGATTTACGATGCTCTGAAAAGTCGATTGTAAATCGGAACACTTAACTATCTTCTTATTATTCAGTTCAACTGTGATTTAGATTGTAACCAGTTCTACAGCTTTATCCAGAACGACATTGAGTTCCTTGATAAAGTTCATTCTTCAGAAAAGTATGAATAATAAAAAGTAATATTCTTAGTAGAAAAACTATTTTTGCTTTTGTCCCGGTTTTTTACAAATGTTCCGGATTTTCTAGGAAAACATCTGGCCAGCCTATACATAATATAAATATGAAAGTATTTATTGATTTGCCTCTTTTGTATAAATAATTATATTGATTTAATATTTGGTACATTCGTTACGAAATAAAATTTTATTCTGCATGAGTTATGAGGCTCAAAGAACTTAATTATGATCCATTTTCAGTACATTCCAATAGTTTTTTAAAATCTTTCCTTTGACTTAAATTAAAATATTATACTTTTATCACAATTATGTTTTTTAAAATATTTTTTGAATTTTATTTTATAGCACTAAGTAAAATGTAATTTTTGGACTGTCACAGGAACCACTTATGTATGGAAAGTTTCAGATCAATTAGATTTGTAGACGTATGTCAAATTTGAGCCTTAAATAAAATTAATAAAATAAAGTTAAAAGAATGCCATAATTATCAATAAATTTCTTTTTAAAATTATAATTGTGGTGTTCATTAGAAATATTCACCTGATGAACGGATGGAAGTGAGTTTCATTGATGATCCTAACTTGGCCTATTTAATGCTGCGTTACCGAGAAGTTCATGATCTGACTCATGTAATTTTGAACCAACCTACAGATATGTTGGGAGAAGTCGTTGTAAAGTGGGTCGAAGGATTACAAACTGGACTCCCAATGTGTGTTACGGGAGGATTCTTTGGCTCTTTACGATTAAAACCCAAGTATAATGATCGATTTTTTAAAATTTATTATTTGATCAAGTGAGTGTATAAATAACCTAACGTTTCAGACAGCGAGGGAATTTTATCAGATCTCATTTAAATTTTGCCATTAAAACAGGACATGAAAGTGAAACAATTCTGTTTTATTATTTTGAGAAAAACTGGGAAAACTCAATTCATGAAATACGTAAACAATTAAGAATTCCAGTTTGCCCTTCACCGAATCTGGATGACAAATTAAAATTTTAAAATATATTTGGCTATTTTATTGTTTCTGATTTCGGATTTATCACTTTAACGAATAACTATTTCTTAATTTATTGGCAGATAGTGAAAAAATCTATTGATGTAATAATCAAATAAAAAAATTATACAATCGATTATAATATTATATAAATTATGTAGGTATTGGATTCGTGATTTAATATTTCATCTTATGAATAAAAATTGCGAAAACTGGCTTACATAGTTATTTGTTTAAATTATATTTATCTAATTGATTCTGCTATCGACAATAAAAGATTTTAAATAATTATAATAATAATGACATTAAGATATTTTTAACATTTCACTATTAATCTGTTGTAATATCGTTGTGTTATTGATGTTTTAAATTTTCGACACAGCCTTCATTGAAAAATGAAAAGAAATCAAAGGTGAAAACCCAATGAAGTTCTTATAATAACAATAATGTTGATAATAATTATGTTAATTATAATAATAATACAAATAATTATTAATAATAATTGTAAGGAAGAATAATTAAGGAATATTTTATAATTAATTAGATTAATCTATTATGTGTTTCTATAGGTATTCTGCATCAATAATTAGAAAACTAATAAACAATGAATAGCTATAAAATAGGAAGTTTTAGATTTGTCGAGAAAATATATATTGTCTTTTTTAACAAGGTGTCTACAGCAAGACTTCAGAATTTTATCAAGCCACCAAGCCAATTGGAACCGAACGGAAATTTGGAATTATTTATTCTTGAATCAAAAAGATTCTTTAAAATAACTCAACAGCTTGTAGAATTTTGAGCAACGCTAACGTAAGCTTTTTTGTCAGTGGAATTGTTTCCAAAATATGAAGAGATAAAGCCAGACTATATTGGGTACGAAGGTCGTCTTCGTAAAGCATTTAAGCTAAAAAAATTTAGCCATTGATTTTGATGCCGCGTTACGATATAGAAAAGTAAATTACGAGTGCACTGATTTTTTTTGGGAATATTAGAGAAACTGGTTGATAATATTCTATGGTACAAGTTAACAAAGCATGCGTTAATAATGTTTCTAATACAAATGCAATTGAAGATTTAGAAACAAAGAAAGAATTAAAATTGAGAGAAGTTAAGTCAATAGAAAAAGCTAAAGAAGTCATTATCAGAATGGAGGGAATTTAGAAAGAATTATCCAATGAGTTATCATTGGCTTCGCTACACTTAGTCTATACAACTAGACTGTAGAAAATTAAAAAAAAGAATGAATTCACGAAACAATAACCAAAAGAAAATGATTACATATGCTTCAAAGCCAATTTTCCAAAAAGGAATCAAGATTGCGGATTCATTTTGTTCATTTATCAAATTTTAATATTAACTAATTATCGTTTTTTCAAATATTTTTATTTTTCAATTACATCAACTTTTAAGTTAGCAAAACAAATTACGATATAACATCCAATTTCCAATTTAACATTTTTATTACAATCTATTTTATTGTTATTTATAATTTAATTATTTTATTAAAATTTGTTCACATTATGATTTTCCATTTTCACCTTCTTTATCTGACTCCGGATCAATATCAACACTTTCTGCATCATAATTCTGATTTGTTAATTTTCCTATCTCTGGTGCTAACTGACTCTCTTTTTGAACTGTCTCTGTATCAATGATTTCCCATTCTCGCACCATTGGTGAAAAGATAACGTCACCTTCACTATCTATTTCTAGTGGACACAACTAGGAGATAGGTCTTTTAATCTCTTTATCACCACATCATAATAGCACCACCCTAGATTTTCCATCTGCTCCGATAATTAATTTTGTGATATGGCCAAGTTCCCATTTTCTATTTTCCATAGTCTTCTTGAGAATCCAAACAACTTCACCGGTTTTCAATGACGTTGTATCACTTTTCCATTTTTCTCTACTCCGCCAACTTGGCAGTATTTCTTTCATCCACAGTTTCCAAATATGGTCTGACAATTCTTGCATTTTTTTCCAACGTCTTCGAAGACTAATATTTGGTTCTGCCAACAAATTTTGTTCTCCGCTAATTGTAAAATTATCGTGAAGTAGAAAATTAATAGGTTTTAATGGTATATCATCCTTTTGGTCCATGCTTGACATTGAATTTGGTCTTGAATTTATCATAAATTCCACTTTGTAAACACGGTTGTCAATTCTTCATCTGTGATATCAGCCTTAGTCAAAATTAGTTTCATCGCTTGTTTTATGGATTTTATCATAATTTCAAATATGCCACTAAAATTAGGAGCTCCGGGTGGATTAAAGACCCGTTTTACACCATTTTCTGTCATTGATTTTGTCAATGCATAGTTATCCAATTAAAAAGTTCGTACTTCGGACACAGCCCCAACAAAATTAGTACCATTATCACTCAACATCATTTCAGGCATTCCTCTCCGACTTGTGAATCTCTGAATTACTCGTATCCAAGAAATATGCTAATTCTAAATGAACAGCGCGTATTTGCAAGCACGTAAAGAGACAAACGTATCGTTTCATTTGACATTTCCCAGGATCCTGAATTGTTTCATATGGACCGGTAAAATCAACTGCTGTTCTTTTAAAAGCACCCAAAGGTTCTCCAAACCGAAATTGTTGCAATGATGCTATTATTTGAATTTGCCATTTTGCTCTCAGCCGACGACAGTAATAGCATCTTTTTCCAAAGGAACTAATTAGCTTGCGTAACCCTGCTACCCAAAATCTTTTGTTTATCTCACTTTGCAGATGATTAATGCCAGCGTAATGGTAATTTTTAATATGGAGATCCCCAATAATAAACCACATAAGCCAGGTTTTATCACTGAGAATTATTGGGTATTTTACATCTGTTTACATATTTGTTGCTGCGACGATGCGACTGTTATCTCTCGGTATTCCTTCATCGTCTATGAAGGGGTTCAACTTTATCATTTCATTATTTTCATTTAAAGGTTTTTTGAGTGTTAAACATTCAATTTCTTTTCCGTAATGTTTTGCCTGATCTCGCTTAATTAATTCCTTTTCTGCGACCTTTACTTCATCAACAGTCAATGAATCCATCAGAATAGAATTCCTATTAACCTTCCTTTTACAATTGTCAATAAACCTTGTGGCCCATCAGTTAATGTTAATCAAGCTTCTCCAACTTAAAAATGTTTCCGGAATTAGACAATAAACTTCCCATCGTTTGTTTTTGTTTATTCCACCATTATTTATCAACAGTGTCTGAACTTTCTATTCTCATTGAAAATCTTCCAGGACTTCGGCTGGAACTAACTTTGACTAATTTGATTTTTCGTTTATAAGAAAATCAGGCCCATTCCACCACAACTGATTTTTTTACAATCACCAACCGTAAGACCTCTAGATAATAAATCGGTCTTGTTTTGCTTTGTTGGAACATATCTCCATTGTTCCGCTTCTGTAGTTGTTTGAATGATTTTTAATCCAAAATAATACATTAGTACTATCAACCCAATAAGTTATGTTTTTCATTTCCAATTGTAGTGCTTTTGCAATTGTCTTAGATAATTTAAAATTAACACATATTGCCATCAATTCCATTCTTGGAATACTTATTATTCTGAGGGGTGCTACCTTTGCCTTTGCGGCAACAAACTTTAAATTTATACCTTTTGCATCCCATTCTCTTAAAACGGCAATTGCACCATATGTAAAACCAGAGGCATCGGAAAATACATTTAATTCATATTCGCTAGTGGCATTTTCAATCAAACATCTAGGCACCTTGATGCAATCTATCTTTTTACACTCAGAAATCCTATCAGTAATTTGTAGATGTAGTTCTAATGGAATAGGCTCATCCCAGTCAATTCCATGCATCTAAACCTTTTGTATTAGGATTTTCCCCTTTAACACAAATGCACTTAACATTCCAAGTGGATCAAATATCCTTGCTAATAAGCTTAATAAATTTCTTTTTGTTAACTGATTTTCGATTGATAAGTTTACTTCAAAATTGAATTCATCTTTTTCAAAGTGCCACCTTATTCCTAAAGTCTTTATCGCTACTGTCAAAGAGTCCTCTATTTTCAATGATTTTGCTCTGTCAGTTACTGGAATAGTTTCCATTACTTCAGCAGAATTTGACATCCACTTTTTGGTTGCATTCCAGCGTTTTCCCAAATCACCGACCGGAATCTATACTATCATCCACGTACGCTGATTTCATTATGATATCGGATGCTCGTGGCAAACTATCTATATATTTCTTTGCATTTTCCTTATAACTAATTGCGCAAGAAACGGCGATGCAATAACTCCAAACACTACTCTGTTGAATTTATATTTTCTAATTTTCCCCTCGTTTTTCGACAGAAATTGTAGGTATTGTCGATCTTCCTTTTTCACTTCCACTTGCAAATACATTTCGCAGATATCACATACTAATGCAATCTTACTTCTTCTAAACCTGCATAAAACTTCGATCAAGTCATCTTGTAACTTTTTTGTCCGACTTCAATTACGTCATTTACATTCATGCCTTTACATTTAGCTGAAGCATAAAAAACAATTCGAACTTTGGTGGTTTCTTTGTCACATCGCAGTACAGGGAAATGTGGTAATAACCATTCATTTTAAGTGTCTTTCTCATTTATTATCTTGCAAATGTTACCCTTCGTTTCATAATCTTCGATGATTTTTCCATATTCTTCATTTAGAATTTTGTCTTTTTCTGATTTCCTTTCCAAACATTCTAATCTTTTTTTCGGCTAGTTCTTTATTTTCTGGTAACATACGAATCACTTTCTAAG
Organism: Schmidtea mediterranea; assembly: GCA_022537955.1. Classification (NCBI taxonomy): domain Eukaryota; kingdom Metazoa; phylum Platyhelminthes; order Tricladida; family Dugesiidae; genus Schmidtea; species Schmidtea mediterranea. The sequence continues at coordinate 71,808,017 of CM039680.1, forward strand.
GAATTCCAACTTCATACCGCTCTCCTTTTTTTATTAACTTCTCGTTGGTAGCTTCGTGTATTTGTATATCTTTCGTAGACATTTAAACCTTAGTTTAACCAAACTCCTTTTTTCACCAATTACTTAAACAGACGTAATACTAAAATTCCCTATTATCCCCAATGTCTCAAATACCTCATTACAGATATAACTAGCGTTACTAGCATAATCAAGAAACAAACCTACAATTACTCTCCAATAAAACATGAAATGTCCTTAAACTAAAGAAACTTTTCCGTATTTTTCTCTAATTCTTGTGTCATCCTCATAGTTTTTGTTGGCGAATCATTATCGTTTTCTTGAATGTCCTTACATATGATACTCTCTTTATTATCATCGTGTAATAAATTGTGATGCTTTCTTTTACATCCTTTCTTCTTACAAAATTTATTACGAGGACAATGTTTTGATAGATGATCTGATCTGAAAATGTTCAGACAAAGACCGTTTTAATTTAAAGTTAAATCTCTCTGTGATTGATAATTTTTTGAAATTTGCACATTGATTAAGATGATGTTTTTCATTACAGATTAAACACTGCCAATTAGTTTCTGTTTTTTATTATTAGTTTTTTGAGATTCTGTCGTCAGACAAAATTTTTCCGAACTCAATCCTTTTTATTACCATAAAAAGAATGATTTTTCTTGAATTATTGATTGTGAATATCTCGACGTTTCCTTGGATTCAATTCAAACTGTCTCCCGATCTCCCGTGTACTTCGTAATGTGTGTGGATGTTCTTGAATCCATTCATGTAAACCTCTGTGGCTTTCTTCGCTTTCCTTACTTTTTATTGCTGTCAACCACTGAATTACCATTTCTTGTGGTAATTTCTTTAACAAATTCTAGTAGAGTACACCATTTTCCAGTTCAGAATCTCGCTGCAAATTCTCCAATCTTAATATGTTATTATCCATAAGTAGGGCAAATAACTATATTTACCTTTAACGCTCATCTTGAATTTGTCTGAATCGTTAATCTCATCAAGCCTGCGTTTTGCTGTATCATAACTTGTGTCAGTGTATCCCAAATTTTCAATCAATTTGAGAATTTAGCCTCATAACTACTGCCACTAATGCAGTAACATGTCAACTGTCAAGCCTTCCGCTTGATCCCCACAAGCATCAAAGGCTGCTATAAAACATCTTTGCTTGTAATTTTCAAGTTGAACTAAACACAAGGTTTCTTTATTTTGTTTCAAAATTTCATATCGTAATAATTAATAATATTTTGATAAGACGAATCAGAAGTATTTTCCTTTAAATATGATTGTGTACAATATCTTTTTGATTTCACTTCTAATTTTCATTTAAATATCAAAATTTCAGTCATAAGCTTATCAATTTCAGTTTGATTTTGAACAGCATATTTTCTTTTTATTTTAATTTCAGATAACAAATTAAAGATACATTCTTTAAAATTAAAGTAATCGAAAGAATTTTTTTTAACTTCGTTCATTTTAACTTAAGATACAAGGAAATTTAAATTCCACTTTTTATTTTTAATTACTCATACATTTTTTATTTACATTTTAAATTACAACTTTTACTAACTTAATATTTAAACAACCTCTTTCATTCTTAAATATTTTACTAATTTACATTTTTTAATATCTAAAACACAATTTTCATAAAAAACTTTACAATTTTAAACCTTTTTTAAAAATCACCTTTGCATTAATAAAAGATAACAAATTTATTAAAAGGTTATTCAAATGGTGCAGCTTCTTCAGATATTACTTCTTTGTCAGCTTCATCCTCTACAAAATTAGTTATTATTATTTACTTAAAACGGTGTCCGAACACCACGTATGACCTTCAATAGGTGGAATTAGTAAAATATCGAAATCAATTCAATTTTATTAGCAATATTGTTGTAGGAGATACAGATTCTTTTTTCTTAGAAATTAAAAATTAAAAATTAGATCAGCTTTAACTTGCAATGATTTCAGATAATCTACTGGATACATCTAATTATGATATAACTCACTTGTTGTATAGTAAAAAGTTAGACTCTGTCATTGGAAAATTTAAAGACGAAAGTAAAGGTATTGATTACAAAATGAGTGGATATTTCTCAGATAAAAATGATTTTAATCTATTAGGTAATACTTGTACAACCTAAGCAAAAATAGTTACATTGAAAGATGCCAACATAAAACACTTACAAAAAATGTCGATAAAATGGTTTGGGTGTGGGAAGAATGAAAGTCTGACATATGGTCATTATATGATAGTGTTGGGCTCAGAGCCAAAATTAAAACAAAATTACAAAACCAATTTAAACAAAAAGGTGAAAATTGTATAAGTTAAAACAAAATAATTAATGTCGTTTGGAAATTGTCAATATGGCTGCGGTAACATAAGCACGCACCGCAAGAAGAGACCAAAAATAAAATAAAACATTAATTAAAACAAATTAAAAATATAACAAAAATTAAATAAAACAAATAATTAATTAAAATTCGGAAAAATGCCTACAAATGCAAAAAGAAACATACGAAAAATAAAATAAACTGCCAAAACCTTGCAAAATAAGGTTTAGAAAAAACACAGGCAGAAGAGACGACCAGAAAACAAAATATTGGGGTTTAGAAATAATATTTTAAGAAAATAATAATAAAAATAAAATCCAACAATAAAATATTAATATATCAAAAAATAAAGAAAACTCTATAAAAAATTACAAAAATATTTTGAAATAAATAAAATAATTAAAAAGCCCTAAAAATGGCGAAAAATCGCCCATTGGTCGCACACAGGCTCAAAAACACTATATATACGGCAGTCATTTTCATAGTTTCTAACCGAATTTTAACAGACTTAGACAATTTTAGTCCGGCAGAAAATTTTTAGAAAATTTGTAGACATTTTTAGACTAGCAGTGAATCATTCTTAGACCAAATTTTGTATGCCAATTTATGCCAATTTTTCAAATCTGGTTGCATGACTGTGGATTGTAAGTACTGTTATTTTTTGTATAAATATATATTTCGGTGTTAAAGTTTTGATTTTATTCTGGATGGTCGTGGAATCTTTTGGTGCCACTGACAAGTCCCCCTAAAATCTTATTTATAATAAGTATTTCAATAGCAGTTCATGGGACGGATCTCGTGCCGGCTGGTGGGTTAAGTCCCCTAGTTGAGCTCGCGGGTCATGCCTCGTGGACACCTCGGCAGTCCGCAGTCGGGTCTGGCAATACGCACAGGACCGCTACGCAGGGCGCCGTTGTATAACTCGAAGCGGCTACTGAAAAGTGGCCGGAGCGAGTAGAAAATAAAATTCGGGAAGTGCGACTTTAGTTAAGCGGGATTAAAGTTTTGTAGGGAAAATTTAAAATATTTACGGAAAATTAATGAAAAATCAAGTAGGAAAGGATAGGATAGTATAGGAATGTAAATTTGAAAGTATCTTTTCCAAAAGTTGAATGATATAATCTGACAAAAGAGAGAAGTGTTTCTTAAAGTGACCGCAGAGGGTTGTAATTACTTAAAATCATGGGAAATGTACCGGGAGTTGAAGAACTGGTAATCAAATTCTTAATATAGGGAAAGATAACGGTAAACTAGGACAAATGTAGTCGATACCGCGATTAAACAAATGAAATAGGAAATTTACCAAAAAATAAGGGAGGAACGCTGCCCAAATTTTTGAAGGATATTTTTATAAATAACGCGTAAAGATGACAAATAAGTATGGAAATTGTAGGAATAGACGAGTAAGGACCAGGATATAGAAAAAGAAAGACGTAAGACCTTCCATCGGCAGTCCAGAACCCGAAAGTGAAAATATCATGAGGAGTAGTTCTAGCAATGGAGCTCACCTGCTCATGAATTTTCAACCTTTATGTACATTACCAACATGGCAATCACCATGGGTACATAGGAGGGATAGAATAATAATCTTGATGGCGTTTAGGGGGTAGATGCACAAATACCCTAGAAAAAATAAATAAAAATCCACCCTATTCGCCAACAATAGTGAATAGCAGTAAATTAACAGAACAATCATACAACTACTTATATTGTTTACTCATCAAACTGCGGCTCAAACTGATTATCAAACTAGTTATCAAATTGATCATTAAATTGATTTTCAAAATGTTTATCAAACTTTTCAACGACAAACTTGTGACTAACATTATTATATCCATTTAATATATGTATATTTGTTTCTGATGTTTATTATCTATTATTATAATCATAATAAAAATTTTGTATATAAATAGATTACCTATTATGTACGTGATATGAATATTTAAAAATAAATAAATTAAAATAAATATATAAATTTAAATTAAATTAAAAAATTTATAATTATAAAATTATTAATAAATTTGAAATTAAACAATAAATAATATATCGCTTTATTTAAATTAACAAATATTTAGTAAGTAGTACAAGGAAGGGTAAGAAAAAGTGCGGTAGATATGACGGAATTCACTACTTACATTAATCAACTCTGTAAGAAAATAAAATCACTGAACTCTGCAGGTTTAATCAAACGGCTACAAAAAATTTTAAAAATATTGTTTTTATTCAAATCAAAAATTGGAAAATAGTTTATGCTTCTTGCAGAAAAATATGATTGATGTTTCAATAGCTGTATATAATGAAGAAAAACTGAATTAAATTAGGAAAGGAGTTGAAAAATACGTTATTTGATTTAGAAAGAACGTTGTGATTCGAATCAATTTTGTTTATCAAATTTACATGTGTTTTATGTTGAAATAAAGTTTGTGTTAGTGGTCCTTAGGAATACCGACTAATAGAAGCAAGCTATGATCGTTTATTGACAATCAATGAGTTATATTTTGTTGTTGAAATGGACACGTGAATTTTAATTGTGAAAACGTTTTGGTTGAAAATAAAACTACAATTTACTGGGTCTTATTGTTTTAAACAGAGATTATTATAAGTCATATTGTCATTAAACTTTGTTAGAAATTGTTATAAACCAAATAAAATTTATAAACGTATATACTTTCTAATTATTTCATTCAATTAAAGTTTATCTTATGTAAAATATTTATTTACTTTTATTGTTCGATTATAATAAATCAATCGATCAAAATAGGTGACGAAGCTGCATAGTTTTCTTCAAAAATTTTATTTCACTTAGATACTTACTTGTTACTTTAGATCAGGGGTCCCAAACTACGGCCCGAGGGCCAAATCCGGCCCGCGGACAGATTTTGTCCGGCCTGCAGGGGGAGCTAGCATACTTGAAAACTCATTTTAGAGAACATATTTTTTATAGCAAATTAAATTTAGTTTACTGAAGTATTCTAATTTTATGTTGAATAATTATTAATATGACATCTACATTGATATGGTCATGGGCTAACTACTCATAACATTGTTGTAGGCTTATTGTTATTGTTTTTGTGATAAGTTGGATAAAGAAACACAGAATTGTAATGAGTAAAGACATGTATAATATGCAGAAAATATAACATCAGTATATAATAACTAACAAATTATTGAAATGAATCCAACTAACATTTTATACATTTTAAATAAAAACATAACTTATAACAAGCATAATGACATATGAAATACTAATGAGATTTATGTAATTGAGATTTTCCACTGACAATAGTTTGTAGTTGTGGACTAATTTTACTTGTACCAATTATTAAAAGAGATTTAAGATGCTCATCAGTTAATTTAGATCTGTAAACATTTTTTGTGTACTTCATTTTGGAGAAGGTCTTCTCAAACAAATAAGTAGAGCTAAAAACAGAAAACAGCCCACGAGCAAATTTATGCAAATTATTAAATTGTGACAGTGGAAGACCCTTATAAAATTCCAACAAGGATGAGTTTTGATATTTGTTCTTAATTGTATCACTGCACTGTAGATCAATCATTTCCATTTGAAGTTCCGGGGCTAGGGTTTCAATGTCAGTATCAAAAGGATTCTGAAAAATCTTAATTTGATTCGCAATGGCATCAAAGTCCGAGAAACGAGTATCAAAATTTATTTTCAAAGCACTCAAAGTTTCGATTGCAAAATCGATAGGAAACTCAGTCTCAGTGGTGTGGCTGAATATTTCACATGTTTTAAAATGTGAAAAACATTTACGTCGTAGTTATGATTGAAACAGTATCAATTTCTTCCGGAATGATTTGATATTAGTGTATAAATCAGGAAGATGCTAGTTTTCTCCTTGCAATCTCAAATTCAGTTCGTTCACATGTTTTGTCAAATCAACATAGAAGGCTAACTTCCATGCGTTGTTTTATAATTCAGTAAGAGGGCGATGCTTTTCATTCAAAATAATTTCGATCACTGCTCGAAGTTCAAAAAAGCGCTGAAGGACTTTCCCACAACTAAGCCAACGTAAGGCAGTATGATAAGGTAAGTCATTTTCTCCAATCTCTTCAATAAATTGTCGGAATTGTCTGTGATTCAGCCCCAAAGATCTGATAAAATTAACAGTTGATATGACTGGTTTCAGAACTTCAGACATATCCAAACATTTTCCGTACAAAGACTGTTGATGAATGATACAATGTAAGACTAATGGAGCGACTAACAAGAGCGACCACTCCTTTATCTTTCCCACTCATGTTTTTGCCTCCATCAGTTGTAATACATTTCAAGTTTTTCCATCGAAGGTTCTTTTGATTAATGGCCATTTCAACTCCTTTAAAAATATCTGTACCAGTAGTCGTGCCATGAATACTATACATATCAAAAAGTTCTTCATGCACTTCATAGCTTTTATCTACTTCTCGAATGCAAATCAACACCTAAGCAGTATCTGACACATTTGTTGACTCATCCAATGCCAAAGAAAAACACTCAACATGTCCATTTTTGTCAAACAGTCGAGAGGATATATTTTCAGCGATGTTTTCTACCATTCGAGCTGACATACTGACAGTTTTTAATAAATTTACCTTTTCAGGGCACATTTCTTCGGCTATTGCAATTATGCATTCTTTGATCATTTCTCCATCGGTGAATGGTTTCCACGTTTTGCAAACTTCCTGTATATTTTGAGTAATTTTGAAAATGTTTTGTTTCATAATGACGTTTAATGTTATATTCCTTGAGAACGGCTATGCTTTCATTGCAAATCAAACATAGCGCCTTGTTACTGGACTCAATTACGAAATACTGAATGTTCCACTGATCTTTGAATTTTCTGCATTCACTATCAATTTTTTGCTTCTTTTCCATACTACTAAATCACACACAAAAGCAACAATTCAAATCAAAATACTGTTACAAAGATGTCTTAAACTTAAACACGCACAAACACGTTTAAATTATTTTTTGTTTTTTTTCTATCTGTCCTGACACCATGTTTGCTTCGATTAATTGGATTTTCATTAATTTGGATTTGGATTTTACTGTGCAAATTAATTAATTTTAATAATAAATAACTGATTTTATGTTAATTAATATTTACCGATTACAGATAATGACAGGAAAATTAATAATATGCAGTGTTGCCGTTTTGCGAACTTTAGTCCGATTTGCAGCCTTTTTTAAACGTTGCGTATTTTTTCAGACTTTTTTTTATATCAGTGGACTATTTCACTTTTTACCACCGGCAACAATGATAATATGGTTTTGGCCCTCGGAACTTACGGGAGTAATCAGTATGGCCCTAAGGCTGGAAAGTTTGGAGACCCCTGCTTTAGATTATTTATATTATAAAACAGTATCTGTCTAAGACAAAAACTCTTTTCAAACGGTGGACAGCAGCGACATGAAATTTGCAAATGCCATTCTGGCTACAATTCCTAGGTCAACGGTGCTATTTTTAATTTCAAATAGATGAGTGCTTATCGCCTGAACAACTGCATGTGGAAATTTCAAGAGTTAAGGTCCTCACTACATTGTTGATCACTGCGGATGACCAAAATTGACTAAAATATATATAACCAGTATTGAACTAAATTTTTAATAGCACGATAAATAAAATTAATTATAATGACTAAATAATGAATTTGAATTAGTTCCCTGGTAATAAGGTTAGTGTTTCGGCCAATTAAAAAATTTTATTTGGTTTTGAGTATCTATCGTGTCTGTGTGCACGTGTATTGGGTTTATTGATGTGTGCGTACTGAATTTATTAATGCTGCGCGTCTGTGTGTATACTGAGTTTGTAATTTTACTCGCGTCTGTGCGCATGTTACTAATTTTGGACTTAATTTTGATTCTATCGAAGTTATCGAATTGTTATTTTTTAATCGAATTCTTGGGAAGTTAAATTTTAAAAATTTCTTATTAGATTAATTATGGAATAAATTATGGAATAATTTTGAAGACTGGATTTTTCTTATTCTATAAATTGAATTGTTAGTTCGTAATAAATAATGAAGAGAAGTTTTATGTGAAAAATGAATGACACTGAAACATTTGGCTTTCAAGCGGAAATAGCACAATTGTTGATTCTTATTATTAACACGTTTTATTTCAACAAAGGAATATTAATGCAAGAATTAATTTCAAATTTTAGCGATGCACTATACAAGGTTAGATACAGAAGTTAAACATCTCTCAGTTAATGATAAAGATTATCGCAGATAAAGATGCTGGAACTCTAATAATTATTGACGTTGGAATTGGGATGACAAATGCCTATTTAATTAATAATTTATGGACAGTTATTTAACCAGAGCAAACAACAGTTAGTTATGAATCGAATTAAAACAAAAAACTATGAACTCTGAACACAAGAATAAAATGTCTTAAAAGAGCTTTCTCTCCCAATTTTCACATTTTGACATTACTGATGAAGAGAGGGCTGCAAATAAAAATTATGGTAGTTTTTGTAATTTTTAGTTCACAATAGAACTTTGATAAAAATAATGTAATTCTATCAAAATAATAAAATATCGGTTTTTTTATAATTTTCTACAGAACCTTGTTTTTCAGCATTAATTATATTTCATAATTTCATTTATCCAACTTTTGAAATAACTGATTCTTGAATAAATTCCCGGATAATCTTTCGGGAAATCAGAATGCGTTGCTTCTGCAATTCCTGCCAAAACTGGCATACCATTCTCGTTGCACAAAAGTGGGCCTCCGCTGTCACCCTAAAATAATGTTCAATCTGTCAGTAAATTGTAATTCAAAATCTACAGCACAAATTCCTTTGTTTTTATTAAAATTTCCAGCACAAAATTCCTGTTGATCTGTTAAATTTATGTTTCCATTGTAAAATTTTCTACAAAATGACGGTTTCAGAATAGGAAAATGAGTAAAATAAGGCTCATTTGTTATGGGGCCTTTAAATTCTTTGCATCCCCACCCAATAGCTTTGCAGATCTACAATTTAAATAATACATGATTATGCAATAAAATGAAAAACTACTCTCTAAAAATCATATAAAATAATTTTATAGTAAATAGTTATATGTCTTTTTAATTATTAAAGTCATAGCTTATAAATTTTTATCTTATTGACCATTTATTTATTTTGATTTATAATTTACCTTCATTTAGTTTTATATTATATATCAGGGGTGGGCAAACAGTCGATCGCGAACAGTTCAGCAGTTAATCTCGGGCATTTAAAATATTTACTAGGTTAATTTCAAATTTTATTATTTCAAATATGTACTAAAAATTTAGCAGATGATGAAACATTAATTAAAAATTACACGTGTATCTATAGTACAATTGAGGTGACTAATTCCTTGAGTATACTTTGTGGTGAACTGCTCAATGGTCTTATCGAAATCTACATACTTATTATATTAAAATACACGATTTCGGAAATATTGAATCGTCCGATCAAATATAATGATGTTCTAGTAATCGTACTATCGATCTGTATTAGCTGCTTATTCATTTTCTACATCGGTTAAGATGATCTTTCATTTTTAAATCAACATCAGAATTTTTATCGGTCGTTTCACAATATAAAACCGAATATCAATTTCAAACTTACAAGGTAGATCACTCTCATAATGATTTCGTAGATCTAGCATTGGCACAATTTTTTAAGTCTTTCGGAAACGTTACCAGTGACAAGGTGTATTTATATCGTGTCACTAATCAGAGAAAAGATACTTGTTTTCGGATATAGGCTTTTTCTTTGTATGCTATTGTACATAGTCAACTTGAAGGTAATGGCTCGGAATATGAAGATTTACTTCTTTTTTGTCATGTTAGGTGTCTCATTTGAGGAAGCTTTTTAGAAAGAATTCTAAATCTTTTGCCTGAAATTATTACTTTTTTGGTCAAAGCGGGAGAAAACCATGAACAATTTGAAGATCTAGTATGGGAAAATAGTTAGCGTTTCTTACGGATTTATGGGCCATTACAACTCGCTTAATTTACAATTACAAGGAAATGTAAAAATATTATTGAGTTGGTCAGTTCGGTAAATGCATTTAAAGCAAAATTAAAACTTTTTGCTTCAAAATTAAAAAGGCAAAATTTTAAACATTTTGCATATTTAGTAAACCATATTAAACTTGCTGGTGAATGTAATATTGAAAAATTTTTGTCTTGAACTGGATAATTTTAATCAAGAATTTGAGAAACGATTTGCAAATATCAAAAATTGTCAACCGATTTTGAATTTATTTTATTTTCTTTTGTAGAAATCAATAACGAGAATATTTCACTAAATAAAGTTCATACCTTTCAATTGAATTCATCGAATCTAGAATAAGAAATTTTAACATTACAATCAGATATAATTCTGAAATGACATGCAAATGAAAATAACTTTTAGAATTTATTACCAGAAGATAAATTTCCGTTATTAAGATCTGTGGCCATAAGTATCTTTGCATTTTTTGGTTCCACTTTCTATGTGTAGCAGCGTTTTCTCAAATGAAAAACATCAAACAGCAATTTAGAAGTTCTCTGACTGATGACCACTTAATATCATCAATTTGATTGCGCATCAGTGATTACAAATCTAATTTTACAAGACTCGTTGATGAAATGAAATGTCACATCTACATCAAAAAATTAATACAAAAGTTAATCAATAAAATATGTATATATTCCACAAAATAGTAAACACAATGTTATATTAGTTTTAATAAAGACATTGATTAAATTTTTATTTGTTTTTAATTTAACCCAGTTTTGGAAGTCAATCGCACATAAATAAGAAAAATTAAAGTCGATCATATCAGTAATCAGTTTGCCCACCCATGTTATATATTAATGTATTACAGTTTGCATATTCAAACAAAATTTAGATCTGAAATCTGAAAATAAATGAAAATATTTCTTTTAATATCATCAAATGAAAAAATATTCAAAAACTTTTCAGTGATAATTTATATTTTATTATTTTTCACGCTAATTTGGACTTTGTCAGTATTTTGAGTTAGTTATTTGAAATTGTCGTATGATTTCCTTATGGTTGCACGATTGCTTAATATTTATAATATCAATAATTTCATTTTATTCAAACAAAATTTAATTTAAACTTCAATCAGTAGCACTAATTGCAAAATTCTTTGTTTTATTTATATATTTTTCTGAAACTATTTAAGATTTAAGTATTAAGTATAAAAACAAATTAAACAAATTGAGTTTTGAATTATTTATTTAAAATTACAAATTATTAATAAAACAACAATTGTAAAAGCAATCATATAATATATATTTATATATACAAAGTTGGGATATCATTAAAAAATGTAAATTGGTTGTCATTTAAAGGACTTTGTGAAACCAGATGGGCAAGTCGCATTGAAGTTCTAAAGCCGATTTGATTCCAATTAAAATAAATTATAAATGTTCTCAATGCATTTTTGTATGAAGCAACGAATGTGACAACTCAAACAGCAGCCAAAAATAAATCTGAAACAATTTCCATTTTGGGAAAAATGAAATGTTTTAAATTTATTTGCAGCCTGCTTGTCTGGTATGATATTTTAAGTCAAATAAATATTATAAGCAAAGTACTTCAAAAAGAAAATTTCACTGTTTCGAAAGCTACAACAATACTTTCTAATAATATTGATTATTTAAAAAAGTACAGAACAGATGATAAGTTTACTGTAGTTATTGAAGAGGCAAAAAAATTGCACTACAATTAGAAATTGAGCCAGAGTAATCAAGTAATCAATGATGCCCCACAAAATTTTAAGAATAATGTTTTTAATGATATCCTTGATCAAGCAATTGGGTCATCAAATAATAGGTTTACGTTGATTCAGGAGCACAATAGAAATTTTAACTTCCTTTATAATTTAAAAGCAAAAATGAGTGATGAAGACCTTCTAAAAATTTGCATGGATTTGGAAATTTTACTCGCAGATGGTGACCTAAAAGATATATCTGGTTCCAATTTATACGATGAATTAAGATTTTTAAGAAATACTGTTACACTCCTTCAAATATATTGGAATATATATGCTCAAGTAATTTAGCATCATCTTTGGCCAATGTTTTTATAGCCAGAAGAATTTTTTTAACTTTGCCGATATCAGTGGCTAACGCTGAAAGGAGTTTTTCAAAATTAAAACTAATTAAAACCTATATAAGTTCTACGATGAGACAAGAACGATTAGATGCCCAAGCAACTTTGTCAATTGAACTTGAAATTGGCAAACATTTAAATGAAGAGGAATTAATTGACAGGTTTGCTACTATAAAGGCTCGAATAAAAATATAAATAACTCTTAAATTTTAATTAAATATATTCATACATTTTTCCCAGTATTTTTATAATTAAAAAGTTAAAGAAATTATATGGGGGCGGAAAATTTTATATGTCCACAGGGTGCCACAACTGTTAAGCCGGTACTGTATATATATAATTTAATATTTGATTTGAAAATATTATTAAGTGCTTAATTTCTAAAATTAAGATAATAATTGTATATTTCGTATCCATACGTGTCAACGTATATATTAGGTTTTTTGTGACATAATTAAATATGAATACAAAACATTAAAGAATAACAACACCAATCCAAAATATATATTCAGCTACAATATATTTGACTCAATAACAGTCTTCGTCAAGTAGTCTTGAACTTTAAACTATTTAGAGTAAATCATTGTTATTTAACAAATTTCTGCTTTTAAATTCTCAACATATATATACACAATTCATATAATTCAGATGCATTATAAAGTTCTTCAATACATTTTTATTAGAGATGTTTCAATGGAGCAAGTTTTTTTCTAGATCAAAACTTTGGCATTAAAATTTGCAATTCATTGAAACAGTGAAGATAAAATTATTCGACACTGCCATTTATTTATGTCACTGAAAATGTTAGTTAAAAATTCTGTAATTTAAAATAACAACGACATTTTATATTAACATTCAAAACTCTGTAAACAAATTAAAAAGCGTTTTATTAAAACAGTAAAATTATTCACATTGACATTCACGTTCATGTGCATCAAGTAACACTTCATTTTATTAAATAATAAAAAAGAGGTGGGCTATAAGAAACCTTGTTAGCACAGACTCTTTACTATTTTTCATTCCTATAAGTTAACTTCATAAAGGTTTGCGAAGTGACCATGGTCATTGTTTGAAAGAAAAATGGTCGTGATTTATATTTAAATTTCAATACTTGTTTAATTTGAAGTCTTATAGGAATTTTCATTTTTAAAAAGAAGTAATTTGTAGTAAAATAACTGTTTTATGGACTACCATGACTATTATTTCTGATATTCAATGATATTTCTTTGGGACTAAGGCTATTATAGTTGATTGTCATGGGTTTTACCTATCAGACCACATTTATCAAAAATGATTCCTGTATTGTACAGATCATTCAGGAGTTTCATGTCTGTACATCCAACAGAAAATGCGTGACCTGCACAAGCATCCGATAGAATAATAACATTTAAAATTACCTGACCAGAAATTGGCCACGTTATATTCGTATCGTTGTGAGAAGTCATTGAAATTATACCAATATTGGAATTTTGACTTGTGTTCAATTTGGTCTTCAGCTTCAAAAGAGCGATGTCATTTTCTAAATATACTATATCGGAATTGTTTATTATAATTTATTATTAAGAATCACACATGGATCATATAGAGGATGCCGGATTACTTTTGAAATTTCATGGTACAGTGTCTTTGGATTTTTATTTAAAATCTTCTGAAGGAAATTCACGATTACCTCTTTGTAAGTTGGCTATGTAATGAGAGAATCAGAGTTTGATAAATGAATATTTTTACACAAATTAGATAAATAATAAAGCACATGTTAAAATTAAATATTAAATAAACAAGAAAAAACTTTTACGTAACGAAGAACCTGAAAGTGAACGCTACTTTTGCTGTAACTGTTATACAAATAGATTATTCACCAAATTAGAATTTTTATTTTAAAGTGGCTAGTTCATTTATGATCATCCTTGATAAATAATTTTTGCTCTCTTTCTGAAGTTTCATTTGGCCAATTAATTCTATACATGTCGCTTTTTAACCATATTATTATCAAAAATTAAAGTTAATGTTAAAAGGAAATAAAACCGATACTTGCTATGATCAAATTTTTGATCAGTTCAATCTTATAATGTAGGAAGTTCGAAAAGCAGTTGTCATTCCTAGTAACCAAAATTAGTATAGCAAATCTCTGTAAACAAGTCATCAATATTTAAATTTTCATTCAAATTTTGAATTTTTTTGAATTATTTCTCATTTAAATAAATGTATTAATATGAATAATATTGATTTTATAAAATAGTTAACAAAAAAAATTGCTAATAAAAATATTAAAAACTAAATAATTAATTCATTTTAGAGATTGTTCTGTAATAAAAAATACTCGACAACCATGGTTGAATCCTCTAAGGTCAAAGTAAAGTAATATAAAGGTAATGTAAGGCACAAACGACTCTATCTACACAGCACAGGGATTTGCGGTGTGGTTTAAAAATAGAAATCAAATTGTATTGATTTGAATTTAATAAATAATTTTAATGCAAAATGTATTACAGCTAACATACCAACCACGCATGGAAAACTTTATTAAAACGCCAGAAAATAACGAAATTGGAACCGAAAATGAAGAATTAATTCTAGAATGTAAAAGATTTTTCGAGCTCGTTGGTATCTCAGAAAGATATAGAGGGAAATTTGTAAAAGCATTTTATCAGCAATTACAACAAATAAATACTTAGAGTAGTGGGATGTGTCACATCCAGCACAGGACCCCACTCCCCCCTGCTGAGAGAAAATTTTTCTAAGTCCAAAAGTACAAAAATTTTTTAAGACAAAGTCAATGACTCATTCAAGGTCATTGAAACAAAGACCATAACTCATTCAAAGTCATTGGATGACATCATATTTTTTCAAGGTAATTTAAACAAAGACCATGACCCATTCAAGGTCATTGGTCGACTCATCATATTTTTTCAAGGTCATTTAAAAGTAGGTCAAGGTCATTGGATGACTCATCATGTTTTTTCAAGGTCATTGAAACAAAGACCATGACTCATAATATATATTTTTTAAATTTATTTATTTTAAATAATTACATTATTCATTTATTTTTTAATTATTTTTATTTTATATACTTTTATTATTTGTTTTAATCAAATAAATTATTTTATTATTTTTAAATTATATTATTATTAAATTTAATTATTTGTTATAATGAAGTGAATATTGTTTTAATCAAGTCAATAATATTATTTATTTATTTTTAATTATTTTATTTTACTTTATTTATTTTATATACTTTAATTATTTGTTTTATTAAAGTCAATATTTTATTATTTATTTATTTTTTAATTGTACTATTATTATTAAATTAAATTGTTTGTTTTAATGAAAAGAATTAAATAATTGTTTATTAATTTATTTTCACTTTATTATTTATTTAATATTATTATTATTTTTATTATTATTATTATTATTTTTATTATTATTTTTATTTTTATTAATTATTATTATTATTTTTATTATTATAATTATTATTATATTTTTTATTATTATAATTATTAATATTATTATTATTATTATTATGATTATTATTATTATTATTATTATTATTTATTATTATTATTAGTTTAATTATCATTGTTATTATTATTATTATTTTTTTATTATTATCATTATTTTTATTATTATTATTATTATTATTATTATTATTATTATTTTTATTATTATTATTATTTTTATTATTATTACTTATCTTTATTTTTAATATGATAATTATTATTATTATTATTTTTTAATTTTTATTATTATCATTATTTTTATTATTATTATTATTTTTATTATTATTATTATTATTATCATTATTATTATCTTTATTTTTAATATGATTATTATTATATTATTATTATTATTATTATTATTAAAAGTACACGTTTTATTATTATTAATATTATTATTAATATTATTTTAATTATAAATGTATAATAAAAACAAAACCACTCCATAAAACTTTTATTATTAGGAAATAATTTTATTATTATTATTATTAATATGATTATTAATATTATTAATTAGCATGATTACTTATTAATATTGTTTAATTAATTTTATTTTTATTATTATAATTGTTATTATTAATATTATTATTTTTATTATTAATATGATTAATTAGTATGATTACTTGTTTTTATTATTATTATTATTTTTATTATTATTATTATTATTATTATTATTATTGTTATTATTGTTATTAATGATGGATTTTTAAGGATCTTATTCGGTTAAATATAGATTTCTGAAGAAATTTTACCTTGTTGGTTTTTACAAAAAACATGTATATTGTTGGCGCAGTGCGAAAAATTGTCATTTCAAGGGAAATGATTGATTATGAGAAATTTTATGATATTTTTAGGGGAAATAATCGATTAAGAAAAAGTTTGTTGTCATTTTTAAGGGGTTGAGTTGGTTGAATATCTGTGTTCAAAGGGTAAATATTTTCTAAATGGAGAATATAGAGGAGGAATTTATAATATTTTTAGGTGGATTTGTTCAGATAGATATTAATATGTGTGTAAATCTTTTGAGAGAGTAGAAATATTGTCATTTAAAGAGAATTGATTGGTTAAGAAGAAAATTTATGATCTTTTAAGGGGAAAGGATTGGTCACGAGATGAATTTTATTTTAAGAGGATTTCAAGAAATTTATTCGGTTAAAAATCGATATGTCGGTGATTTTTTTTTATGAAAATAATGAATATAGCTGGGATTAATGTCATTTAAAAAGAAATGATTGGTTGAGAAAAAATTTTATTTTAAGGGGAAACAATTGGCTAAGAAGAGAATTTATGATCTTTTAAGGGGAAATTATCGAATAAGAACAGGTTTGTTGATATTTTTAAGGAGGCTGTGTCAGTTGAATTTTGTTATTTTAAAGGGACATGATTGGTCAAGAGATGAATTTTATTTTAAGAGAATTTCAAGAAATTTATTTGGTTGAATATCGATATAAATCGGTGTTTTTATGAAAATAATGATTATAGCTGAGAGTGGAAATATTGTCATTTAAAGAGAAATGATTGATTGAGAGTAAATTTTATTATATTTTAAAAGGAACTGATTGGTGGAGAGATGAATTTTATTTTAAGGGAATTTCTAGAAATTTATTCGGTTCAATAACGAAATAAGTCGGTGATTTTTATCAAAAATAATGAATATAGTTTGGAATATTGTCATTTTTCTAATCAATATTGAAATAATTTTATAACCTCTGCATCCCATACTTTGTTGAAAATTTATATAAAATAATAATGAAAATTATAATAATAAAAACTTGTAATCATAATTTTAGTGATAATAATAATAATAAAATAATAATAATAATAATAATAATAGAATAAAAATTAAAACATTAAAACACTACTTATAAAAAAGAAGTAGTAAATTAAAATAAAAATGTTTGAAAATACTATGACCTTGAGGAAATTTGAATGACCTTGACCTACTTTTAAATGACCTTGAAAAAAAAGATGACTCATCCAATGACCTTGATAATAATAATAAAAATAATAATAATATTATTAATAATAATAAATATTAATATTTAAAACACTACTTATCAAAATAAAAAATTAAATTAAATTTAAAAAATGTTTAAAAATTTGAATAACCTTGACATACTTTATATGACCCTGAAAAAAAATATATTGACTCATCGAATGACCTTGATATAATTATAATAATAATAATAATAAAAATAATAATAATTACAACAATAATAATAATAATAATAACAATAATAATAATAATAATAATAATAAAATAATAATATTTAAAACAATACTAAAACAATAGTAAATTTAAATTAAAAAATGTTTAAAAATACAATGACCTTGAAAATTTTTAAATAACCTTGAAAAAATATGATCATATTAATCACTCAATCATATTAATAATAATAATAATAAAATTATTTCCTAATAATAAAAGTTTTATGGAATGGTTTTGTTTTTATTATACATTAATAATTAAAATAATATTAATAATAATATTAATAATAATAAAACGTGAACTTTTAATAATAATAATAATAATAAAAATAATAATAATATTATTAATAATAATAAATATTAATATTTAAAACACTACTTATCAAAATAAAAAATTAAATTAAATTTAAAAAATGTTTAAAAATTTGAATAACCTTGACATACTTTATATGACCCTGAAAAAAAATATATTGACTCATCGAATGACCTTGATATAATTATAATAATAATAATAATAAAAATAATAATAATTACAACAATAATAATAATAATAATAACAATAATAATAATAATAATAATAATAAAATATTAATATTTAAAACAATACTAAAACAATAGTAAATTTAAATTAAAAAATGTTTAAAAATACAATGATCTTGAAAATTTTTAAATAACCTTGAAAAAATATGATCATATTAATCACTCAATCATATTAATAATAATAATAATAAAATTATTTCCTAATAATAAAAGTTTTATGGAATGGTTTTGTTTTTATTATACATTAATAATTAAAATAATATTAATAATAATATTAATAATAATAAAACGTGAACTTTTAATAATAATAATAATAATAATAATAATAATAATAATAATAATAATAATAATAATAATAATAATAACAATAATAATAATAATAATAATAATAAAAATAAAAATAATAATAATAATAAAAATAATGATAATAATTCAATGTCTGATTTTAGAATTTTGTTGAGAAGTTTTAATAGTTATTGGGAACGAGTGATATGTGAAGCATTGCTGATAAGGTCATTGGATCCAAAGATTAATGTGCAGAGTGCTGTGACTACGAATGTTTTGAATGTTTTTAAATAGTTTACGTATGTTAAATCATGTTTGTTTTTTTAATATTATTAAAATAATTGAAAATTTTAAATTACATTAATTTTTAAAATTTAGAATATAAGTAAAAAATTTAAAATTTAAAATTAATTTAAAATATATTTTTAAAAAATATGATGAGTCATCCAATGACCTTGAAAATAATAATAAGAAAAATAATAATAAAAATAATAAAAATAATAATAATAATAAAAATAAGTAATCGTACTAATTAATCATATTAATAATCATATTAATAATAAAAATAATAATATTAATAATAACAATTATAATAATAAAAATAAAATTAATTAAACAATATTAATAAGTAATCATGCTATTTAATAATATTAATAATCATATTAATAATAATAATAATAAAATTATTTCCTAATAATAAAAGTTTTATGGAGTGGTTTTGTTTTTATTATACATTTATAATTAAAATAATATTAATAATAATATTAATAATAATAAAACGTGAACTTTTAATAAAAATAATAATAATAATAATTAAAAGATAACGCCAATAAAAAACCTTTCGTACGATATATTTCGATAGCACAGCTATCATCTTCAGGTACTCAAAACCAACTAAAAATATTATGAATTAACATTTAATTTAAACAAATTAATAAAAAATAATTTGTTTAAATTAAATGTTAATTCATAATATTTTTAGTTGGTTTTGAGTACCTGAAGATGATAGCTGTGCTATCGAAATATATCGTACGAAAGGTTTTTTATTGGCGTTATCTTTTAATTAAATCGTTGCCAAATTTATTTAATTATTTAATAATAATAATAATAATCATATTAAAAACAAAGATAATAATAATGATAATAATAATAATAATAATAATAAAAATAATGATAATAATAAAAATTAAAAAATAATAATAATAATAATAATTAAAAAATAATAATAATAATAATAATAATAATAAAAATAACGATAATAATAAAAAAAAAATAATAATAACAACAATGATAATTAAACTAATAATAATAATTAATAATGATAATAATAATAATATTAATAATCATAATAATAATATTAATAATAATAATAAAAATAATAATAATAATAATAATAATAAAAATAATAATAATAATAATAATAATAACAATAATAATAATAATTAATAAAAATAAAAATAAAAATAATAATAATAATAATAATAATAATAATTAATAATAAAAATAATAATAATATTAAATAAATAATGAAGTGAAAATAAATTAATAAACAATTATTTAATTCACTTCATTAAAACAAACAATTTAATTTAATAATAATAGTTCAATTAAAAAAATAATAATAAAATATTTACTTTAATAAAACAAATAATTAAAGTATATAAAATAAATAAAGTAAAATAAAATAAATAAAAATAAATAAATAATATTATTGACTTGATTAAATCAATATTCACTTCATTATAACAAATAGTTAAATTTAATAATAATATAATTTAAAATTAATAAAATAATTTACTTGATTAAAACAAAAAATAAAAGTATAACAAATAAAAATAATTAAAAAATAAATGAATAAGGTTATTGACTTGATTAAAACAAATAATTAAAGTATATAAAATTAAAATAAATAAATTTAAAAAATATATATTATGAGTCATGGTCTTTGTTTCAATGACCTTGAAAAAATATGTAATCACCCAATGACCTTGACCTACTTTTGAATGGCCTTGAAAAAATTGACGAGTCATCCATTGACCTTGAATGAGTCATGGTCTTTGTTTAAATTACCTTGGGAAATATGATGAGTCATGGTCTTTGTTTAAATGACCTTGAAAAAATATGATGAGTCATCCAATGACTTTGAATGAGTCATGGTCTTTGTCTTAAAAATTTTTTTACTTTTGGACTTAGAAAAATTTTCTCTCAGAAGGGGGGAGGGGGTTACTGTGCTGGATGTGACACATCCCACTACTACTTTGCAACTCGCGAGGACAGGAATTTATTGAATCATCTAAAAGAAGCTTTAAAAAATCCAAAGAATTTTATGGACGATCTTCAAAAACTTCAAAAATCTTTCAAATATCGCCAATGAATCTTTTACAAATATTGAAAAATTTTCCAAACAAATGTGTAAACTCATGAAATGTTTATACAAATTTAACAAATTTTTTATTATAATACACTAAAATGGAAAAAATAATCTTTCTTAGAATATTTAACTTCAAAACTAGGTGTTGTGCGTACGAAACACGTTACCATTATGCCAGAACAAATGTATCAAAGTATTAGAGTAATATGAATATTTATATAAATCGGACAGCTCAGTATTTACACATTACACTTAGTATATTATTTAATTTCTGAGGCTAAACGCATTACAAAATATGAACTTATTGTCTACAGTTAAATGATGACAAAGGAAATAGAAAATAAAATAGATCAATAGGAAAAAGAATAAAATATTTTACAGAAAGTGGAGATTGAAATATTTTATCCAAACTAAATTTACAAGGTTTTAATAAAGGTTCCTTTATTCCCAGCAGTCTCCATAACTTGGAGTATATAGAAGCATTTCAATCTTTAAATATAATCATAAATGGACGAAAATTTATTTTTAACAATTTTCATAAAATAATAGCAACTCAAAAAATTAAATAATAAATATAACCTCCAGTTGCCTTACTCCGATTCGGGCTTTCCAATAAGTTGGGTCTGACAAACTTAATAATCCAAAAGTCAAAATAATGGATAACCATTTATTTACTCGATGATTTCTTTAATTGCACTTCCAGAAGACTTTTTCTTTATCAAATGAATTGTGTCTACTGTTTCAGTCACAATTTCATCATAGTATTCGTAATCTGTGTCTTCCTCTTCCGATGCTGTAACACTTTCATTGTCTTTTCCGCTTACTTCATCATCGATCTCTCTAATAGTAGAAAAACAATGGGCAGCGGTAATTATCCATTCGTCACTAATCACCGCGCCGGTACAATGACTTTTATGATAATCACCCCAAATCCTCAATATATCCCATGAATATCCTTTTTCTCCAATCAGAGCAACTAGAAAATCTTGATTGGTTGTCACGTACAATTCTCCGCCTATAATTCGTTTAACGCGAACAGCGCCTGATAATTTAAAAGCAATATTCGATGAAACAAACAAACTCACAGTTTTGAAAATGTAATAAAATACAAAAAATGAAAATAATTTTCGAAAAAACGCAAGATTTTTTCATTTTTTCAGTTAAATAATCCACTCAACTTAATCGATATATCAGAGTAAAATTTTCTAATGATGCTCTTTACCCTCTGTTGAATATTATTGGGTCATCTAGGTCAAATGTTCACTTTAATCTTTAAAAATGACATTAAAATAAAATTCAATAATAATAATAATAATAATAATAATAATAATAATAATAATAATAATAATAATAATAATTATTATTATTATTATTATTATTATTATTATTATTATTATTATTATTATTATTATTATTATTATTATTATTATTATTATTATTATTATTATTATTATTATTATTATTATTATTATTATTATTATTATTATTATTATTATTATTATTATTATTATTATTATTATTATTATTATTATTATTATTATTATTATTATTATTATTATTATTATTGTTATTATTATTATTATTATTATTACTATTATTATTGGGAAAGTATTTTTGAAGTTATCTTGCCTTTTGTAATTGTTAGATGTTACAAAAAGTCTCTCGTAATGTGCCGTATATTTGTTCTTAAATCTCCTACTAAGGTTCTATGAGGTCATTTTTCATGGCACATTCCTCAACTTATCTAGCATTTCTGCTATATTCGGTATTGGAAACACCTGTCTCTCTGTTACTAGATTTTAGTGTTTAAAATCAAAACATTATCTGTTATCCTACTTTTGTTTGTTCCAGATGCATAATAATTGAGTTTTCCGTGTGGGAATTGAAATTTTTGATTATATTTTTTGATCATTTTTCCTATCCAAGAGGACTTGTGTTCTCCGTGGTTTAATTTTGATCGGATTTTCTCTGGTTGTGTAATCAATGCAATAATTATCAGCTCTTATAAAGCTTTGATTCTTCCTTATAATGTCTAGTATATCTATTTTAACGTATTATTTTCGGTATGAAAACGATTCATCTATTTTATTGTAGTCCAAAGATTTGCTGTGATACTGCACATGTGATCTTGATTTGTTATCTCAACATCTTCTATTATTTTTTGAAACTACATTTTTTAACGGGGATCCTATGGATATTTTATCGAAGATTTAATTTTATGTTTTTTAGCGTGTTAATTTTCTTGAATCTTTTATTGATTGATAATTGAAAAATTAAATTTTATAAGAATATTTCATTAAAACAAAAAATGAAAACATCATTCAAACCAATAATTAAAATCACTACTTAATATATATCACAAACAAACTTTTGACCTATACACAGTAGTGACTTGTGAGTTATCAAGCACAGTCGCTTCTGATTACCTGAAAAAAAGCATGACTCATCCGGGCGATGACTCTTTCATGCGTCATTCTTCGTCGAACATTTTGGTATGTTCATACGCTAGTGTGATGACTCACCGCTGAGATATAAAGACAATGAGTCATTGACAAATTTTTTTCCCGGTCAAAACACTTTTTTTTAATGATCGTAATTGCCTAATTTTTATTTGGCTTGTTTTAAGAAATCCTACTAATTCAATAATTTTTATAAGTTTTTTTGAACTTAAAAATTTTTTAAATTTTTTTTCAGAGACCCCTCCTGTAAAATTTTTTGAAAATTCGTGAAATCAAAAAATATAACCTCTCTCCTAAAAATTTTTTTATAGGTAACTTTTCAAAAATGGAAGTTTTAAAAATTTATTCTAAGTCAAAATTTAAACAAAGTTGGATGTTTTCCGTGCGGCAATTGAATTTTTTGATTATATTTTTTTTATACTTAGAAATTTTTTTCAGAGACTCCCTCAAAATTTTTTGAAAGTTCGAGATATCAAATAATATCCTTTTTTCTAAATTTTTTTATATGTAACTTTTCAACATAGCTGAAATTTTCAAAAAAAAAATTCTATCCCTGTCTATGTGTGTAAAGGACATTTTAGAAGATCTTTGACTATTTTTTTTCAAAATTATTTTTATTATTATTATTATTATTTAAAATCAATAACAAAAATCAATAACTGATTAATACATTTATTAACATATTAAAACCAAGAGCCAGTCTAGCAAGTTCTAATCGCCATATTGGAGAATATATATTGTTCTGGTCAACTTTGAAGCCTTTAATCTTTATTGTAACATACCAATTTTCATCGCACTCGTAAGTGCAAACACCAGGATGTTCGACTCTTGCTAAAAAAGTTTTCATAAAAATAAGAAATTATTGCAGTGAATTGAAACAAAATACTTAAATATTACAACAAATTAGTAAATTAGTTCATTAGACAGAATTAATTTTTCTATAAGATTTCTTGATTAGAAATGTAAAATGTTGTAGTGTGTATGTTACACACGGGTTTTGTTGTATTATTTATACTTTTACAAAATTAAAATACTGCTATGGAATATTTGTTGTAATAAAGTATATGTAAAATTTAATTCTCTATAAGATGGCTGGATTTGAAATGGTGGAATGTGTGTGTCACACGCATGATTTGTTGTGATTTATGTTTTTTTCAACTAGATAACATAAGTTCATTATGTTTTCGTTGTTACAATGTGTATGCATAATTAAAGTTTCTATAATACGGATTGATTTGAAATTTTAAATCTTGAGGTTTGTGTGTTGCGCATATGTTTTATTGTTTAATTAATACTTTTTACATAGTTTCCTTAATTTTATCAAATTTGTGTGGTAATAATGTATATGTAAAATCTAATTATCTGTGATATGGTTGTTCACATATTTGAAGATTTGTAATGTGTGTCCTACACATGTGTTTTGTTGTAAGATTTGCACTTTTACCTATTTAACTAACTTTTATAGAGTTTCTGTTATAATAAAGTATATGTAAAATTTAATTCTTTATAATTTGTCCTGATCAAAAATTTGAAATAGTGTGTTATGTGTATTAAACACACGATTAGTTGAGAATTATGGATTTTATGGATTTTACATGCTCAAATGTAGTGTATTATAATGAAATAATTTTTCACTTTGGTAAAATAATTTGTTGTAATGTTTAATTAAATTAATAAAATTCACTGTAATTTTTTATAACTTTGATTCAATTTGACGGAATAATTTGTTACAATTCAAAGAAATACGTTATAACTTGACTGCAATTTGATTAAAAAATTTATCTTTTCAATACAATTGATTGTAATGTTTTATAACTTCGTAGCAATTTAATGAAATATTTTATTAACTGTTGTAATAATTAAGTACTTTGCTACAATTAACTGTAATATTTTCTAATTTGTTACAACTTGATGAAATAATTTGTCATTGTGATTAAATTTGAAGAAATATATTATAACTTGATTGCAATATTTCATAGCGTCATTCTAATTTAATGAACTAATTTATTAATTGTTCTAAGATTTAAATATTTTGCTGCAATTAACTGTAATATTTTCTAATTTGTTACAACTTGATGAAATAATTTGTAATCGTGATTAAATTTGAAAAATATATCATAACTTTGTTGAAATATTTCATAGCGTCATTACAATTTAATTAATAAAATTAATAATTATAAAAGTAATACATAATTATATAATAAAAAATAATTAAATAAAATAATTAATAAATAAATAATTTAAATTAATTAATTAAAAAAATAAAATTAAAATGTAGTAAATAAAAAATAAAAATAAAAAAACAAATTATAATTAAAATTACAATTGGAGGTCCAGTTAAAATTATTTCGTGTTTCACTAATTCTGTTTTTCCAATATCCCATTTATTTTTCATAAACACATTTTCGTATCCCTTATTCAATTTTACAATTTGTTTGTCTTCTAATTCAATATTTTTATAATTCATTTTCTTTTCTTTGATAAAACCTATTTCGTATGCAGACCTTGCATTCATTTTTAAACCAATATTGTATTCGTTTAAAAAGTTTATATCTCCAATTACTTTTGAAATAACGCCTCTAGTAACAAAGAACTCCACTGTTTTGGAAATATTACCTAAATTAATATTTATATTTGATTTTTCCATCAAAATAATTTTACTGCAACTCGCACATTTTACTTCTATATCAGATTTCTGCATTTTTACATTTTCAAAAGTTTTGAATAAATTTTATTCCAAAGCACTTTCTTTGCCCCAATATCAAGCATGCACATTATTTTCTTTTTATCTATTTCAATTTCTGCACTAGGTCGACCCATTATATTTAATGGGACAAGGTTTATAATTTTCAGAAGGTTTATAATTTTATAATCTTACAATATTAAATCTATCGTCCTGTGGACGTGATACATTCAAAATAAATTTATTTTCATTAAAATCATTATTGTTATTATAAATATTCATTATATGCAAATCATTCATTCTTTTATAAGAACAATTGAAAATTAAATTACATTCATTCACATTCACATCATGAATGCATTCACAATCATTCAAATCCATACATTCATTGCTCAAAATATTATTGTTTGTTTTAATGAAGTAAATTAAATAATTATTTTTTATTTTCATTTAATTATTTATTTAATATTATTATTTTTATTAATTTAATTATTTATTTTATATTATTATTATTTTATTATTATTAACATTTTTTTTAATTTTAATTTTTAAAATTTAATTCCAAGTCTAAGAATAATTTTTCAATGTAAAAGAGATAAATTATCGATAAATTTTGAAATTTAAAAATAACAAACTTTCAATCCATACAAATATTTTTATTGACAAGATTAAATAAAAAAGATTAAGTTTTATTTCAAATCAAAAATATCCGAGTAATATGCTTTACGCATTTTGGTCAACAATATATGGATTGTTTGGTCACGTTTGAAATTGTGGCAACATGAACATCCATTTGAACATGTTACTCTCATATTATCTTTACAAACAATTCAATTTGCAACACATCGGTCACCAGATCCCTGAACGTTGTCATAGTGAATCTCGAGAAGTTCTTCAATGTTAATCCCTGTGAAATGGTAAATTTTTGTTGCAAGAAACTCTGGTGCGCAATAATCCAACGTATTTTTAATTCTTGGATAAAGTTCCTGAATTTTCTTTAAAATTACTTCAAAGAGATAAACTAAATAATAAAATAAAATACATATTTAAATATACATTATTTACCTTTTGACATTTTTTAATACTTAATAAATTAAACAAATTCAAACAAAATATTTATTAATTTATTAACATGGTTATTTCTGATTTAATATTTTCCACATAATCATTATAATCCAAGGATTTTATTCCGAGTATTTCTACTTTTTCCACTTGAAAATATATTGACACATGATGGATTATATTTTTGAAGACGTAATGCTGGAAATATTTCTGGTTCAAATATACAATTCACCTTTCTTTGTAATTCATATAGATTTATAAATTTTTCAATATCGATTGTTACAGTGATTGATTGAATTTGTAAATCATGTATATTATATTTCAAATCCCCAGTTTTTAGAGGTTGCTTACATCCCATTACCAGACATTTCCCGATCTGAAAAATATTATCGGATAATTACCTGATCGATCTACAACTTGCTGTGGTTTTCCAAATGGGAATTTCATATCAGGTATAGAATATCTTCCTTTATAATTTATGTTACTCAACATTTTCAAATAATTTCAATTCAATTAACTCTAAAAATTAAAACTAATATAAACAATTAAATAAATAATTAATAATAAAAATGGAATTAAGCAATGATGCCGTATATCAAGTAGTTGGACCAAGTGGTTGAGGAAAGACTTTATTTGTATGCAATTTATTACAATCAAACTTGTTCAAATCAAAATTCAACAAAATATATTGGCATAGAGGAGCTGACGAAGAACATGGACTTACTCAAAATCAATACTGTAAATTGAAAATGACAATAATTAAAGGATTTGATAAAAATTGGTCATCTAGATTACATCAAGGCGATGTTATTATTATCGATGATCTATACCAGGAAGCTAATAAAGAAAAGGATTTTAATAATTTATTTACAAAAATTGCTCAACATATTGGAATTACTGTTATTTTCATTACTCAAAACTTGTTTCATCAAGGGGGTGGTCATAGAACTCGTAATTTAAATGTACAATACTTGGTTATTTTTAAAAACCCTCGAGATGCAATCATTATAGATTTTCTTGCTAGACAAGCTTATCCCAATAATAGAAAATTTTTAATTGATTCGTTTCAAGATGCAACAAAGGTTCTCCAGTGATATTTGTTCTTTGACTTTACACAACAATGTCCTGATGAATTACGTAATAAATGTATTTGATCCAATGGGTTTGTATTATCCCCTTATATTAATTAATAAACTAGAATCAATGTTAATACCAATTGAATACAATCGAATTCGTTATCAAAATCCGATGACAAAAACATGTGGACAGCATTGCTTAGCTTGGTAAAACAATGAAAAATAAATGAATTTATTGAATAAAATTTCTTTTCAAAATTGTTTTTTAATTAAAGTGTAAATAAAGATGAATTATGTAATACGTATTACTTTTAAAGGATTAAGTTCAGAGGATTATATGTATTTAAATGTTTTAGATGTTATGTAATTAAGTGTGTTTTATAAACTAAATTTTAATTGGTCGATCATGTAACCACTTACATGTTTGTTAATATATAACTGAATGCATTTTTTAAAAAATTCACTTTTATCAAATACCAAACTTTAGTAAGGTTTTTATCATATTTTTAATTATTTTTATTTTTAGAAAATGGAATCCATCAATAATATAATTCAAGATTTAAAATCATTAATAAAAATTATCAACAATAATGTTAAAACTCCGAGTCGCAAAAGTAAAACAGTAAAATGTAAGTACTATTAAATTTTTACTATCATATCATAATTATAAAATGATAATTTATTATATTTGAATTAAATTTAATAATATCATTTTATTAATTTAAACTCAATAAATTCAAAATAATATGATAAAAAATAAAAAACTAGGCCGATAAAGCTAATTAAATTTTATTTAAATACATTTGTCTTCAATAATTTTCCAAATTGGTCAAATAGTCTGGTTTCCTTCTTTATATCATTGAATTCTTATTTTAATCATAAAATGCTCATTTTCTTTTTTATTTTCATAATTACATTCTTTTTCACAATTCATAAAAGTGAATTGTTCATTAAAACTAATATCTTTGTTGATTGCTAATAATAACTTTGTTATATTTTTTTGATCAATTTCCACAATTTCACCAACTTTCATATTATATAGGCTTTGTTTCAATGTTGTTGATTCCTATTAAAATTTATTAATAATATTACTTTTAATGAAAATACTGATTCTAAATGAATATATGATTGGAAATTTTAAATATTCCATTGAATATTGTAAATACATTACTGGAGAATTTCTGCTTAAACTGATAGCATTTACGGAAATTTCCTCAAGAATTAACTTGGCAGCTTCTTTTCTAACCGAGGTTTCTATAAAAACAATTAATGAATAATTACATAATATGAAAACCATTTACTTTTATTAATTTTATGATTTTAAACTATTTTAATCTACTTATATAAGATTTTCAAAATAAAATTAACCAATAAATTCATTTATTCATTGTGTGTAAAATTAATTTAATGTTTATATTTTAGTGATTTATTTTAATGATTTTTAATGATCTATTTTAATGATTTTAATAATTTTATGATATATATTTAAATTTTTCTTTTATTATAACAGGTAACCTTTACCCAAATTTTTGCAATTCTCTACAACACGATGGGAATTGTGATACGATTATGGAGAATTATTATTCTCATATATATAACCACATCATCTTTTTTTATTTGTCCCACGTGTAAAACCACCCCTAAAATGAATTATACAGACTTTTATTTAAACCATAAGGAACATTTAACACAGTTTAACTGTAAAAGAAAATATATTTTTAAATTACCATTGAGTGATAATAATAATAATAATAATAATAATAATAATAATAAAAATAATAAAAATACTAATAATAATATAGCAAAAAAGAAAAGAAAAACAAATAATAATAATAATCCACGCTCTTCGAAAGTTCCTAAAATTATAGAAGCTATCATACTTTCTGACTCTGACGAATCAAAGATGGTTGATGATGTAATAATCATTTCTGATTCAGATGATGTTTCTGATGTTTTTCCTGTTGATACTCCTTCTGTTATTGTTAATCAATATGGTGGCTCGATAGCACCTATTTTTAACTTCGATTTAAACAAATCACATTCCATTGTTAGAATGGATGTTTCGAATTTAAATTTAAAGTTAATTACAGTACCCACACAGTTAATTAATAAATTAAATAATGTTATCAATCAAATGGAATCTGTTAAGATTCAATTTTGTATTGATGTAGAGTTTGAAAAAGATGGAGAATTTCAATCTTTCATCATTTCAAACTCTGCCAGAATAATGAGTGATTCATTTTTAGATGAAGGTGCTACTCTTCTTGACGAAAAAATAACATTAATTAATGATAAAAGTAGTAACTGGGTTATAAATAAAATAAAAGAAATTCATTTTGTTCTTACCAAGTTTTTACAAATAAATCGGTTGAGTGGTCATGGATTTATTCCAACACCATTATCATTATTAAATAAACATTGTACTGTAAATGTTGCTAATTCCGATAATTTATGCTTCATTTACAGTATTTTAGCTATTTTAAATCATGAAAATATAAGTAACCATCATAGAAATGGAACCTTTAGCTACAACACTTCTGAACTTGACTTTTCACTATTCCACTTTGTGACATTCCAAAATTTGAAGCTAAAAATCCAAATCTTTCAATTAATGTCCTTACGTATGATGAAAATAATTTAGTTAATGATTTTTCTAACCCTGAAGTTTTCAAACACCCTTATGTCGAAATAATTCATCGTTCTAAAGTTGTTGGAGGGCAACCTATTAATTTAATTTTATTAGAAAGCCTTGATTCCTATCATTATATCGATGTTACTAAATTAGATAGTCTTTTAAATTATAGGAATCATTCTTTACTGATACTAGAGTTCAAAGGATATGGTGCCATCGATGTCTAAATGGTTTTCGCAATATAATTTCATTAAATAAACATAAAGGGTTGTGTGATAAAAATCAATTAGGCACAACTCTTTATACTTTACCTTTAAATAAAAACTTGGAATTTAAGAATTGGGCTAAAACCGTTACTCTTCCTTTCGTCCTTTATGCTGATTTTGAGGCTATCTTACCTTCAGATGACATACATTTTCAAATACATTTGCCGATTTCGGCCGGTTTACTTTTAATTAACAATTTTACAGGTGAAAAATCATACAGGAGTTTCCTGGGTGATGACTGTGTAATTAATTTTCTACAAGAAATAAATAATATTTCAATTAATACTGTTTTACCCATTTATAAAATTATTATAAAAAGAAAATATTATTAACAGACTCAGACATTCTTTCGTTTTCTTCGGCAACTTGTTGTTATTTGTGTAATCAGATTTTATCAGTACCGGTTAAGGACCATGATCACTTTACTGGAAAATATTTGGGAGCAGCTTGTTCCAAATGTAATATTTCTCGACAAATAAGGTTTGAATTTCCACTTGTTTTTCATAATTTGAGAGGGTATGATCTTCACCATATCCTCAAGTATGGTATGAGTGATTTTAACACGTGGAAAATAAGTTATATTCCTGTAACAAGTGAAAAGTTTCTTTCTTTGTCGACAAGAATCAGTGGATTAACTGTAAAATTCATTGATTCTTGTCAATTTATTAATAGTTCATTAAGTAACGCAGTTAAAACATTGACCACTCTTCCTTTAACTCGTTTGGAATTTGTAGGTAGTATTATTGATACTAAAGGTATTTTCCATTTTAACTTTGCAACTTCTCAAGAAGTTTTAGAAACTACATATGAACTTTCAATTTCACATTTTTTGCTTTATTTACAAAATCGTCATCAAATATCGCAATTGAACTGATCCCGATATTTCTCGAGTTCAATGTATTGCAATTTATACCTTCTTAAGTTAGACAGGACAAGTACGGTCTGTCCAATGTAACTTGGCCTGTCTAAACAGTCTCTTGATTCAACAATATTGCTATCAGATCATTATTGATTTTAATTGAACGCCTAAAAGTAGGTTTTGATGTAAATGTTTCAAGTTTTATTGCTGAGTTGCATAGTCGATAATTCAACCGCTTCTTTAAATTTTCGACAGTTTTTCCATATAAGCAGTTATTAAGTAGCTTATAATATTTTTTATATAGACTATTCACTGGGTTTGTCAACCGCAAACTAGTGTTGGTGTCCAAATAATTCTTAAAAATTGTGCACTGAACAGATTGTATCGTTTGATGGATTTTCACAATTTTTGCTCCAAATAACATGTACATATGCAATAATCTTCAATTTATAATATAATTTAATTTTGGCAAATGTATCAAAATTATTTTCTCGACTTTATTTATTATCATTCTCTCCTCTAGAATCGAGAAATCATCTATCTTATCATGGATTTTATCTTGAATCACAATGTCCACTTCTATTGTGTATCCGTAACCCAATGATTCTAGATCAATCTTTATTATTAATCTTCCAATGCCATTAATGGCAATAATCTTTCAAAATTTCATCGATAATCCACTCAAAATTCTTATACGGCAGTTTTTGCGATAATTGTTGAATATAAATTTTTGACATCAATGTACAACAACTTAGTATCATAAGAAGATACTGCATGATGAGTATTGACAAAAATCAATCCACCATGTATACCGACATCGAAAAAATTATACATCTCAATATCCAATTTATTCCAGTAATACCAAAGAAATTTAGCTACTCCAACTTGTTATAATGGATCGATCTTGCACAAAATTGCTGAAAAACATCAGCCGACAAATATACATCTAGCTTCAAGTATACTTTCATGTAATCCAATAAATAACTGAAATTGTGTTCTCTCCATATGATTTGTGCCCTCTGATATTCGTATTCCGTGACTCCTTCCCAAATTGGCGAAAACTGAGTTGTTGTCAAGAACACTTCAAGATTACTTGTATGATAATATGGAAAAATTTCCTTTGTCTCAATTATCGAACCAGTATTAAACACTGATCGAGTTATAGGTAACCCGCTCAATGTTTTAACGGCCTTAGGCAAAGAATCATTGACAAACTGCAAACTGTCGGTGAATATTATCGTTAGCCGTTTTATTCTGACCATCAATGATAAAAACTTTTCGGTTGATGTTGGTATTACATCCAATTTCCGTCTTCTGAAATAACTGAGCCCGTAATTCAAAATATGATGTAAATCATCACCCTTCAAGTTATGAAATACTACAGGCAATATATATTTGATTTTTCTAGACAAGTTGCAGTTATTAAAGGCTGTTCCTATATATCGACCAGTATAATGATCATGGTCACGAGCCGGATTTTGTAGTTCATTATTACATAAATAACATAACCTAGCTTGCATAAAATCAATATTATCTTCATCGGTCAATACCATAGGATGGTTGCTATTGTAATAGAAATATGGTAAGACAATTTGTTCTCTTATTTGCTCAACTTTGGTCAGAAAATTATAAATAGCCTGACCTTATAAATTGATGATATTCCTTTGGCCCTGTGAAATTAATTATCAATAACAGCCCCACTGCTAGCGGTAAATGAACTTGGTGATGTCTTTTAACACCGGGTAACACAGATTCAAAATCTGAGTATTACATAAAGTGGAGTTACTGCTTTTCTCCAATCGGTAAATTTTTATATTCTGACATCGAGTACAAAGTAGTACCAAGCATATTTTTGCTGCATAAAGCTTTATGCTTCTGGAAACTTTTCTTCTGAATCCATTGAGATATGTTTCGCATTCTTCCCCACATTGTTCTACACGTCTTCATTGATCTCCATGGTTTTACTTTCCTCGTCCTCAATTCGTTTATTTAAATTTCTTGTAAATATTTCTTTTTATTTTCTTTAAAATATGTTAGATGATGCTTATGCTCATCATTAAATAATTTAAAACTAATAATATTATGAGTTAAGCATACGGGACACAAATAATAAATCTCTGAGTAATAGGGTATTTTATTGCAATTATTGCCATGAATAATTGATTGCAGTAGTTTGGAAATAATAGACCTGAATTAACTTTAAATTTTTCATGTAAAATAATTATGCCTTATAAATTCAATCATATAAATATGTCTATAATAAATATGACGCACACAGAAGCCTGTTGGATTCATACATGTGTGAATACATGTGGCGTACACGTACAAAAATTTGTCAATTGGATGTATTTTATTCGATTCTCGCTGATATGATGCTTTTTGGCTACCTTTTTAACCTGAAACAGTTAATGTTTAAACATTTAAATATAACTTACTTAGTGTTGTTTCATAACAGAATAAATGATTTTGCATCCATTTCTGTAGAAAAATAAAAAATAAAAATTGGTGTGAATTAACAGATAATTACCCTGGTCGCATCTTACCATGTTTCTCAACTAATATCAAATTGGATTAAACCTTGATGAAGTATACATCTTGCCTGCAGCTCAAAAAGTTATTAGAACTGTGATGCAATAGTATCGAACCGAGGAGAAAATTATAAATGTTTTCAAGAACATCTAAACTAGTAGCAAAGTTATATGGAAAAATACCATTTTCGGAAACAATGACACCGGCAAAGGAAGAGTTTGACAAAGGTAAAGTATTCAAAATTTTTACGGCCTTAGTCAATGAATCGCTAACAAACTTATAAAAATCAATGAATCTCTAACTAATATTTTCTATATGGGCAACTGGTAAATTATTTTGTCACGTCAGTGTACGCGATTATAATTTCTTTTGATTTATTTTGAGTGCGCATACAGACGCAAAGCAGTATTGTAATTGTTGATATTCAAAAAAGAACAACATAATATACTTGTTCATACTGCATTTTGATGGATGTCATGAGGTAATTACTTGACGGGATTTACAGAATTGTTTGACAGTATTGCACAAACCTTTTGAATGTGTTGATGACATTTTGTGAATAACTAAAGCTGCAAACAAAGATTAGTTCTCACCAATATTTCAAAAGTTAATATTGAACAATTAAATCTTGACAGCATTGAGAAATTTAGGAATCATCTGAAATACTTGGAAATCGGCATGCCCAAGTGCTTTTGTGATTTGATTAAGCTGTAGGTACCTACGTTGATGGTTGACAAATTAAGGACAACTGTTCTTGACAACAAAGTGCAGTTTCAAGAATTGTTGGAACTTCAAATGATGAGGTTGCATATGATCAGCAACAAATTTATTGAGATTATTTAATTAAATCCTTAAATCGAAACTTTTGCATCATAATCGTTTCCATATATAGCATTTGACAAAGATTATTATGGTAGGCTGATGATAGATATAATTTCCTCGAAATACATTTCGGTTAATTGGCTTTCTCGTGTTTCAAGAAATATTAAATATACTGAGGATTTTTAATTTCAAAATTAATACAATTATTTGTCATAATTATTTTTAATTGATTTTAATATATAAATTTTTCTAAGTTATTTTAAATGTTTTCAATTTAGAAGTTTTGGAACTTCTTAAAATATTTCCCTTTTTAATTTGTATCTAATTGAACATTTATAGTTCAAATCAGTTAAAACAAAATCTATCATTTCAATTAAATTGTCTGACACATAAATTTATTAAAAATAAAAAAATTACATTTAGTTTATTAATTATTTTTAATTACATTACTGATCCAACTGCTAAAATAACTTATTCTTGAAAATATTCCTGGAAATTTGCTGGGATCATTTTTATGAGTGGCAGACACTACTCCAGCTAAAACGGGTTTGCCATTTTCTAAACACAAAATTGGGCCTCCACTGTCACCCTAATATAGTAATAGTTATATCTATTAAATTATTCATCTACTGCACATATTCCTTTATGTCCGTTGTAATATCCTGCACAGAATTCTTGGTGATCTGTGAGGTTAATATCAGCCCGATAAATTAGTCGACAGTAACTAGAATTCTGAACTGGCAGTAATACTGAATGCAACCGATTCATTATGGGCCCGTCAATTTCCTTGCAACCCCATCCAATTACTTTGCACATCTATAATATTTTAAATATTTTAACTAATTTAAATTTAAACACGAATAAAATTGATAATACATTATTGTCAAATCAGTATTACCTAGGAAAATGACATTGGTCTATAATCGAAATGAAGATAAATGAGAAAAAAATAAAAATAATAACAAAACTTTAAATGACTTAGCAATGTTTCCTAATTTTTTAATTTAAAAATTACATATTTATTTTTTATTTAGCAAAAAATATAGAATATTTTTTCTTTTTAACTTAATTTTTCTTTTATCTTTGGTCAAAAATAGGCCTTGAACAATTTTTTAGGGTTATTTGTCACAGCGGTAATACTTGAAATGCGAACAAGCGCTAGAAATGAATTTCAAATCTTACATAAACATAAAGTTGCAAATAAATTAAAATTATAAAAATTAAAACTAACAAAATGCAATAAAAGCCACGTGAAAAATAAATAAATAAAGACACCAAGATACAAAAAGATTTCCAATTTATCATGGTGAGATTAAAATAAAATTTTAAAATAGAACTGTTATAAAAGAACTAGAAAAGTAATCAAAAATATAAAACAATAGCAAGAATAAAAAAGAATTAAGTTTTAAAGCAATTATGAAAAAAATTATTTAAAAAATTATTTAATTAAAAATAATGAAAACACCGAAATTCAACATAAAATAAAAACTTTTAATATAAGATTAATAGAAAATCACCATGAATATCAGGAAAAAAGGATAAAAAATTAAATCGAAATTCAAATTTGTTTTGTCAATTAAATTATGCATACCAAAACATCAAAACCAAAATAAAACTATAAATACCACTGTTAAAAATGATTAAATAATTAGAAGAAATTACCTTTATTGAAGTTTATGCTTATTTTTAAAAATTAATAATTATTGGAAACGCGTGATATGTGAACATTGTTGATAAGGTCATTGGATCCAAAGATTAATGTGCAAAGTGCTGTGACTACGAATTATTACAAAATAAAATTAATAAAAAATAATTTGTTTAAATTAAATGTTAATTCATAATTTTTTTAGTTGGTTTTGAGTACCTGAAGATAATAGTTATGCTATCGAAATATATCGTACTAAAAGTTTTTTATTGGCATTATCTTTTAATATAAAAATTCAGTTGAAATTCTTAAATTTATATTTTTAT
Organism: Schmidtea mediterranea; assembly: GCA_022537955.1. Taxonomy (NCBI): domain Eukaryota; kingdom Metazoa; phylum Platyhelminthes; order Tricladida; family Dugesiidae; genus Schmidtea; species Schmidtea mediterranea. Next base: position 71,845,732 of record CM039680.1, read on the forward strand.
GATATCAGCTAGAATTACTTGAACCGAACGAACTTCAAATTAATAATAAGAAAATAATTATAATATCTATCAAAATAAAAAATGCATAAATGTATTAGCAACTTACATACAATTAAATATTTAATAAATTAAATAAGTACTACGATTAAATATTTTCAATAAATACATACATATCTTGAATGAAATTTACAGCGTTGGTACATACTTACGATGCAATTGGTTAACATTCATTTTTACAAAAACCGTGTGAATTAAGATAAATCGTGTAAAAAATCGTATTCAAGTAAGACCGTGTAAAAAGAGACTTGGATGTATATAAATTTTAAAGTCACCATGAATGATTAAAATACCAAAACGTCCAAAACTTGCATGTTTATCCCTCTTACCATTTATATTATAAAATTCTTATTCTTATATTCATCTTATCATTATCATTTTTATTATTATTATTATAATTATTATTATTATATTTATAATTATTATTATTATTATTATTATTATTATTATTATTATTATTATTATTATTATTATTATTATTATTATTATTATTAAAATATAAATCAAAATAGTTACCTGCCCCGGATAGGGCCACAACGTTTTGTCTATAATTGAATTTGTAATTGGTAATATTCGAGAAAAGTTAAAAATGGTCATATTAATTTTATTTTTCAATTTAACAAGAGCCACATCATTTTCCAGGTAGTCTAATATTTAGGGAAAAATATCACTATAAACTTCACAAGATCAATATAAAACTTACTTGGATCATACATTGGATGTCGTACTACCTTTGATACCTTGTAATAAACCTTTTGATTAGGTTTGTCAAAGAATCTGTTTACAAATTTCAAAAGTCTTTCTTTAAAAGTTGGCTAAATAAAATAAAAACTAATAAAATCAACGAAACTATTAATATTTTTGACCTAAAATTTATTATTTTACTTAACTTTTAAATTAATTTAAAAAAACTTATAAAACAACTAAATTAGAATAACTCCTTTATTGTTTGTTTAAACATTTGACTCAATTTAGTCATATCTTTTAGAAAAAATCTTAAATTTTGTTCATAAATACTTAATTTCCTGATTTAATCCGAATACTAATGATAAACAGAAAAATGAGTACCACACTCGATGCATGTTAACATACACAAGCTAAAACAAATATCAGACCGATTTAAATATAATAAATACATTTCTAACTTACAATAAATTATAATTTCATAAATTTTGTTCACATTGCAATTTAAAAATCTTTTAAAATGCCATGTAAGTGTGACACTCAAATTGTCTGTTTATGAGAGATTAAATTTGTGAATTATACACTAAGCTGACATAAGTTTGAAATGTCAAACTGGAGAAAGAAGTCAAAATATAAAAATAATCTGAACTAACCGTAGCATTTTATATAAAATCTTTTAAATAAACCAAATTTATGAAATAAAAAATAATTCAGTATTATCAAATTTTTACATCATTATAGACAGATGGTCATATTTTTACCATGCGACCGAGATGTGATATAAAATACAAAAATAAATGAACAAATCACCGAGAATAAAATTGATATTTATGTAATGATCATAGTACATTGTTTATTTCTACCCATAAAAACTATTAACAAAATACCTTTTCTCGAACGCCACCACTTTGTGCTTAAACCTGAGACATGTGGTCACCCTATAATATGCTATATAAGCTAAGTAGGTACACCATTTGCTGCGTGAAATCTATAAATGTTGCACGTCTTTATACATATTAATGTGGACATCATTACTTTGTACCTATAAATAAATTTTATAAGCCATGATGAATTTATTCTGCAATGGCATTTTTATCAACCATTTGACTAAGATTTAAAATGTTGGTTTGATGAATACAGTTAGTGATCTTTTAGGAGATGGATAATTATTTCAGAACAAAGTTTTTCGATAAAAATTGAAAAATAATTTTATAAGTTTCTAAGAAGAAATTAATTTATATTAACGGAAAGTGTGATGGCATGAATATGAAACGAGACAAAATTTTGTTGGTGTTACAACAAAAATATATAAAATTTCGAAAATATAAAAATCAATTAAAATTAAGTAAAGTTTGAAAGAGTAAAATTTAATATTTTTTTGGGTGAAAAAGTAGTAAATTGAGGTAAATAAATTTGTGAAGACGAATAAAATAATCTTAAACTGATCAAAGGTCTTTAGAATTGTCAGGAGCCCAAAAACTAAGTAATTAATTAGTTAGTGTTAAGGAGTGCCATTAATCGATAGCCTTGCGGCCTAGTGTCAAAATAGTAAGCTGTCCGAGTTTAAGATAACGAACAATAAATCGTCTATCCGGCTCAAAATTTCCCATTCTCACATAGATGAATATTCGGCCTCTCTCACAACATTAGTTATGCGTGAGAAAAACTATAAAAGCGGAGAGCAGTTAATCGAAAAAGTTTAAAATAATTTTTATTTTAATTACAAAAAGGAAAGAATTGGAAAGAGAAAAGAGAGCTAGTACTGAGGAAAGCGAGAATCACAATGTGTTTAATTTGACCAATGTCACTTAATTTAAAATTGTGAAAATAAATATTATTTTGTTAGAAGTTTTCTCTTATTGATTTAATTTGCTGAATACTGGGAGTCAGATCTGGTTTAAATTTCATCGACAAACTTCTTACTATCCCTACGAATTGCTTTCATAAAGTGAGGTTGTGGAAAACGTTTGTTAAAATTGTTGTGAAAGATTCTCTGTTTGTGAGTGCATAAGATCTAGCTTATAAAATTTATTTTGAAGTCGAAGTAAAAAATGATCAATTTTTAGGGATAAAAATATTAATGTAGAGATATTTTTACAAATATTAGAACTATGTCGTATCAAGTAAATATATGTTCCCCAGTGTCTCATTTGACCATGTGTTAAATTGACGGTAAGAAGCCTTCGTGTCTGACACGGGTATGCACATTAAATGGTTACATGAAAATATTTTAAGGTTAAAGATTTATCATCGAAAATTTGTTTTATATCGCGCTTTGAGTTTTATGTCAACTTGAAATAATTATCATTCATTCTTGTACCCTACTTTTACTTTCAAATAATTGGATTCCGCGTGCACACCAAAACTACCAATCAGATACATACAACATTTTTTTATTATTTTTAGTTTGCAATAAAATCATAATCTCAATTTATACATGAAAAAAAAACCAATTGGTATGTATATTTCTTTACAAAATGATTCTGATTGCAGTTAACTCAACGTGTTTGAGTAAATTCTAAAGATAAAACATATTTTGCGTTTGATATCCCAGAATCAGCCTCGTTGAATCACGATGTCATTTTTCTAATTAATGTTTAATAAACCGTTATTTCCTAGTTATTTCCTCGCTTTTCATAGTTTTAATCAGTTATGAATATTTAAAATACTAAACGAATTGGCGAGCGTAATTGCAATAATGAAAATTACTTTTTAATTAAAATTTAATACGATTCCAAACATGCTTTAAATTGGATTTTATCCATATAATTTAAAATGTTTTTTGGGAGCTATCGAAGGTAATGTTTTTTTAGTTATTTGTTTGGTAGCTCTTTTTATTATAGGAATTTTGTGATGAGAGAAAACTTATTTCTCTGACCAAGTTAGAATTCTACAATAAAAATTTCATTTAGTGTAACAAGATTTTCAATACACAAGCAAACAGGTACTATATTATAAAATTTATTGTTTTATATCGATTATTGAAAATGTTATCCAGTAGAACCTGGTGTACATAATTAAAAAATGTTTACCCCTATATTGAATTTGACTGGTTATAAAATTGAGTATTTACCTGAAAAATACAAAAAACATTTATTTCGTAATCACTATATTTTTATAAACAATGACGCAAAATAAAATTATTATTATTGTTAAATAAAATATAATGTTATTATCATTTAGAAAAACTAGTTTAAACTTTTAAATGATTTATTAAGATAAATAATTTTCAGTAGCCTACAAAACAGTATCATCACTCAGTTTTGACCCCATCGGCGGCCCTTGTTGATATTTCACTGATAAAATCACTTGAAATTTCACAAGGTCATAATTTGATTTATTTAGATTGTTGATGTATTTTTAAAAAATGGTAAACAAATAATTTTTGCATTTTAGATTTGGAATATTCAGCTAAAATTCCCAGAGAAGCATTCAACAAATTGGTGAAACTGTTTAGGACAGGAATGACAAATCTATCAAAATATCTGCGGCATTTATCTAATTACATCCCGAATATGGTTTCAATCAGGTCTATAAATATTTCCTAAAAACCAGAAAACCGTAATATCAAATTTTATTTGCTATATATATATATATATATATATATATATATATATATATATATATATATATATTGGTCAAGGTCATTTGAAGGTCATAGTACGTAATTTCTATTTAGCATTTTTGTTTTACTAAATTTGTTACCGTGTTGAATGACCGCAATTTTTAATTTTTGTTTATGTGGTTAAAAAAAGTAGATTTTTTGTCGATTTTTCGATGAAAAGGCCAATTTTGAGTCAAAAATCAAAGAAAGAATGATTTAAGGGATCGACTGAATATTTCAGTTGAATATGAAATTCTCAATAGACCATTTGGCGCTTGTTTAGAATTGCCCCGCATTTTTTAAATAAATTTTATTATAGGGCATTTAATACTTTTAAGTTTAGCGAAACAAAGAAATAAGCGTCATTTTGGGACGCATCGTGGCATTTATGTGAGTATATGTGGCGACGAAGATTAAATGGTGCAAATCCATTTGAAAAGAGTTTACATGATATCCGTGAATACTGGCCACCTGCCCAATGATTGAGTTAGATAACTGTTTTTACAGTCATGTTAGCTATTGAAAACCGATCTTTAATAATAAAAGCTTGTATTAAAAGTTTATTATTTAAAATAACATTTATTTAAAAAATGCAGGGCAATTCTAAACAAGTGCCGACCATTTAACAAATTTTTGATAACTTTTTCTTGATTTAAAAAAATCTGCTTGATGTGTTTTAATATTTTTGATGATTTTATTACGCACACGCTATATGAACGCAATACTGATTCATGATTGTAATATATGCATGTCAATGCTCCCTACAATGTTTGTAACCCTAAATGTACATAGTACATCATAACCCATATAGCCCATTGTTCCCCAAATGATAGCATCACAGTATCTCAATATTTAATCATAAATATTCATTGACAGTAATTGAACCCTCGTTTACCTATCCTATATAAGGCAAATTTTCTAAAACTTATAAACTTAAAAATTGTTTAAAATATATAGGTCTGCATTAGTTTCTTTTTCACTTAGTTCATTGGACAACTTTTAATTTTTCTGTGACGGGGGCGCAAAAAAATGAATCTTGTCCCGGGCTCGAACCACACTAGCTACGCCTCTGAAAGAATGACAAATTCAGTTTGACGATGAAGGTTATGGATTTGTTGACGTTGAATGTTCGGTGTCAACGGATTTAAATTCATTAAAATTATAAAATGTTTTGTTGAGAATTATATTAAAAGGTTTTGTAAAATTTTAAAAATTAATTTTATTTAAAATTTTATAGAATTTGTGATTTATAAATACAAGATTTTTAATTTTTATTCAATTTCAATATTCGAAAATTTGATGGTCGAAGTATCGAAGAAGCATCAAATTGGATTAAAGATATCTAAAGAATGGATCCGAATGAACAATTTGTGCATCATTAGTGTTTTCGATTTGTTACTGTCTGATGAAGCTGGAGTTTTATGGCATGATTTCAAAACAGATACGGTTACAAAAGAGGAAGCAAAATCATAGTTTTTAGATACATTTACAATAAAGAAATCGATTACCAATATGATTGTGAAATTTGCCGAAATTAATCAAAAAGGAGATGAAAGATTTGCCACATTTGAAATCAAGGTAAGAGATCTTTTGGAAAGTATTTTTGATTTCGGAAAAAGTCGTGAAGAAATTGTAAAAAATGTTATTTCTAAACGAGCTAGAAGTACGGCTCTTAAAGAAAAAACAATTTCTAAATCAGTTATGAAAGTATAAGATATTCGCAATTTGGCCAAATTATATGAAATTCAGGAATATGTACAACATTCTTCGTCAGAGATATTTGTGGATGCTGTACAAAAGAGGAGTTACTTGAATGCGTTGAAACAGAATAATTTAAGTAATGGGCGCAAGAATCGAAATTTAGATAGCCAAATGTTAAGATATCATAATATGGATAGAAAAAACTTTGGAAACAGAAATATTGTTGATGAACCAATCATATCTAACAAAAATTATTGAAATAAAGTAAGTTATAATTATGAGAATAATCCAGCTTTTTCTAATAGGAGATATAATAATGAGAAGATTATCAATGAAAATCAAAGATTTTGACCATTTTTTTCAATGAAACATCAAGCAAGGAAATTATACAACAAGTGTCTTGGATTACCTGAACCAAAAGAAGAAATGTTATCACCGGTCAATGCTACTGTTGTGGTGACAGTAACCACTTACATTTCGAATGCCCATTGAAAAATAAATGTCTAATATGTGGAAAAGATGGACACACATATAGATACTGCCATTTATTTACAAATGGAAGCCAAAATTATAATATGTGCATTCAATTATGTGCATTCATGATGAAAATAGTGATTTGTATCGCGAGGAAGATGTAATAGATCATGAGGTTATGCAACAAAAAAACGAGAGCAACCCTGTTGCTTACATTTCGTCAATGGGGTTGAACGAATAAATAATAATTTAAATCGAAATGAAGATAGAAAAGATGGAAGACGAGTGATGGAAGACAGTGGAGCAAAATGAAAGTTGGAAATGTTGAAATTGATATGCAATGGGATTCAGAAGCTGCTATAACAGTTATGAGTAAAAGTTTTTGGCAAAAGATTGGAAAACCAGTTTTAGTAGGTACACATATTATACTTAGCGGGGTGTTTTCTGAAATAGGAAAATGTGTGTGGATTATAGACAACTTAACGCAGTTACAGAGAAGTTTACATTTCCAATGCCAGATATACATCAGCTGCTCGATTGCTTAGCTGATTCACAAATATTTTAGTCAATAGATCTCGGATAGGCTTACTATCAGGTAGAATTAAATGAAATCTCTAGGAAATATACAGCTTTAATACTAAACAAGGACAGTTTTGTTTTAATCGCATTCCTTTTGGTTTAGCAACAGCACCAGTCACATTCCAAAAACTGATGCATGAACTTCTGATAGGTTTAGTTTTTAACGGTGTTATTTTATATCTTGACGATATATTAGTATTTGGGAAATCGGAGAAGCAACATTATGAAATACTAGAAAAAGTTTTTAGACTTATTCTAAAGTCAGGATTAAAAGTGATCCCAGAAAAACGCAAATTTTATCAAAAGGAACTTACTTTTTGTGGTCATACTATTAGGATATGCAGAAATAGCGGCGCCACTTTATGCGACTTCAGAATGTGATAAAAGCTTACAGTGGACTGATCGTTGTGAAAAAAGTTTCAATGAGTTAAAAATGAAACTCTATAAAGCACCAATTTTAGATTATCCTAGAAAGACTCTCGTGTTTGTTTTGGATATAGATGCCAGTTTTGGAGCAATTGGCGCAGTGTTGAGTCAAATAAAAGAGAATGGAGACGAAGCAGTAGTTGCTTATGGATCAGCACATGAAAAAGGTTATTGTGTGACTAGAAAAGAATGTATTTCAAACAATATTTGTATGGAAAAAGTTTATAGCAAGAAAAGATCACAAGTCCTTGATTTTCATGAATATAACGAAAAAAGCAATTATTCCTCAATTACAAACTTATAGGCAAACCTATCAGAATATTATTTCAAACTTCAATATAGAAAAGGCGACGAGCATAGTAATGTGGATGGACTATCAAGAATTGGTGAATCATTATGCTCACAATGTCAATCAAAACACGATGATGCTAAAAGCTCTAAATCACGAATTAAATATATAAATTATATGTCGAATACTTCTAGTAAGAATATTATGGAAAAAATCAAGTCCAAACAAGAAGGTGATCCGAATTTCAAGGAAGTGAAAAATATAATGAAATGTGTCATTGAAAATTTTTCAGATAGTGCTAAAGCTAGTTATGTGTATAAAAACAAGGAAAATTTAAAGATAATCGATGAATTTCTAGTGTTAGAAGAAGGAAATAATATTGTAGTACTAATTCCTCCTGACTACGAGGAAGATTTTATAATCAAAATTCATGAAGATTTATGTCACCTTGGATCAAAAAAAATTTATAATTATCTTAAAGATAATTATTTTTGGCCATCTATGGTTAACACTATAAAAAAATCCCTAAGGAAGTGCATGGTCTGTGCAAAAAGGAAGATAAATCCAAGGAAAACAAAGGAACTAATGATTCCTAGACAGATTAGAAACTTCATTAAACCAATTGTAGTAGATATCGCGTACATAGATAAAACAGAAACTAACAAAAAATATGTAGTTGTTATCATTGACAGATTTAGCAAACTGGTGATTCTAACTGCATTATATAGAATGGAGGATCAATTTATTTTCAAAGTCATATTACATAATAGTATATATAGATTTGGTAAACCAATCAGTATTTTGAAAGATAGAGGTAGAAACTTTGAAAGTGCCTTTATGAAGAAAAAGATGGCAGTATTAAACATTAAGTAAGATTTTGCCTCGCCATATCAGCATCAATCAAATGGACTAGCGGAATGTGTAATACGAACAGTAAGAGATATGATCACAACATCCTTAAAATGTTAATGTAAAGAAAGAAATTGGTTTGAATTACTACCACGGATTGAATTTAATATTAATGCTACTCAGCAAAATTCCACGGAATTGTCACCGTTTGAAATAGTGTATGGAAGAAAAATCAATATCCATTCCAAATTTAATGTCCAAGAAACATGTAAATCAGATTTGATTGATAAAGCATCAATACGATTGATTCAGTTGAAAGTGAAAAACGGGTGTCAAGAGATTTGAAAGAGGGAGAGTGGGTTTTAGTTTGATTAGAACCACACAAAAGACAAAAAAAATGATTTTCAGTATGAATGACCATTTCAAATAATCATATTTATATCTCCTCATCAGGTTGTGCTCCAGTGTTATAACGGGATAAAACAACGCAGAATCGAGTGGTTGTAGAAGTGGGCCAAACCTTAAAGAGGGGGAAATTACGATATAAATAAATATCTGTTTGTTTTAATAATAAATAATTATTGGAAATTACGAATTTTGATATGGATGATATTAAACCTACAACTTAAGTTATTTCAAAAATAAATTTGTTTTATTATCTTGAAGTTGTTATTTAACTTAACGAATTATATGAAATAGTTTCATTTCAAAATCACTTCTGTGTTGAATTTCGAAAACTTAATGACCTCAACTTAGTAACGGCACCTAATTTTTTACAAAAAAAGCACTGCAAATAACTATTTATATTTCCTTTTCTATTAATTGTGCTTCACAAAAATATATTAATGTTCATTTGTTTGTATTTGTATTTTAACATACACATGTCTCAACTCAATGACCACTCTTATAATACAAGATCGTGTGTAAATTCAACTTTATTACAACTAACATAAATGAAAATAAGGAAAGTTTATGTATCAAAATTTATTTGGCAGCCATTTTAATAACTATTTAGCTTTTTAGGAATATATAAATGAGATTTTTTGAATTTGATTCTAAAAACAGTATTTGTATGCATTTTTACTATGTATTATGTTTGTGTGTCAAATTTAGATTTTCTTCTAATATCTCACTTTCTATAATAAAAGCTGTTATTCATTCGATCAAATTACATCAACATACAGGTAAGTCCTATAATATAAATTCTTTTGATTTTAACTTATATTATATGAGTTGGTATTTAGTTATAACAAGTGTATATGAATATCATTTCTATTTACTCGTGTTTCAATGGCTCCCCAGAGGCTACTTGGTGTATGGAGATGTCTTCTCTCAGACTCCCATATATATACATCATTTGTCTCATTTATGTCAATTTAAATAAATGTCAAACACTTACTTTCAAAGTCTGAACTGCTAATCTCACTTTCCAATACTTAGGATCAGTAAAACTACAAAAACAAATTTATTTGTTTTTAAATATCTTAATGCCTTCATACTCAATTAATTCCTTTTTAATTTTAATAACTTTGCCATTTTTAATTGTAAATTTTTTTTTCTGCATTGCTTTTAGATTTTCATCGGATTTTGATTCGCGTTCATGGATAAAATTTGAACTGTTTTCATTCTCGTTTTCATATTTTTCCTCCGTTACTTTGAATATATTGAAACAATGTGCGGCAGTGACAATCCACTGATTACTAATGAGGGAACCGCTGCAGAATAATTTCCTATGTTCACCCCAGACTTTGAGTATGTCCCATGAATATCCTTTCTCACCAATTAACGCTGCAAGCGATAGCTGGTCAACTGAGTCGTCTAGTTGGCCTCCTATGATTCGTTTGACTCTAATTCCACCTAGAATTTAATAAAAATTATTATGAAAATTTACCAAAAAAAGTACTCTTGGCGAGGATAAATGCGCAGCTAAGTAAAAGGCAAAAAACAATAATTAATATTTTTGTCATGAAATAGTATTTCTAAAAGTTTTAATTGAATAAACTTTATCAAATGAAGTTATTATCGGGAGTATATCTGCCTCTCAATCACTTGACAAACCCTTATCAAACACTCATAAATTTGGTCACTTTCATTGATATAGTTGATAAAACAACATTTTCAGATGTACTCTAAACTATTTACATGAGAATTTAACAACTGGCAAAAATTGTACGAAATATTTATTGTTATATATCCTTTTTAATGAAGATTACGAAAAAGTCAGATGGAGAAAAACTTTAAGAACAAAACCTTAGCTGGCAACATTGAACAGTTCTTTCAGCATTATTGAAAGATATTTCCTCCTCTACCTATTTTTTATTTTATCCTAGGATAATTTTAATTAATTAAATATATTTGAGAATTTTTAACAATATTCATTTAAAATACAATAGCTTTTGATCGTTGAATTATGTCTACAAATAATTTCTGAAAGAGTTTCTAAAAAGCTCTTTTTACATCGGTCACCTTGTCGATAACCTTTGAAATATTGTTATCAAAGTTCTTCGGATTCAATTATTAATTAATCCAGACATTGTTTCATTTCATTATTGGCACTATAACTACCGAAATTATATCATTATTTATTATTGTAATTATGTGCAACTGATATGCAGTCAGAATGCAAATTATGTGCAGATAAATGATTTGCATACTTCATGATTTTCACAAATTCTTTTCATTCCATGAATTGTGAAACATAAGAAATAATAAAGATAGCATTCACAAAAAATTATTTTAGAATTTATAAATCAGTGCAAAACATGGATAAAGAAATTATAAAGATATGAAGACTGTTAAAGTAATTTTAGATAGGTCAATTATTGTAAAAGATTTGAACAAAAAGGTCAGGTAGAATTTGTTGACTTCCAGAGTTTATCGAATGGGAATTTAAGAATAATTATGCACTATGGAGAGCTTCTGACTTGTTGTAATTTGATTCGATCTATGTTTTAAAAAAGAACATTTGTTAAATCCTTTTCCTCGAGTACGGCACTTCTCATGTTTTATAATCCTTCAACGACCGAGAATTCTACACATTTCACGAACTGTACAAATGCGTTGTACGATTCATTGAATGAACAAAATGCTGGGTAATTAATGAATTGGCTTGTTTCTATTGTAATAATTGTCAAATAGGCATATAAATTACAAGTTAAGCCTTTGCTGAAAGTGATGGGTTAAATTTTCTCATTTCATTTAATCTTGTTATTTATTTGATTGTCTAATTTTAATTTATGCTGCTACCAAGAAACCATCATTTTAATAAAAATTTTAAGATCCTATAAAACTGTAAAAAAAATACCCTCATAAGGCCGAAATTAATTGAATAATGTACTTACGGAATTGCTTTCCTAACTGATTTCAAAAAACAAAATTTGGTGATCTAAATTGCTTCTTTAGTCATTTCTTGCATACCTAATCTGCAGACGGACATGAACGAAATGATTGCTGGATTGATGTGTAACTGTGGAGTATAAAAGATAGTGTAGAGTGATTTGAGGAAATACTTTAAAAAGTTTTAGTTGACTAAAATAATCCATTTTTTAAAATTCTTAAAGTGATAATGAAAACAACAGCTGATCTAAAAAACTAAATAAAAATTATTTTATTGTGTTCTTTTTGACATTTTCACCAGTAATTACGGCTCTATACTGTCTGCAAACAAAACAAATTTCGATTGATCAGCATACGCTTCGAAGAATGTTGTAGCTTCCATGTCAATAGTCCTTGATAGCACCAAATGTTTTCCTAATTGTGGGGCTTTTTTGCATTTAGCAGTTCTTTAATTAACTTTATTTGAAACAAGTACTGCTTTTGGTGTCACAGGTTGTCTTTGAAAAAACTTTTGTTGCTTATCTAAATTTTCAAATTTTCTTTGAAAAATTCGCTTGTCTTGTCAACATAGTCTACACGTAGTTTTGCAACATATCTTTTTAATTTATTATTTTTTATATTATCTGCAGCGAAAGAATTCATACAAAGAAAACACATTTGTAGCTCTTGACCATTAATAATCTTAAATGTAAATTCAAATGATAATTGCATTTGATCATATTTTCTACATTTATGATTATTATTTATGGCACGGCCTAAGACAGGGAGCCAGTGGGGCCATTTGGCCCTAGGCCTCACTTGATAAAGGGCATCAGAATTACGGAGTTATTTATTGAAATGCAGAATTACTGAATCAATATGTTATGCATTGAAATGTAGCGCTACATCTATGGGGTGGTAGACAAATTCAAGCGAAAGTAGTTCTCAAGTGCACGATTAGAGAGTTTGTTTTTATCTTATTAAACTTATTTAAAATATTTTTAACAATATCACTCAATTTGACAAAATAACAAAATTGATGAAATGGTCAATTATTTTGAAAAAAAGCAAATATTTCCCTAAAGTTTAGTCTATTGTTAAATTTATTCTACCTATATCTTTTGCAGATGCCGAGAGATCATTCAGTAATCAAAAAGAACTAAGAACTACTTCCGTTCCACGATGGATCAGCAGTGTCTGAATGGATTGGCTATGTCAAGCATTAATTTTGATATTGGTAGAACTTTAAATTATCAAAGCGTTATGGAAAAATTTGTCGATTTGAAGATACAAAGGATGATTTGAAACTTTCTATTAAGCTTTTGAAAGATATTTTCTTAAGTAAATCAGGTTTATTAAATTTAAAAATAAAATACAAATATAACACAAAATTTATTATTTTTAATTGAAAAAATCCGTGAAAATTAACGTGTCCCTGGGCCTCAAAATCATGTCATAGGCCTGATTTAGGGTATTTGCATTCCCGCTATTTAGATTTTCACTGTTTGTTCCAACTTTTTTTTCTTAATTTAATTTTTAAGACAGCTACACATTATTCATATATAAGGGATTTTTTAAATCAATAAAAAGACTCGATTTATTTTACTTCGGATGCTCTCGTCTTATTTTTATGATCTATCCTTTACGTTTTAAATTGTGATTGTCGTGCTGAACCAAAAAAAGTTACACCTAGTCAGTTTTTTCCCAACATAGAGAAGGGTACCAACGAGAATAACACTTTTTTAGAGTGCCCGACACACACAGAATAGAATTTTTGAAACAAAATTTATAGTACTTAGTTCAGGGGTTTCTGAACATTGATATATAGATAGATATTTTATTTATAAAATACATTGTATTTTCTACAAAATTTGACTATAAATCAGATTTATTTATAGTATTCACAAATTTTCGGCGCAACGTTTTTTTAAGTGAAATCACTTGAAAATTCGTGAATACCAAAAATAAATCTGATTCATAGTCAAATTTTGTAGAAAATACAATGTCTTTTATAAATAAAAATAAATCAGAATTGAAATACAAAAAAAGTTCTTATAATAGATATTTTTATTTATTTATTCAAGAAATAAAAATGTGATATTTTATAATTTATTTTTAAATATTGCCATTTAATTTTATATTATATTAATATAATTCACGCCACTTTAACAATTATTTATTCTTGATTAATTTTATTCTGAATATAAATTTATCATCAAATGATTCAACAAATTAATAAAATCTAATTAATATCTTAAAAAATATATTACATTATTTGTGAATTTGTTTTACTTTTTAGTTGCCATAGTTCTTATATTTTGTCAATTTTAAAATGCAAAAAGAAAATATCTTAAATTTAATTCCACAACCTCCACCAACTGAAAAAGAACGAATATCGTATGATAATAATTAAATTAATTATTAATTCTCAACTATTATTGCTTTTATTAGCTATACCTCGCAATTTAAATCTACGGTTAAAGATGAATACAAGAAATCTAAATTCCCTTACAAAACGATGGGTGAACCAGAATACAGAGGAGCTGACCCTAAAGATTTTTTGAAAAAGAAAGAAGAAAAGCCAAATGCAGAGAGTAATTTGATTTAAATTATTGATAGCTGCAATTACAATAATGATTGAAGAAGTACCGTGTGATTTTCACAACGAAAAGCGAAAACCGCCAGTTCCGAAACATAACGAAACTCCACCTCCAATGGGAATAAAAACGACCAAAAATTTTATCGCTCAAAACTCCGTTGACAACATAATGTCAGTCAGTAAAAAACCTCAAAAATTTATCGTGGACACTCGCAACGGTGATAAATTCCAGTTGGAAACGTCTGGCCTTGACACAGTTTACACTGCCAAAAAAGACTACGGCAAAACACCGGAATATCTCGAACAGCGGAAGGAAGAATTGCAGAAAATGCAGCAGGAATACGATGCCTATATCAAAGAAATGCAACGGAGGGGTAAAATGCACCGGCTATCTGAGGAGGAAATTCAAGTGAATAATCAATGACAGCAAATTAAACTGAGATTTTTATATTTTTTAAGGAAATTCTCTACGGATTAAAAACAAATTGGGAGAACATCTATCGGCAGTATCAATCATTGTCGGTAACGGTTGATACGATACCGAAAAAAAACAGAAAGGAGTGGATGGAGCATGAAATGAAAGAATTAGAGAAAGATATTGAAATGCTCGAGAGATATCAAACAATATATGTGGCAAACTAATCCGACTGATTTTCTTTTAATTGAGATTAGAGTAGAGAATAAATGATTTTATTTCCTTGAGATATTGTTAATATTATTTCATTTTAATCCAATTGTCTGAAAGTCTTTAATGAATGAATATCATAAATGCATTAAAATGAACAATCAAATTTATGATCGCATTAATGTCTCAAATGGGATTGGTCAATTAATATTGCAAGCGCAACAGTAAAATTGTGCACATCGAAGCATGAATCTTTTATTAAATATGAGACTTGAATTTCAAATTTTTTTTGAAAATTGATAAATTTGTTAATTTAATGAAATATATGAAAAATAATAATTTAATTATTAAAAACTCCTTAGAAACCGGACCTGTGTTGTATTTATCTAATTTTCCATCGTTAACTATAAAAATTATTTACAAATGAAAAAATTTATTTAGAGAAATTTTAAATCTTTTATTAATTAAAACACATTTTCTCATTTTAGAAATCAATGATGATAGGCAGGGGGCCGCGGGAGTGACAGCGTCTTAAGAAACTTATATTTTGGCACCAAACTCTCAGAAAAAATAATTTTAAAAAAATAAAATTTTAAATAAAATAAATTTCTTTCAGGCAACTAAATTTTAATAAGTAAATATAATATATTTACAAGTTCGAATATTACTATAGCTTAATAACCTTAAAACTGAATAGGCTTAAGCCTATGGACCTATCATGAACCATGTCATGGTAATGTCGTGTTATTAAAACTACCACATTTAACAAATTCGTTCTGCATCATGCTTAAGTTTTGCAAAGATCTACATTATTATTATTATTATTATTATTATTATTATTATTATTATTATTATTATTATTATTATTATTAATTATTATTATTATTATTATTATTATTATTATTATTATTATTATTATTATTATTATTATTATTATTATTATTATTATTATTATTATTATTATTATTATTATTATTATTATTATTATTATTATTATTATTATTATTATTATTATTATTATTATTATTATTATTATTATTATTATTATTATTTTTAAAAATATATTTTAAATTAATTTTAAATTTTAAATTTTTTACTTATATTCTAATTTTTTAAAAATTAATGCAATTTAAAATTTTCAATTATTTTAATAATATTAAAAAAAACAAACATATGTTAACAAACGTATGTTAAATCATGTTTGTTTTTTTTAATATTATTAAAATAATTGAAAATTTAAATTGCATTAATTTTTAAAAAATTAGAATATAAGTAAAAAATTTAAAATTTAAAATTAATTTAAAATATATTTTTAAAAATATTTATTTATTAAAAAATTAAATTAATAAAAAATAATTTGTTTAAATTAAATGTTAATTCATAATATTATTATTATTATTATTATTATTATTATTATTATTATTATTATTATTATTTTTATTGTTACTATCATTATTATTTGTGAGTCCCGTCATTTCCATCGATAAAATATTGGTATAGCACTAAAAATAGCAATATGAACAAATAAACGACATTGAAAAAATTTTTAATACTTTCTGCTAGAAAATGTTTTAATAAATTGTCAAAAATATTCCAAATTTCCTAAACGAAAATCTTGGGAAAATGAGATTATCCTACATTTTCGAAAAATGTGCCAAACTTAAATCCTAAAATGGTGGATTTAGGTGTTTAGAAACCAAGATTATATTTAGGCAAGACAATACATGTGAATAAGAGCTAGAGATTTATTATAGCTTATTAAACCTTATTATCAAGCAAAGGGATTAAAACATAACGTTTTCAAATATAAAATGTTTGATAAATTTCACATTCAAAATCAAATTGAATAGGAAAAGCGTTCTTAAAAATGTTTGAAAGTAGCATTCATGAAATTAATTTAGACTGACGGCGGTGGTGGCATATCATCACTAGGGTAATTGGTATCATACTCGACCTGCGATTTCACAGCCACCGGTGGTGGAGGCATTTTTGGTTTACCTTGTGGAATCGTCTGAACATTTTATGAGTTGAGATGTTTAATTTTATCAAATATATTACTTGTCGCTTTCCTGTTGAAATATTTCCTTTACTTTTTAAGTTTGCCGCCACTTTATCGTACAATTGTTCCGCTTCCAAAACATCTGGCGTTTTCGTGTGACGAGCCTTGACCTCAGCATCTTAAGATTATACAAATAGAAATAGAAACACAAATAAAGAAAATAATAATAATAATAATAATAATAATAATAATAATAATAATAATAATAATAATATAAATTTACTTCTTTCTATTTTAACTATTTTCTCTGCAGTCGGTTTTGGTTTATGTAATGCAGTTGTAAGTTCGGGTGTAACATCTACTTTTTTCAATGAAGCCATTTTTTTGTATGGATTTTCTTTATTATTTACAGAGGAATTTCATTATATAATTTAACAGGGATAAATATAAGTACCTGGAGCAATGTGCTTTAAATCCTGTGCATAGTTGTTAATTGAATTTACTGTTAAGATACAGTCCGACGCCATCTGACCCAATGGATTGGTGGCTACCACACGAATATTGTGCTGACCAACTTCCGTGCATCGTGTAAGCTCCAAATAGTTAATGGTCCCGTCTCCATAAAATTTGTTAACCGAATCCTAAGCATAATAATTATTAGTTTATTAAAGCAGTTTAGAATAATTCTAGTATTTTGTTACTTTATTTAAAAAATAAAAAGTAGGATATTTTCTTTTTTTTTATGAGAATCAATAAATACTATGGTCAACCGTTAGACGGTTTTATTGAAATCTATATAGTTTTCACATCACTCTTTCAAATATTGTTAGAAAAACGAAGATCTCATCCCCCTAAGTATTTTCAATAATTAAATCGTAGTCCGACCATATAATACCAATGAGCGAAAATTAGCAATCTGAGGCCCAAAGAACACCTGTCAAATAATTCAACACTTTATTCACTGAATGGAATTCAAGGACGACCTGAATTTCCAGTTGATGGAAGGCATGAATGAATCCTTGAAAGTTCAAGTCATCCTCGATCCAAATTACCACACAAATTACCACTAACTGTCTCATCGAATAACTCATTGTATTTCCCATTTAGATCCTTTTGTCCCTGAATCAATTTTACGCTCACTTTATTGTGCACAATCACGGTTCATCGTATTATGTGCGAATAGCCTGTAATTTTCTTTATTCTGGATTCCAATTTGATGGATTCCAAATTTCTGACACGAAAGAAATTTAACCCGGTGCTTCTAATTAGTATTTTTAAAATAAACTCTATAATTTAGCTGAATGAAAATTATTCTATCAATTAGATTCTAATTATTAGAAAGCCAAAAATCCGGAGCTCAGAGGGTTGAAGATAGCTTATAATATGCAGGTGTAAAGGTTTGAAGCTTTTAATTGAGTTAATTTTCTGATAACAACTAGTCTAACTAAGGTTTTAGTAAAACACATTTTTATTGGTATATTTCAGTTAAGTTTGTTATTTTTTATTGTTTTGTTAGGTGAGCTAACTAAGGTCAGTATTAATGTATTTAGGAAGTATTTTTAATACGATTATCTCCAGATATCGTTTTGCCCTAGAAACCTTTTGACACAGCCTGAATCCGTATAATAATACACTAGTAAAGGATTGAATTAAAAAGATTTAAAAATCAAACCATTTTATACAAAAGTATTAAAGATAATATTATTAACGGAGTCGGTTAAACCGATTAATTACAAATATTATTTTATAAATTTCCAAATGTCTCAAAATCATGAAATGTATTAATTAAAAAACTTTTAAAATTCCTTATGGTAAAATGAAAAAATTTTTATTTTTTTATTTATGTCCACTGTGATTGGTAGAAATTCATTTAAAATGGTGTATTATCAAAATTCCTGAATAGTTTAAAAATGGTAAAATATTTACCGAGATAACTTCTTCATTGTTAATTGACCAAACGATGGAAGCCCTAGGATGACTATGAATATTAATTATGAACTTCGCTGCATTTCCTTCATCTATTGTTACATCTTGAAGACCTTTGTCAAAACTTGGCGCTTGATCGTCTTCTTGGTCTTCCGTATTTCTGAACGCATCGCTTGAAAATCGAATTAATTTAATTTAATTTACTATAAATTATTTTATTACTTAATTTCTTCTTGGATGTTGTTTTCAAATTTTTTCAGTTGAGAAATCGAAGATTCGTTCAAATTTGACTTTGAAACTATTTTTTCATCAGGAATACAACTGCAAAATTTATAATTTTATGTAGAGAAAATCGAAAATTAATTCATTTGACCATTTTTTACTTTAACTCTTTCGGCACTTCGGTGACATTTATGATCGAAGACGTACTTTCAATGTTGATCGCTAAATACCAGTTCTACAAGGTATTCAAAAGAAAACTCATAAGTAGTTTCGAAAATCCTATAAGTTACTAAGTTAGAGTTATGTGTTTGAAGACTTTGGAGACATAATATTAATTATCTAAAACAAGTGAATAACTTCCAGGAGGAAAATATTATATTGTATATATCTTGAGCATGATACACACATGCATACATAAATCCCACCTCTGACATTCAGACATACGTTAAATAATCTTCAGTCATATAACTTCAACATACACACATACATACTTATTATATAATTTAGAATATCTATAATTTACAATTATCCTACACTACGCATAATTCATTATTATTTAGCAATATCATTTCATGTATTCAAAAAGAAATAACCTTTATCTTCCATTGGTCTCTAGACCTTTGAGAACTTGTTAGCTATGGGAGCTGAATCCCCGATTATACGCTACTTCTCACATCATAATAAGGTAGCGGATCCTCAAACCGCTGATGAAACCTTATGAGCTAGTTCATGTAGTTATTGTTAAAGAAATTGTTTTGAAAGTAATTCTACTCGTTATATTTATCAATATGTTTGAACAGGTTTCTTCAAAATACACATTGTCAAAGTTGAAATATGAAAACTTTCTTATACAAACCAGGTTAAAAGTTTTATTTATCAAACCCACATTCGTACACTTTTTCCGGCAAAACAAGGTTGAAAAACAAAACTTATTATTTGGATTTGTGTATGGATCTCAAATTCATTGGTAATGTTTGTTTTATAAATATACAATAAAATACTCTTGTGGCCATTAATAAAACGTTAAATTTTTCATTGTAAAAAACAAATTTTACTGTGAAATAATTATAAAAAAATAATTAGAATTAAAATTTAAAAATAAATTGAGTTAAAAAGAGGTTTATCGATAAAAATGTGAAGAAATGGCATTTTTGTTATATTAATAATGTGTTCTATTCTTTGTTTTAACAAATAGTTTAGTTGACAATTTTTAGTTTTTATTTGTGCTGAAATTGATTTAAATTAGAATTTTTTTTAAATTTGTTTTTTCATGGAATCCAAAAAAAATTGCAATTAGTTATAGAATTTTTTTGATCTTAAAATTAATGATGTTAATGTTTGATGCAAATTCTAATAGTTTGTGGCCATTTATTGTTTCAATTCTTAAAAACAAAATGGGCCATTGAATGTAATAAAATAACTCATTAATATTCGAGGTTTGAAGTAAAAAGGAAACCGTTTTTAAGTGGTTTTTAAGTCAGTAAAAAACAACGGTAAATTGTCCCACGTTTTCATTAGTCAAAAAATTATCAAGAAATTTATTAACAATTCTTAAAATTTACAAATAAAGAAAAATTATGTGTTCAGGTTAATTAATACAAACAAATATTTTCATCAAAATAAATTTTAATTTAATAATAAATTTTAATTAGAAGAAATATAATTTATTTAATAAATTATTATTAATAATAATAAAAATATGTATATATTTTAAATTTGATAATATAACGCAACAACCAAAATACATTTTTTATCAACTGTAGCATCAGAAAATTGTTCATTCATCCAGCAAAATTTGTTTTAGGAGCAAAACCTCCAAAAAAATTCGAAAAATCCTTTAAGAATTTTGAATAGCGGTAATTTCCCCCTCCACTATGTTTTCTGACATTCATGTTAATTAGCATAATTTCATTTGCTTTTTTTCCAGATGTGTTTTGTTTTATTTTTCAGTATTTCCGAATCAACACTTATTCACAAAACAACTTTATTATGCACCTACATAAATATATTTCTTGTAATTTATATTTTCACCTTTTTTAATTATTATGCTTATTTTATTTTTAAAATTAATTAAAAAAATTTAAATTTATTTTCAAAATTAAAATGAGAATAAAGATTTCTGCAGACTTTATCAAGTTTATTAATAGTAATAGGCAAATACAGCGCAAAAAATGTGTGCATAATTTGAATTTATTGATCTTATGAAAATGTAAAGAAAGTTAATTAAATATATTTGTTTAATTTAATTTAAATTTACTTCATATACATTATTTTGCACACTTGTTTTTAGAATAACTAAGTTTGTAGTGCATCAGTTACAGTTATGGCAGCTGGAATTCAGCGCACTTTTTTTTATGAAGAGTTGCACATGTTCACAGAAATAATAAGTCACTATAATAAATGCATTTAACCGGCACCAATAACAGCAGCACCAAGTGAAATGTTTTCTGATTTTTTGTGTACTGATTTGTAATGATTTTAATACCGGATTTTGGTACTTTTTGGAGACATTTCAACCGGTCAGATTCCACATATAATTGATTGAACATTTTCATACTGCAAACTATAATCCTGAAATTTGCAACATCATACGATTTGAAATAAAATCTTTTCCCCCTATTTTAAAATATTTCCAAGTGCAATGTTGAAAATAATTAAGACCATCATTAATAATAAGCATTGCCCCCTTTGAAAATTTATGTGTGGGCCCCCTTGGGCACACGTGCCACATGTTCGCTATCCATGTTGTAAAATAAAAAGTTAGATAATTAGTACTTGAATTACGTTTGTAAAAATTCATTTAACTTTTCTTTTAACAATTTTTGATTCTTTGGAATAAAATCGGGGTTTTTTCTAAAAATTCTAAGTCTTATATAAGATGGTTCTGAATAATTAAGATCCGATTTACCGCGCCATTCGAGTGTTGCTTCTTTGTATCACACCATAAAAACTTGTTTGTAAAAAATTTATTTGGTTTTATCTATTTAAGTAACGAATGGAATAAAATAGGGGCCGGAAAGCTATTTATACGTTATTGTGCCATGGGTCTCCGAGTCTCTATCTACATTATCTGATTAAATTTCAATTCAAAATTTGCACTGAGAGATAAGGATAAATACTAAAAGTATTTGTTTACATTATAATATTTATATACAATATTTAACCAATAAATCCCGGCTCTTAATTTGGATGACTTACTGAATGATTTGCCTCCCCTCTACTAGTGCGGTAATCATCATTTATTTCTGTGGGTTACCGCATAATCTCTTAAATTACAGTTTGGAATGACTTGAAACAGAAAAATTAGATAAAATGGCTGTAGTTAATCACCAATTTTTAACAAATTTAATCCATTGAATTATAACTAAAAAGAGACTTCAGCGCTGGCAGTAGGATTCCAATAAATGGACGCAAGCAAATTTTTTTAAGTCACTTTTGAAAATGTTTTACCAATTTTTTTACAAATTATTTCAATTTAAAATTTTCCTTTAACATAAAAAATAAAACTTTTATATTTAATAATAATATATTTAATAATAATAATATATTTCAAATAAATAACATATACTGTTTTTCTTTAATAAAAGTTTTGCACACTATTATGTCGTATGGGACACTGGTAAATGACTATTTCTACTGCTCAACTTCAAATGAGATCAATTTACAATATGCAATTGAAACGTTGCCAGAAATTATATAATCGCATTCACTCAAAAATTAACATTCACTATTTCAAGTATTAACGTGTGTAGATATGTCAGACACATTTAATACCAAATTGAGTATTGTTATTCACACGCTTCTGACTGCATATTACTAGTGAGTATTCGTTTAGGCATCGAGTAATGTTCAAAATTTTCTGCCTTATAGTAGATACAATGTCAGTTTTTACAATTTAATATTTTGTTTTAACGTAGGTTTTATACTATTTAAGTTTAGAAAAATGTTTTAATCTTCCTTCTTATTAAATAACCTAGTTTACATTCATAGTCATAACCTCAATAATGTATTACAATAAGAAAGATATAGATGACTATTTATAAATATAGAAAAAAGACAGCAAAGGCACTTTTTCTAAATATTTTTCCCTTAAAAATATAACTATTTTTATATCTACGTTATGAACTTACGTGATTTGTGAATGACTACTTTCGGCTTCTCCGCAATTATTTTTAGCAACACATGTGTAAACTCCATCATCTTCAGGATATGTATACAAAATATCGAGGGCACAATATCCTCGATCAAATACCGCATTGAACCGGCTTCCTGGAAAATGAAATTATCAACAAAACAAGTATTTCACAAAATACCCAATGACATTGATTGTCCGTTTTTATGCCAATCAACTTTTAACGTTACATCGTTTCGTGGATCAACAATAGTTTCCAAATGCACCGCACCTCCTTGATTAACAGTAATATTAGACTCAAGGTCTTTCGAAAAATATGGGGACTGCGATGATTCATGTTTGTCAGGATATTGAGGCTCATTTTCATCTTGTTGAACGTGTTGATTTTCGATGAAATTTACATTATTATCCACTTTAGCTTCTGGTGTCACCCTGGAATACATGAAATTATAAAGGGTTATTAGATAACTCATTTTACCAACCGAACCGTAGCAGGGTTACTTTGATTTTGCCCAGATTTGCTTTTAGCTACACAAACATAAACGCCACTATCCTCTTCAATTGAATATAGAATATCGAGCACCACATATCCTCTTTCGAAAACAGTACTAAATCTTGTTCCTTTGTTGATTGAATTTTAACAATTGAGTATATAATTTTATTACCTGTTAAAAGGGGTTTTCCATCTTTTAACCATTCAACAGAAAGAGAATTATCTCCCGCTGGAGCAACTTGACTTGAAAGTCTTATTGGGTCTTCTTCATTGACAGTGATTTCATTTTCTAAATTCGATAAAAACCGTGGTGCTTCAAACTCTTTCGATTCATATTGACTTTGAACGCTGCCATGTCCTTTAGGTCTACCAAATGAAGCTACGTGGTTTCCCTGAGCGTTGACAATATTTCCGTTTGGGAGGTTCGAATCTTCAGAGTTCATATTAGTATTAGTGGCTATTTCAGTTGTTGAAAATGAAAGATTTTATTTCTAAATATTTAAAACAGTGATTTGGGCTTAAAAGATTTTGTCTAACACACTCGACTTTGTGTTGGTCTTTTTTCTTTAGAATAACACAAGTATGCGTGCTCTGCAGGTACCGAAATTTGGAAATTAAAAATGCACATAAATCGATAAACAGAACGTTCGGCACAATTTTAATTTCTATGTAATTCTTAGACATACTCGAAGAGTCTGTGATTTTCTGTTTCCCAAACAGAAATGTGTGCGCACACATCACTGCTGCCAATGCGAATGATGCTGATCAATGAGGGAGCGGCTGTTTTGGAAATTTGTTGAAAATAGAAAAATGGTATTTTAAAATGGTCCTGTTGGTAATGCCATTTGGGAAATGAATAAAAATATAGAAATTTATGTTATTCAATTGATTTAAATTAAAATTATTCTGATTTAAATTATTCGAGAAACAAGAAATGCAAATCCGTCAGATTTCCACATGGAATATTTTATTTATAGAATTTTTTTCATTCAAAACAAATTATAATTATTACATTTTTATAAAATTAAATTTTAAAAATTATTTCTATACTATTAAAATTTTTGATTAATTATTAATTAACCGCGTTTAATCGCGTACAAGTCAAAGGGGTTTTGGGTGGTTTGTGGAATAAATATTAAATTTAATTAAACGCTTATAAATACTAAAAAGAATAAAATAATATATTACACGTACGTAAGACTCGTGTCAAATACCTGGTAAAACGTGTCCTGTAAGCAGAGACAAACAATAGCAATCATAAAAATACTCAATTCCTATTTTTGTCCGTCACAGATACAAACGGACTCTAAAAAAATAATAAATTGCATTTAATTGTTTTCTTGTCAAGTTTTTTCTTCGATTTTACTTATTTTTATTTCTGTAGATATTTATATATGTTTCAGAAGGAAAAATAATTCGACCCTTAGCCCAAAAATATTACAGCTTTAGTTATTAAAACAAATTTAATAAAAATCCTGATTCAATAATGAAGTATAGGTTATATATTTACCGGCAGTTACTTTTCTTTTTAAATTTCACAATCAGATAAATACTCAAAGAGGATATTCATTTTAGATTATTCCAGCGGCACTTGATGTTTTGGATTGTGTTTTAACTTCTTTTAAGATAATCTTGATATTTCCCACTTTTTAAGGATATCATTTTCGCCTGAATCGTCAAAGAAATAGAACCTACAATATTGAACATGAAAAATGCCAAGGTTCAATTTGTTATAAGGGGAGAGATAGTGAAAGACTATGAAATTGGAATGGTGGTTCCTAACCGCTCTGAAGTTACCAAGTGCATTTAACTATGAAATAATTTGTGGTGAACCAAAATCTTAATAAAATCTGATTTAACAATAAAATTGCGTATGAACATTGTTTTTACAAGAAGGATAGTGAGAAACCCACAAATTAATTCAGATATGCCTCAGAGCTTAAAATGAAGACTAAACTATTCCAAATAGTAAGTTTATAAAGAAAAATCCTGACATTGCTGTCAGTGTCATCAAATACAAATCATCAAACTTAATAACTGAAAATAATACATCATCCATATTTTGATATAATACATCGGACTTAAGTAACACGAGTTACTCTGATCTACTTATTATTAATATAACTGATATTTTATTTGGTTAATTTTATTTGTAAAAAACTTTAACACCACCTATATTAAATTAATATTATTAACATACACTCATTACTACTAAACAACCCAACTAAATTCTTTTATTAAATTGCAATTGTTTTTGTTATTGTTTGGTAAATTAAACTTAAGAAACACTAATTTAAGAAATAAAAAGTTCTTAAAAATGCATATTTCGTTTTAAAATATTTTATTTCCCTTTGTGTTGGTAACGGGACTAAGGAACCGGAATATTGATGCAAGGCTTCGGCTACAAGGCTCCGGCTTCGACCTACAAAAAAAGACCAGCTACAGGCTTCAGCTCCAGTTACATAATTCTGCTTACTATTTCTTGAAGACAAGAAAAATAAAAATATTTGACAGTTACGAACCTTCAGAAAATCATAAATTATAATCCAAGCACAAATTGCAATGTTGGAATTTAATCAAATATAAATAATTTGAAAACAAAGGTTTCCAATGTGTTTTAACTGCTATTTCTATTTCCCCATCACAATCACTTATTTAAACAAATTTCATTTATTTATTTCTGCATTCCTCCAAGATTTGTATGAATCTTCAGTAGTGGGATGTTTCACCGCTAGATCAACCCCCCCGGGGGAGGTAAACCGTTTTTATTTAAGACTAAAAGTACAAAAAAAAATTTTAAGACAACGACAATGACTCATTCAAGGTCACACGATGAGTCATAATATTTTTTTCAAGGTCATTTAAAAGGGGGTTAAGGTCATTTAAAAGTAGTTCAAGGTCATTTAAAAGTAGGTCAAGGTCATTGGATAAGTCATAATAATTCCTCAAGGTCATTCAAAATACTTTCAAGGTCATTGGATGTGTCACCGCTAGATCACCTATTCAAGATCATTAGATGAATCACAATAATTTCTATATGTCTTTGAAACACAAAGACCATGACTCATCATATTTTTCAAGGTCATTGAAACAAAGACCATGTCTCATAATGTATATTTTTTAAATTTATTTTTATTTTACATAATTTAATTATTAGTTTTAATCAAGTCAATAATATTATTCATTTATTTTTTAATTGTTTTTTTGTTTTTATTTTATATACTTTTATTATTTGTTTTAATCAAGTCAATAACATTATTTTTTTTAAATATAATATTATTATTAAATTTAATTGTTTGTTTTATTCAAGTCAATTATTTTATTATTTTATTTTTAAAATTATTTTACTATTAAATTAAATTGTTTGTTTTAATTAAGTGAATATTTTTATAATCAAGTCAATAATATTATTTTTTTTTAATTATTTTTTATTTTATATACTTTAATTATTTGTTTTAATCAAGATAATAATATTTTTTTTATATACTCAAATTATTTGTTTTAATAAAGTCAATATTTTATTATATATTTATTTTTTAATTATATTATTATTATTAAATTAAATTGTTTGTTTTAATGAAATGAATTAAATAATTGTTTATTAATTTATTTTCCTTTAATTATTTATTTAATATTATAGTTAATTTTATTATTATTATTATTGTTATTATTATTAAATTTTATTATTATTATTATTATTATTATTATTATTATTAATATTTTTATTATTATTATTTTTATTATTATTATTTTTACTATTATTATTTTTATTATAATTATTATTATTAATATTATTATTATTATTTTATTATTAATATTATATTATTATTATTATTATTATTATTATTATTTATTATTATTATTATTTATTATTATTATTATTATTATTATTATTATTATTTTTATTATTTTTAATTATTATTATTTTAATTATTATTATTATTTTTATTATTATTTTTATTATTTTATTATTAATATTATATTATTATTATTATTATTATTATTATTATTATTGTTATGAGTCATCATATTTTTTTTCAAGGTCATTCTAATTTTCTCAAGGCCATAGTATTTTTAGACATTTTATAATTTTAATTTACTAGCTATTTTTATAAGTAGTATTTTAATTTATTTTTTTTAATTTTTTATTCTATTATTATTATTATTGTTATTTTTATTATTTTTATTATTAATATTTTTATTATAATTTATATTATTATTATTATTATTTTTGTTATTATTATTATTATTATTATTATTATTATTATTATTATTATTATTATTATTTTAATTATTATTGTTATTATTATTAAATTTTATTTTTATTATTATTATTATTAGAATTATTATTATTTTTATTATTAATGTTATTATTATTATTTTTTATTTTTATTATTATTATTATTATTTTCATTATTATTATTATTATTGTTTTTATTTAATTTATTATTTATATACTTTATTCGATTTTAGTGATTTTTAATGAATTTTTTATTTGATAGAATTTGTTGCTAGAATCAAATTGTGGTGATTTTCAACGGAAAATGTTGGGTATCGATAACAATTTTGTAATACTTTAAAGAAAAATTATTTTTATTCGTAAAATTCAGATTTTTAATAATTTTAAGTGTGAATTTGATTGGTTGAATACATATAGTAAATATGATCCGAATGATAGATTTTTAAGGATCTTATTCGGTTAAATATAGATTTCTAAAGAAATTTTACCTTGTAGGTTTTTTACAAAAAATATTTATTTTGTTGGTGCAGTGAGGAAAATTGTCATTTCAAAGGAAATTATTGATTAAGAGGAAATTTTATGATATTTTAAGGGGAAATAATCGATTAAGAACAAGTTTGTTGCCATTTTTAAGGGGTTGAGTTGGTTGAATATCTGTGTTCAAAGGGTAAATATTTTCTAAATGGAGAATATAGAGGAGGAATTTATAATATTTTTAGGTGGATTTGTTCAGATAGATATTAATATGTGTGTAAATCTTTTGAGAGAGAAATCATTAGTTAAGAAGAGAATTTATGATCTTTTAAGGGGGAAAGGATTGATCACGAGATTAATTTTATTTTAAGAGGATTTCAAGAAATTTATTCGGTTGAATATCGATATAAGTCGGTGATTTTTTATGAAAATAATGAATATAGCTGGGATTAATGTCATTTAAAGAGAAATGATTGATTGAGAGTAAACTTTATTTTATTTTAGGGGAAATGATTGGTTAAGAAGAAAATTTATGATCTTTTAAGGGAAATTATCGAATAAGAACAGATTTGTTGATATTTTTAAGAGGTTGTGTCAGTTGAATTTTGTCATTTTAAAGGGAAATGATTGGTCAAGAGATGAATTTTATTTTAAGGGAATTTCAAGAAATTTATTCAGTAGAATATTGATATAAATCGGTGTTTTTTATGAAAAGAATGAATATAGCTGAGAGTGGAAATATTGTAATTTAAAGAGAAATGATTGGTTAAGAAGAGAATTTATGATCTTTTAAGGGGAAATAATTGGTCACGAGAGGAATTTTATTTTAAAGGGATTTCAAGAAATTTATTCGGTTGAATATCGATAAAAGTCGGTGATTTTTATGAAAATAATGAATATAGCTGAAATTATTGTCATTTAAAGAGAAATGATTGATTGAGAGTAAATTTTATTTTATTTTAGGGGAAATGATTGGTTAAGAAGAAAATTTATGATCTTTTAAGGGAAATTATCGAATAAGAACAGGTTTGTTGATATTTTTAAGAGGTTGTGTCAGTTGAATTTTGTTATTTTAAATGGAAATGATTGGTCAAGAGATGAATTTATTTTAAGGGTATTTCAAGAAATTTATTCGGTTTAATATCGATATAAATCGGTGTTTTTATGAAAATAATGAATATAGCAGGAAATATTGTCATTTAAAGAGAAATGATTTGTTGAGAGTAAATTTTACTATATTTTAAAGAGAAATGATTAGTCAAGATATGAATTTTATTTTAAGGGAATTTTATTTTAAAGGAATTCGGTTGAATATTGATATGTCGGTGATTTTTATCAAAAATAATGAATATAGCTGGGATTATTGTCATTTAAAGAGAAATGATTGGTTGAGAGTAAGTTTTATTATATTTTAAAATGAAATGATTGGTCGAGAGATGAATTTTATTTAAGGGATTTCTAGAAATTTATTTGGTTCAATAACGAAATAAGTCGGTGATTTTTATCAAAAATAATGAATATAGCTGGGATTATTGTCATTTAAAAAGAAATGATTGGTTGAGAGTAAGGGTTAACAAAATATATCAGTAAGATTTTGAGTAATTTTAATGATATTATTGGAATCTGAATAAAATATACTATACGTGTTCGGTTCTAAAAAAAATGTTTGATTCATGTAATTATTTGTATTCAAGTATTTATTTGATTTTATTATTTGTATTTAATTAAAAATTAAAATTGACTAGCATTTAAAAAATTTATGTTACCCATTACTTATGTTGTTATTGACAATGTTCTGAATAATTTAAATGTATATGATTATTTCTACGAATGAAGAGAAATTGTACAATTAATTTTCATTCAATATTAAAACCTTTAGCATCTTTGAGTTAATAACTTTAAGAGTTGAATCATTTTCAATAAATATATGAAAATTTATTCCAAGTACAATGAAAGTAATATATGTTTTGAGAAATTAATTTAAGAATATTTTTCTAATCAAGTTTCTTTTTACTATAAATTAAAACCATTTATACTTATTAATCAATTTATCATTCAGTAAACAACAAGAGTTGGAATAAATAGAAAATGTGTAAAAATAAATTTAAGTAATTTTTGAGCTGTTA